>PYAF01001916.1:39508-99984 GCA_007407185.1 Glycine tomentella
TGCCTATATGGTTGTTTATGTTTTATCTGGATCAGCATATGGCTTGTTTTATGTTCTTTGTTATGTGGTTTTTATATTCCGTGCATAATGTAATCAAGATAAACGATTCTATCGCTTCCGCACCGCGCTTTCTAAACGCTTATAGCGTGTTATGTATATCATTGATGATAACATGCCGGAGACGTCCGGGGTGTTACAGTCAGGCTCACCAAGGCCGGGGTCACGGAGGCCTTGGTTGTTTGGAAGGCTGGTGCGTCCCTCTCTCTCTCTCTCTAATTCTTTCTTTAATTTGGATCGTCGAGTCAGATTCGATCCAATTCGTTACATTCTTATCTTGTTCTTGTTCTTGGAGACTTCGTCACGCACCCTCCAACTAGATTCATTATTTGTCTCCATCTCCTCTTTGCACTTCACTTATTTTATTTTAATTATTCTTCTTTTTGTTTAAAATGGCGCTGTATGAGTAATAATTATGGCGCTAGTTGATAAAAATGTTTATATTCAAATAGAAAATTTTCATATTTTATTACTTGCGTGCGTTCTTATTCATATGTTTGAATTGGTGCAGTTTGGCTGCTCTCTGCTGCTGCTGTCTTTTGGATGCGTGCTTTTCAGATGAGATGACAAATTCAAATTACTCAGCTGTTGTATGATTCCTCTTATTCTGTTGACTCTGCCTTACTCATTTTCTCATCTGGGAATGCTTTCAGGCATCATATTACAAGTGTTCTATGGCTTGCTTGGGAGTTATACTGCTTATTTAATTAACATTTTGTAAATTGAGTACAAAAGCCGGAAAGAGAAACAGAATGTTACCTTCAAAAACCATGTTATACTCTGCTTTCCTTCATTTATATAGTTATAGATAACATTAAATCTATATATTGTGTTAAAAAAATAGATTAATATGGTCTTGTTGCATATATTATTGGTTATGACGATGATGTTTGGTTCAGATCCAAATAGATTAATATGGTCTTGTTTGCTAGGATTGGGCAACTAGTACTACTGGGATTTATACTACAAAGTCTGCATATTTGTGCTATGTTTTACTGTACTTTTTGAAAGGAAGGTATGTCTCATGCAACTGATATTAATTTTGATTTCATAAAAATGTTTGAGTATTAGTTGATCAGGATTTCCAGCTATGTATTTGACTACTTGGTTCTTGCATTTTTTAGCCTTCCTTGGCAGGGTCTGCAAGCTATCAACAAAAAGCATTGACAGTTCTTTTTTGGCCAATCTTGCATTTTTTAGCCTTCATGCGATCAGTTATTATAAAGATAGGAAGGTTTTTTTTTGGTTCAAATTGAAAGGGCGCACACCAAATGTTTTCGGTATATATATATATATATATAGAAAAAAAACAATTTAATGTTTTGGGTTGTTTTAGCCACATTAAAACTGAATATAATTAAAAACATAAAAGACTAAAAATTTATTTTAACTTAATATAGTTACCTTAAAAATTGTATCAGAGATTATTTTCCATTGATTAAAAGCATTGACAGTGCAGTAAAAAAATTGACAGTCCATGTATATTGATTAGATGATTAAATCAATTATACATAAAAACTTTAATCTATTGAAATATCCAATAAAAACATACAACATATACGAATATCAGCAGAGAAATAGGAAAATACTATGAAATGAAGTACTCATTTATTCAAATTCATTATTTCTTTTAATAAGTTCTATGCTTCAGCAGATAACAAGACTGTGTTAATTAGCTGCTTTGCAAGTTAGACAGTGACTATAGGCCTCATTTTTTTTTTCAATTATTAGTATACACTTTATATATATAACTCATAATAACTATTATATTGTTCTATGACACTAATTATGATTGACTGTAGATTTAGTTTTAGTGTCTTATACATGATTGTAAATTCAATTATATTAACTATCATGATTACTACTTATTGTCTATTAATTTCAAGGTCCCAACATTTAGCTATTAATTTCTACTCTCATTTTCTCTTTTCCTAACCCTTACATTTTACTCTTTCTTTCTTTCTTTCTTTCAGATCATTGAGGAACAAGGAGACCAAGGAGCTTATTGCCATGAAATACATCGAGCGTGGCCAAAAGGTTTCTTTCTCTTTTCATTTTTAATTTTTTTTCCTGTTTGTTTTCCTTTCTTTTATCTTCGATTTTTTTATTACCACTCTAATGTTTTCCATTTGAGATGATCAATGAAGGACTTATGAGGTTGGAGCTTTGATTTGTAAAAAGTGAAAAATCTAAACATATGCATGTGTCACAATTTGTGATATGAGCTTACAGCCTGTTTTAGAACCAGTTGTGAGCTGAGATTGTTTTAACCATAGATGACATAATAACAATCTAGAGAACATTACTATTTGATTGTTTAGCGTTTTTATCTAGTAGATTTCTGTAGACCAATGAAGGAATTGGCATGATTGAGATCATGCCTTGTAATTTTTGCATTATATATTGTTTTTCAAAATTGAGCCTAGAAGTATAAACTCAGGCATCCTACATGACTGGAAATAAACTATAACCAACAAATGAAAAGCCTGTCAAGATGAATCTTAAGGTTCAATAAGAACTGTCAATTTTAAATATTATTAAGATATTATTTTTGGTGTCAGTGTTTTACTTTTGTTGTGGGTGTTTCATAGGGGGTTTGGGGGTCATTTTGTTTTCCCTTCCCCCAAATGTTTTGTGGTTTTCTATGTGAGGATTTTTTTTTTATTTTCCTTCTGCTTTGTGGTTTCATTGTAGTATTTCTTTGTTCATGTGCTCACCTCTTTATTCTAGTAATCATCCTTGCTTAAAATCTGCATGAGTTCCACCAAATGCATTTGGATCTTTTTTTTTCCTGTGATACCCAGTATGAGGTTGCATAGCTTTCATACCTCTTTGCATTTGGACCAGGTGGCTATTTGACCATGGATTTGGGATGAAATGGAAATCTATATGTTGTCTGCTAATGACTTTACAGTCATGATTATCATTTCTTTATTTATTTTGTTGGGCTAATTATGTAAAGTAAACTAAACGAGTTTATGATCTGAAGTCAGCTGAGTAGCTTCTTAGTGTGCATAGCAGTAACTAGTTTCCCAGGCTGTTCAGTACCCTTCCCTTTTATTGGTAGTATAATTGTATAAAGATTATGTTCTAATTAGTGGTATATCTACACTTGAATTGTTGTATATGAGAGCTCTATATTCTGAAATGAATGTCTTTACATCTGTATCCATATATTATGGCTACATGTTTCTAGAGGAATAAATTATGATATTGGGATTTGCATATAATATGTAAAGATTGAAGCTTCAAATGATCTGTATGACTTTCTGGATTTGCTGAATGCTTGAATCTAGTTTTCCCCATGAAAATTTTAAATTACCCAGAGCTACTCAGACACCACAGCTGGAACTTGTTGGTCATTCAATTGTTAGTCTATGCCTTTGTTGTTCTCACTTTTTTAAGATATATACATGGTTCAAATATTGATGACTTTGTTCAATAACATCAATTGTTGTTGATTCATGCATATCATTTTATAGGAATGCCTCATTCCAGAATGCCTTTTCCCCTTGAGATGGCTCAAGAACCTGTGTATGTGAATGCCAAATAGTACCAAGGAATTCTGAGGCGAAGACAGGCTCATGCTAAATCAAAGCTTGAAAGGAAGCTCATAAAATCTAGAAAGGTACAAATGCACCAGAGCTATTGTGCCTTTATGCATGTTTGTTATTTTAACTTCTGTAGTTGGGCACTGCTTTATTATTTGGACAAATGATATCTAACCACATTTTAGTCCTGATATCTAAAATCACAAAACAATATTTTCTCCAACCAGTCAGCTGTTACCTCGCTTATATGATAGTTTACTTGGTTCTGATATTGACTGTACAAAAGCTGGTAGAAGAGCGTTCTTTCTCAGGGAAGGTGATGTATTCAGAGGTTTTCCTCATGAAGCTTTTACAAGCTCTGCTGTTAGTGATGACTCTCCTGGGTTCTCATTGCACCTTACCCTTAGTATTGAGGTTGAACCTCCTTTCGAGTAAGTAAAGGTTAACTTCGTCTATAATTTTATTGGTTTAAGTACAATATGCTTTGGTTATGAAGGTTCCCTTTGTTCTTTTACAGTTACAAATTTATTAATTTCATTATGGCCCTTTATTTTATTTTATTTTATTTCTGTTTGTTGTTCTATAATTTAAGAGTGTGGCGGTAAATTCTATTGATATTGATATTGATAAAGAAGATATTGATATTGTTGTTAAAGCTGCACGTCAGGCATTTGACTCAGGTCCACTTTCCTGGCTTTGTATGTTATTCTTTTGCTAAAATTTGAGTCAGCTAAGGTGAGTATCTGATTTGCTCTGGCTAAAATTGATGAAAATTGCTTAATTTTTCTTGGGTTTATGATTTGCTCATGAATTTGGTGCACCTTTTCTTGTTTTATTGGACAAAAATGATTGTGGCATGTTAGTAATGGATTTGAACAAACATGCCTAACTTTGTGTAATATAAACCTAGAAGCATCAAACACCTGAGCGTCAATTTTTGTTTCTCAAATTTAAGCTATTACATGAATTGTTGGTCATTTCGATTAGTTACACTTTTACCCATTTTTTGTTAGGGTGTAGATCCATCAATAAGACCAGAACTTCTGTCTGAGAATCAATTTTATGAAGCACAAATGGTAACTCAACTTAAAATATCAGATGTACCACAGCTAGCAATAATAAAATTATCATGTTGCTAGTAGAGACAATAGGAAAACCACCTGAACTAGACACTGATGGTATCTGGTGTGCACTACCTGAATCTTAATGTTTCAGTCTGATAATCTAATATAATGTGTCGGTTCGATAGTATGATGTTCAGTGGTCAAATAGTCTGAATTTTAGTCCTATTGGTCTTTTAACAGAATCAAAGGGAAAGTAATGTTGATTTGAAACAAGCAATTGGACACACTTCTAATTCATAGAATGCCTTTTCCTTTCTGTGCTTATTCTGTACAAACTAAAGACTGTAAATGCATATTCATTGAGCATTTGGATTGGTGGAAACAGGAAACTAACTCAAATGTTTGATGCATTTTGACAGTGATTCCAGTTACCAGCTGTTTGTCCTTGTAGTCACTCCATTGTCCCTCAGCCTTATGTAAGAAACGCATTTACATGGTGGGATGGGGGATTCTAATTTGGGTTAGGTATGGCATGGGGCATGTTAATGGATTAATCTGTGTGAATGTGCTTAACTAACATTTTTGCCAGTCCAAAACTTAGTTTTCTTTCACGTTGTAGTCATTGCCCCTGTCCCTCTTTTTCTTTCACGTTATCTCGTTTAAAAAGTTACAATTTTCTTCTCTTGGTTGAAGTTTGCATGTTGCACTTAGTGTTCTTTTGATACACCCTTGTTTGGTTCAGTTTAGTTTGATTACAGTTTCATCATGCTTTTGCTTTGTTGATATTTGATTATCTTGTCTTTTAAATATGACTTAGCAGTTCTATTTTGTGGAAACAAGAATAGGATTATATGGAATTAGTTGTTACAACAATTTACCAAACAACCAATTATCTAGAAACACTTTAAATTGGCTCAGCACTAGTGGCTAACTGGGTTAATATTCTGGACTTGCACATAATTTGGAATTGATTTTCATTTGATATTGCAGGCAGATTCAAAAACCATTATATTTAGATACAAAGTTTTAAATAAGGGAGGTATCTGAAAAGATATTTATGGAATTGATGAAAAGAGGGTTGCCAACATGGTTAGAGAACATAAGTTGATATTTTGGTAGAACTTACTGGACATACTGCAAACAATCAATTGGGAATGATGGCATCTGATTCAGGCTTAATCTTGATGTTGCTGTCACATCCGATTCTCCTCTTGCGCCTGCGCCTGCTCCAATAGAATCGTTTACTGATATGGTATTTAATTTTATTAATGTTTAATCATATTTATATTTCTTCTAGGTAACTATGAACTGTCTGAACTGATTTTTTTTATAGCTGTTATTGATTTATTGCAAATGTGTGTACAATTATGACCTCCTTTTGCTCAGTGTTTGCATCTGAGTATCATGAAGGACATTGGTTACCATGATTTATTGTTTATTTCTCCAATTCTAGCAATAATTTTAGAACTATCTCCTAATGCTTTTCAAATACCTTGGTTCACGGCTTGTCTATTTTCTATGTTTATTAAAACTTTTTGAAACTTGGATCTTTATAAAAAATTAAAAATGATTTGTCAGTACAAAATTCTTAGTATCTTACTATGAATTATATGTTGTTTCATTTTGTATTGGGCATCTTCTCTTATTATGCCTGACACTGGATCTACACCAAGTAATTTCATTCTTACTATTTTTCCCTTGTATTTTCGTTTTCTTAAGCATTTTTATGGTGTTTTGATTTTTGGTAGGTTAAAGCTTTTAGCAGATCTCTCGAGTCATTAAAAACTGTCATAGTTGTTGGCGGAACTAACATTGAAAAGCAGGTAAATAAATGTTGTCATAATCTTTATCTCTTAGTTATTTTTTCCTGGTTTTGCCAAATTTTGGTTAAGACAAATGATAATGGTTATTATTTATGTTGTTGCCATTGCAAAATTCATTTAAGTATGACCTGAGAGCATCATACAATTTTTGTGTAAGTTTTTGCCTTGGACATGAGTTAAAGCTGTGTTTTCATTCCCTACATAATCTGTTATTCTTGTCATGATTCATTGCAACTAATGGTTCTGGCTTAGCTACTTCATTTTACACCGATTGTGACATGGTACTTGCTATCCTTTATATATATATATATATATATATATATATATATAGAGAGAGAGAGAGAGAGAGAGAACAAAGTGAACTGTGTTTTTTATCTTGATTTTAACATTAATATGATTATGCTCATTAGTTCCTCATGGCAAATATAAGGAAAGCAATAGCTGATGCCGCATTTGGGAACAACACACTGACATTTGCAACTGGAAAGGTACTATATTTATTCTTCCAAAATATCAAGACTCTTATGGTCCATGGTCCATTTGGCATACCCTTAAAGCTAAGGGTTAAAATTCAAGAAATGAGTTTTTACCCATTGATCTATATACTAAACGTATTAGTAGTTATAGTAGTTTTTATGCATATAATATATATACTAAAAATTCAAGGTATTATATATTCATTCTGCCAGAATGTCGAACACTCTTATGGTCCACTTGGCATACCCTTATGTTTTAGGACTCTTATAGTGTTAGTAGTTTTATGGAGCTGGGCTTGTACTAGTTGTACTATATTGATATTTGACTGTGATTAGTACTATACATACGTGTTGGAGGTTTGTGTCTAACAGTCCAAGATGTTCAATTCCTCAAAATTAAAGCACATTAAATATATTTCTCATGAATTTTGCCTTAAAAAAAGCACTATACTATATGAGTTATATAAATATAATATATTTTTTCTTCATGTCTTTGTAATTAATAGTTATATATATATGAGTTAGAACACATTAAATATATTTTCAATTTTTTTTATTTACAAAAGACATTCTAAGAAGGTTATATCCAAGAACCATCTTAGAATCATTGTTATTTATTTATTTTTTATTTTTAAAGAAAATCTAAGACGGTTTTAAAGCATAACCGTCTTAGATAGTTACATTCTAAAACGGTTAAACCTAAGAATCGTCTTAGAATCATTGTTTTTATTTTTTTTTAATTTTAAAAGTGATTCTAAGACGGTTCTAAAGCATAACCGTTTTAGAATAGTTATATTCTAAGACGGTTATGCTTTAGAACTATCTTTGAATGACTGTTTTTTTTTCAACACAGTGATTCTAAGACGGTTGTTGGGTATAACTGTCTTAGAATGTTCATTATAAGACGGTTATACCCAACAATCGTCTTAGAATCACTGTTTTTGTTTTTTTTTTTCAACACCATCTAAGACGGTTTAGTGGGGGAACCGTCTTAGAATCGTTACCTACAAAGACGGTTTAATAACCGTCTTTGAATGTCTTACCATTCAAAGACGTTAGATACAAAGACGGTCTAAGAACCATCTTTGTATGGGGCAAAGAACCGACTTTAAAGCCCTTATTTATAGTAGTGACAGTATATGATGGCAATAAGAAGCTCTTACCCTTAGAACTATTATCAGCTTAACAAAGGCAAGCTTGGTCAATAATACAAATAATTAATATAAATGAATGTCTTTGAGCACTTCAATGGAAAGTTCATGTTGTCTCAGACATAATATTTCAGTTTAAAAAAAATATTTTTCATTTTTTTTGTAACAACAGTGGACCAGTTATGAAACTAATCCTGAGCCCAGGTTTAGTCATCACACTTAAAGCTCATCGTCCTTCTCCGAGGATATAATTTGTGAAAATCAAACTTAAGTGCTCTCCCACAAATCAAACTATTGTCAACTAATCTATTTTTGAGGCAACATTCACATTCTTAACCCATTCTCTTTCAGCTAAAACATGGGAAAACAATATGAAATCAAATCAGTCATATTCTTTCATCTTCTATTATTTGTTACTCGGAAGTAAATTTGAAAATGGAGGAAAAGAGCTTATACAGACCCAATCCAAGTTCTTGGCACAAAGAACACAAGTTCTTTTCATCAACACAAGAGATTCTTGGGTGCAACAGAAAATAAGTAGACAACAATTGCATTTTTATTTTATTTTATTTAACAAGACAACAATTGTATATAGTGCGTAGAAATATATGAGATCAAAACCATGAAACTCTTTCTCAAGAATGAAAGAAGAATTAGACAAAGGATGATGTAAATATACTGTCACTACTACAAATAAGGGCTTTAAAGTCACTACGTACAAAGATGTTTGAAATTAGCTGAAATATAGTCATGCAGCTTCCCAAGTCAAAGCCATTGAAGATTGTCATGCATCTATTGTGATCCTCTCAAAGAACTATGCTTCCTCAAAGTGGTGCTTGGAAGAACTTAGCAAGAATATGGAATGCAAGAAAAATCAAGGACATGTTGTGATACCAGTTTTCTACAACATAGATCCATCCCATGTGAGGAAGCCAACTGGGAGCTACAAGAAAGCATTTGCGAAACACAAGGGAGAACCGAGGTGCAACAAATGGAAAGTTTCTCTCACTGAAGTAGCCAATTTAGCTGGGTGGGACTCTCGAGATAGGTAAAATGAATTGAGAGTGAGTAAATTTTTTGAAAGAAATAAAGAGAAAGATAATGTATTGTTTTTAAATTGAGTTGGCCAAATTTGATTATAATTCCAACAGAGATAAGAATGATAAAACTATGAAGTAAATCATATGATATTATATTATATATAGAAGTGAATGGTGATAGATATAGTTGTTTCTTCTTTTGCATATGCTTGTGCAATGCAATTGCTGCTCTGCAATGAGGTTTCTTTGTCCATGAATGTGTCTAATTGTGTAAGTTTAAAAATATTTCTTTTCACTTATAATTGAATAAATGACCAAATAAGAAATGCATACGAGATAACTATAACAAAAAAGTTCCTTTTCTTCTCTGTGCTAGGTCTCACTTGGTTTATGTGAACAACAATAATGAGTATATTATACACATTGAAGTAACATCTACAAATAAGCAACAATAATTTATTCCAGTTTATTCATCTTCTGTGAAGTTTACTTATGAAAATGATTTCAAATTTATTTTCTCATAAATAACAAAAATATAAATTATCAATGTTTATATCTCCATTACTCCTGACTTTTCTTGTAACATATCTATTAATTGTCCTATATGTTTACTTGCTACTGTTATTACATTCATTTGAGCATACTTTTCTTTGGTAGTATAACAACTTCCATGGTAGCTTGCTATGTATTTCATTGAGTAGAAAAAGAGACATAGATTATCTTATCGGAAACATTGGATTTTCCTTTCCTAGACCTTTTTTTCCCTTGTTTTTCTCTACTACAATACCATATTGTTTCTAGATTATGTATAATCAACCAATTGTATACTTCTATTTTATTTTTCCTGTTAAAGGTATGCCTACAAAAGTTGCAAAGTGGGATATTTTATCTAGATTTTAGGAGTTTGTTATTTATGTTTTAGTATTTGAAATTTGATATAGTCACAACATAACTGGCCACCACGGGACGACGATGAAAAAGAAAGATAAAAGGGTCTTCCTAAAAAGGACAACTTGAGGGAGTCGCCACCAACATTTATTTAAGGCAAAACGTTGGAAAAACCAAAAGAGATAAAGCATGGTCTACGATTTGAGAAAAAAAAAAGAGTTCAGGAGCCATTTACGCACGGGGAAGATGTTAGCACCCCACGCGTCTGTCATAAAAATGACAGCCTTTAATCGAGTGTGCTAAAATAAAGTGACTTTTTAATTATTTGTCTTCCCTTAAGAATATGACTTATGCTTGTTTTATTTTTGTTTATTCAAAAGAAGAAATCAAATTCTTATTTTTAGAAAAGAGAGGATTTTATATTTTTTTTAGTTTTTTAGGTTTACAAGGGGTTTTCCCTCGCTCTTACTTATCCCCTAGTGCAATGAGAAAATCAAACTTACGTAGTTCTTTGGTAGAAAACAACTTGATTGGGTTGATTTTATTTTTTTTTTCGAAAGATTTGTTTCAATTGTGTGAAAGAGTCGTTAAGGTGTTGGACCTTGAAATGACATTGAATTGGAAGAAAAAGCGGGGAGAATCGCTTAAGGTATTGGACCTTGAAGCGACGTTGAATTCGAAGAAAAAGCGGAGAGAATCACTTAAGACATTGGATCTTGAAGCAATCTTGAGTAATATGTAATTTTTTTTTAGAAAAGAAGAATTGAGTGATCCTTTATTTGAGTATTTTTTAGCTTTTTTTAGAAAATATTTTGGATTTGCGGTAAACACTATGAAATTAAGCAAGTCGGGGACCCAGCATGGAGTGCACGAAACATGAGCGTGTACTAAAGATACTAATGCAAAAAATAAATGACTAATTGACATAACAATACATAATCAAATAAATCAAATGAAAATAGAAAGAGATAAAATAGAATTGGGGAGTACACTTAGTAATTAGGGGTGCATACAGGAAGAAAGGGAGTGCAATGAACAGAGCTTAATTAATTTCAAAATGGGCCTGGCCCAAAAGGGGAAGGAGTGTTGATATGAAAAAGGGTGTGTCAAATACAATTCCTTTCAGCTTTTGTTTCCTCTTCTTAAAAACAACAAATTGGTATCAAGAGCTACTATTATGAAGGATCTGTGAGACTGAGTGACAAGCCCAACCACAACTCCTAAACACAAACACAAACACACACAAAACCTGTTCAGAATGAATTTAGAAGGTTCATCCATTCCAATTGCGCTTCCAGTATTTGATGGTCAAAATTATCACCTATGGGCTGTTAGAATGGAAGTTTATCTTGATGCAAGTGACCTTTCAGAAGCTGTTGAATACGAATACGAAATTCCAATCCTGCCTAATGATCCTACTATGGCTCAAATCATAAACCACAGAGAGAGGAAGCAGAGAAAATCAAAAGCAAGAGCGACCTTGTTTGCTACTGTATCATCCACTATTCTCATCAGAATAATGACATTGAAAACAATCGATAAGATTTGGGATTTTTTAAAGTAGGAGTACGATGGAAATAAGAAGGTTAAAGGGATGCAAGTGTTTAATCTGATCCGAGAATATGAGATGCAAAGGATGAAGGAATCAGAAACAATTCAGGAATATTCCAACAGGCTTCTTGGTATAGTCAATAATGTAAGACTTCTTGGTGCTGATTTTTCTGATTCTAGAATTGTTCAAAAAATTCTAGTTACAATTCCTAAAAAGTTTGAAGCCACAATTGCATCCCTGAAGAACTAAAAGGATATGTCAAGCATTTCCTTGGCAGAACTATTACATGCTTTGCAGGCATAGGAACAGAGAAGAAAAATGAGACAAAAAGGAGGAGGTACAAGGTGCTTTTCATATAAAAGCACAAAATTCAAGAGGAGGCAAAGATAAGAATAACAACAAATGGAAGAATGAGACGGGTTAAGGCTCCAACAAGTAGCAATACGAGACTTTTCCACCTTGTCCACACTGCAAAAAAACAAATCACCCTCAAAGAAGATGTTGGTGGGGGCCTGATGTAGAGTGTAGAAAATGTGGCAATATGGGACATGTAGAGCGGATCTGCAAGTCAAAACTGGAAGAGGCAAAGATGTCCACAGATGAGCAAGATGAGCAACTCTTTGCTGCAACATGCTTTGCTACAAGCAACAATTCAAGTGATTCATGGTTACTAAACAGCGGTTGCACAAACCATATGACCAATGACCAAAAGCTGTTTATTGAGCTTGACAACACCATTGTTTCCAAAGTAAAAATTGGAAATGGTGATTTCATCTCAATCAAGGGAAAAAAAGGACATTTGCTATAGAAATCTTATCAGGTTTGAAACATGTTTCTAATGTCTTATATGTGCCTGACATAGAACAAAATCTGCTTAGTGTTGCGCAACTTGTTGAAAAAGGCTTTAAAGTCATATTTAAAGACAAATGGTGCTTGATCAAAGATACAAAAGGAAGAGATATATTTAAGATGAAAATGAAAGCTAAAAGCTATGCTCTTAATATGATGGAGGAGGAGCTTAAAATGCTAAAGTTGGAAAGAGACAAAACCAAAAATGAGGTTAGCAAATTATACAATGAATTTAATGAGAAAATATTTGAAATAAAACGTCTGCAATTGAAGTTGGCTAGACGAGAAGATGAAGAAACAAGTGATTCTTTGAATAGCTTCAAAAGACTAATTGAAACTATAGAGAAGGAAAACACTACTCTTAAGTTGGAAAAGGATGAACTTGAGACTGCGCTCAAGTCAAGTAGGATGGCTAGTCAAATGTCACCTGCTAATTCTCAAATTCAGAACAAGGTTCCAAGTAGTAACAGTGATTTACCAGATCCTTTTAAAAGTTTTCCAGGGAAAGAAGACTTGGAAAGTTCCTTGCATAAGCTAAGTAAAGAATTGAAGGAAACACAAAAGGAGAGGGACAAAATAGTACAAGAATTTGAAGAGTCAGAAAAATTGGATGAGGATATCAAAATCATCGAAGAACTACGTGATAGAAATAATTATCTGAGGGCTCAAATAACACATCTTGAAAAAACTCTAAAATAGGCAACTGCAAGTCAGGAGAAACTGAAGATAGCAAATAACAATGAGATTCTAAAGTCCAGGGAAGTTATTGATGACCTGAACAGGAAGCTTACAAACTGTATGAGCACAAAAGATGCTCAGTATGCTAAGAATACTAAACTTTTAAATCTACAGATGGCTCTTGGACAATATTATGCTGAAATTGAAGCAGCTTTGAGAATTAAACTAAGTGTTTGTAGCTATTAAGGCAAGGAGGAGTTTTGTTGAAAGTATGCCTACAAAAGCTGTAAAGTGGGATATTTTATCTAGATTGTAGGAGTTTATTATTTATGTTTTAGTATTTGAAATTTGATATGTTGCTGGTTCTTTCTTTTAAGATTAGGTTGTTATTAGTTATGCCTACAAATAAAGAGATATCTGATTTATTCAGTTAGACTTTAACTTTATTTAAAGAGTTGTTCAATAAAAGTTAAATGCATCCTCCACATAACACTTCCAGCTCTTGTTTCCTCTTCCTCTTCCTTTTCTTGAAAACAACATTTCTTTCAAATTTATTAGACTTACAACACATCATTTATTTCATTTTTCCCCTTTTCATATGGTAGGATTGAATCTGCATTCCTTAAGAACATTGTTGGGGATGTTTTGAAAAATTGAATCCAAGATACCTAAACCAACTGGAAGGACTGGTTGGAATTGAGGACAATTATGAACAGATTGAATCATTACTAAAAATTGGGTCAAATGAAGTTAGAACCCTTGGAATATGGGGCATGGGTGGCATAGGCAAGACTGCCCTTGCTACAGCTTTCTTTGCCGAACTGCCTCATGAATTTGAAGGTGGTTGCTTTCTTGCAAATGTAAGGGAAAAATCTGACAAGCATGGACTTGAAGCTTTACGTGATAAACTTTTTTCAAAGTTGTTAGAGAATAGAAATCATTGTTTTAATGCACCCTTTTTGGTACCCAGTTTTGTCATGAATAGGCTTGGACGTAAAAAAGTTTCCATTGTATTGAATGATGTGGCTACCTCAGGGCAATTAGAATATTTAATTAAAGATTATGATTTCCTGGGACCTGGAAGTAAGTCATTGTTACGAGTAGAAATAAGCAATTTTTTAGCCAAGTTGATGAAGTATATAAGGTCAAAGAATTGAGTTTTCATCACTTCCTTCAGTTTTTCTGTTTGACATTTTTTTGGAGAAAAACAACCTAAAATTTGATATGAAGATCTATCACGAAGTGCAATTCCTATTGTGAAGGTATTCCTTTGGCTTTAAAAGTTCTAGGTTCAAATCTTCGTTCAAGAAGTAAAGGGGCATGGAAAAGTGAATTGACAAAACTCCAAAATATTCCAAATACAAAAATTCATGACGTATTAAAATTAAGTTATGATGGCTTAGATAATTCTCAAAAGGACATATGTTTAGACATTGCATACTTCTTCACTGGTGAAGGAGGAGATTGGGTAAGAAGTATTCTGGAAGCTTGTGATTTCTTTGTTGTATCTGGGATAGAAGTCCTTTTGGATAAAGCTTTCATAACAATTTCATATTTCAATAAGATAGAAATGCATGATCTGATACAGCAAATGGGTCAGGAAATTGTTCATCAAGAATCTATCAAAGACTCTGGAAGAGGAAGTCAATTATGGAAACCTGAGGAAGTGCATGAAGTCTTGAAATTTAACAGAGTAGGTGGTGGATTCAATTGTTTCTTTTTGATAATACATGTATCTTTTTAGAATGTAGCTAGTATGATAGCGCTGCTATTTATTATTCTAAATTTTGTTTTTAGGGAACTGATGTTGTTGAAGGCATAACTTTAGATTTGTTTATATTAACTGGGGATCTATATTTGAGCTCTAATTCCTTCACAAAGATGACTAACACGAGATTTCTTAAAATCCATGATTTCGTGTTGGCCGAACAAATTTAATGTGTACCTTCCTAATGGTCTTGAGTCATTGTCTTATAAATTAAGGTACCTTGAGTGGGATGGATTCTGTCTTGAGTCTTTGCCATCTAACTTTTGTGCTGAACAGCTTGTAAAGATTCACATGTGGGATAGCAAACTTAAAAAGCTTTGGACAGGTTCAGGTATGAATATGACTATACATACTACATTTCTCTTTCAATTTTTAAAGGTGAGAGAGAATCATTAGTGATAACAGGACTTGTGTTGCCTCAAGTGAAGCTCACTCACAAGGACCACACCTAGGATGATGTGCTTTTATGTATGTATTGGTTTCTCTTTAAGGCTCATAATTATGAATTTAACGATTTGTGAACAATGTGATTGATAGAAACCAGGCTGAAGATGACAACAAGAATTGAAGACAATTGTGAGGCCCATGCTAGAAGGCCCAAGAGAATTGCTAAACGTCCTAAGCATCTAGAAGAATTCATATGAGCTTTAGTAGACAATCGCACATGCTAGAAATATTCTCTGTGAGAATTAGTACAACTGCCTAGGATTATTCTTTTGGTATTGCAATTATGTTATGCAAGAGCCAAAGAATTTTGTTATCACTTTTCTATTTAAATACCCATCATGAATAAGAAAAAGGCAGAATGTTAAGTTCATTATATTCCTAGTATATACAAAAGGTTCCCTTGGCCTTGAATTCAAGGAATAGTTATCATACCTTTAACAATTGGTCTGACCTGCCATGGCTGAACACAACACCCACAAGACCACCATAGACCGTTTGGAAGATGCCATCGCCCAACTTACTCTCCATCAAGACTCCCTTGCTGACAAGCACACCGACCTTACCAGCAAAGTCGACAGCATCCTAGACTGCCTCAACCATCTCACCACCAACCCTACACCACATCACCCCAATCCCTTCCACCACCCTTGACCTCACGTCAAACTCGGCGTTCCCCATTTTGACGGCCATGATCCCATGGGATGAATTTTTAAAATCTCCTAATTTTTCAATTACCAAGGAACCCCAGATGAAAAACAAATCATAATAGCCTCATTTTACATGGACGATCCTGCTCTTAGCTGGTACCAATGGATGTTTCGCAACGGGTTTATCACTTCTTGGGCTGGTCTCCTCTAGGCCCTGGAGTTACGTTTTGCTCCATCGTTCTACGATGACCCTAATGGTGCGTTATTCAAACTATCCCAACGATCCTCCGTGAACGAATACTTGACCGAATTCGAGAGACTTGCTAATCGAATTGTCAGCTTAGTCCCCCCAATTTCTTCTCAATTGCTTCATTTCCAGCCTATCACCAGAGATCTGCTGTGAAGTCTAGGAATTGCAACCCCTTTCTCTACCTCAAGCCACCGCCCTTGCCAAGTTACAAGAAGACAAAATCAATGACTGTCGTCGCAACTATAAACTCGTTCCAAACCCCAACTCTACCCTCATTCATTTACCTTCCTCGTCCATCCTTATTTTGACCCCAACCATTAACCCAAACTAACCTTCATCCAAACACCTGACGAGATGGCTTTTCGCCATGAGAAAGATCTTAGCTACAGCTGCGACGACAAGTGGAGCCCCAATTGAAAATATAATGAACACTTATGCAAATAACCAAGAGGAGGGGTGAATTGGTTTTACCTCAGAGTTTTAAAATTTTCTTTCAAAATTTATAACAACTGAAGACTTTCAATAAGATCGTATCTTTCAAAACCAATTAGAAAAACAATTTTCTTCACCAATCAAACCACTCTTGTGTTGTAACCAAGTTTTTATAATGAACAAATTCTATACTTCAAGAATATAATGAAATACAAACTAAAATCTTAAATCACACAAGATTTATACTGGTTCACTCTCAACCCCAGAGGCTACATTCAGTTTTCTTCCAACCAAATCTTGGTTAGAGTTCCACTATAACAAATATATTTTCTTTACAAGCTTACAATTGATCTCTCTTACCCACCCTAGGTAAAATTCAAAATCTATACCCTATAGACTTTTCAAAAGACCAAGAACCAGAGATCCCCTCTCTGTTCTTCCCTCTAGAAAACCTTTCTAGAAAAAAACTTTAAAGAATACAAATGTTATATGGAATTACAACACAATAACAAAGCAAATATCAATCAAAAATTAAGCTTAGAGTTCAAGAAAGATATCACCTTATATTCCTCAGCTAATTCAATGATATGAATGATTCAAACAATCTGAGAATATATGCAACAGATGAATAATGCTCTTTCTTGAAGCTTTCTTTGACACTAGCTTGAACAATTCATCAATCCTTGAGAATTATGACTAAAAACACAAGTAATTCTTCATGATCTTTATCATATTTGATTTTCTCACTAAAATTAGCCTTGAATACTCTTGAGAACTTCAGAAAGTGTTTAACACAAGGTTTGGACGAGTATCTCTGTTTTTCACTTAGTGAATAACACAGACCAGGTTGTTCTATTTATAAAAAAACATATTTAACTAACTGTAATCGATTAATTCGTCAATGTAATCGATTATTTTAACTATTGTAATCGATTATTTTAACCAGATAATTGATTAAAGTGTTCATCAGGAATCTGGAAATTTGTCACGAACAAAATAATCGATTAAGTCATCTTGCAGTCGATTATTCCAGATGAACACAGTTTTCTAAAACACACATGTAATCGATTAAGTTCCTATTTAATCGATTAACACAGATCATGTCTAAAACTCATCAAAGCACATTTAATCGATTACGAACATCTGGCGATTAAACCAGATGAACATACTGGGTAAATTTATGCATAAGCTTATGTAATCGATTATTTCTCAAGATAATCGATTATCACAGAAACTTTCTAAATCTGTGTTAAGCTTATTTAATCAATTACGAACCAGTGGTAATCAATTAAAATGTTCATAAGGCATTTTCCAGAAATTGCAGTAAAAATATTGAGTCTCATTTTCTATGTATAAGAATTAAGTGAAAAAAAAAAGGAATTAAACATACACATGTTGTAATCGATTATATCACCTATGTAATCGATTACAGCAGTGAGAAACTGTTTTATAAAATCCCTAGTTGCCTTTATGAATTTCTATTAATTTTCTTATTACCACATGATTAAATCTAATCAAATGTATGTATGAATGCATGAATTATCAAAAGCTAATGATGATTATAAGGCTTTATCAACTGAACCAAGCTTTAACAAAAATTACATATGCCATCAAATTGATTGGGCATGTAAAAACATCAAAACTCATATGCTTCAATCTTCTTGATTCCTTGGCTTCAGCTTCCTCAATTCTAACACCAATCACCGTTGCAAAGGTCACCTTCATCTCCTGGTCGCTAAACTCGATGACCCTAAAACACCACCCCCTCTTCCACCATCCGAGAGCTCAATTTGTGATTCCAACCACACTATCACCGAACTTCCTTCCCCACCCACACCTCACATCAGTTTAAACGCTCTTTCCGACCTCCTTGGTCCAAAAAGATTTCGAGTTTATGGATACATACACCATGCCCATCTCACCATTTTAATTGATAGTGGCAGCACCCATAATTTCATTTAACCCTGCATGATTAATTTCCTCAAACTCTCGACAGAAGACACATCTCCATTTCGCGTCATGGTCGGCAATGGCTCCGTCTTGGACTGCCATCAAATTTTCCCCAACACCAATTTGATGATAGAACAACACACGTTTTTGGTAACATTACATGTTCTCCCCATCAGTGGCACCGATGTCATTTTAGGCGGTGAATGGCTGAAACATTTAGGGCCCATTACTACTGATTACACCTCCTTCCAGATGAGTTTCACCCACATGGGCCAACCCATTCAGCTTTGCGCAGATGTCACTACTAGACCTCAAGCCATTTCAGCCCCATAGGTTAAGCATCTTCTCCAAACCCATTCGACCTCTGCCCTGTATCACTTATCCATCATACCCATCCCAGACACGCCCAAATCACATGTTGTTCTTGTTCATCCTATCCCAGCCATCGAAAGTCTTCTCACCAAATTCACCATAATTTTCAAAACACCAACCCAGCTTCCCCCCCTTCCGCGCCAAATAGTCCATCATATCAACCTCCAACCCACAGCCAATCCCGTCAATGTCCTCCATACTGATACCCCAATTTCCAGAAGTCTGAGACTAAAAAATAGGTTTTCGAACTACTCAAATCCGGAATGATTCGCATCAGCCGCAGTCCCTTTTCTTCCCTAATTTTACTCGTCAAGAAAAAACATGGAAGTTCGCACATGTGTGTTGACTACTGTGCACTCAACTCCATCACCATTAAAGACCGCTTTCTGATGCCCACAATTGATGAAGTTTTGGACGACTTGGGCCACGCTTCCTGGTTCTCTAAACTCGATCTTTGCCAAGGTTTCCATAGATTTTAATGGCTTCTAAGGACATCGCGAAAACAATTTTCTGGACCCTTCAAGGTCATTACGAGTATTGGGTTATGCTGTTTGGCCTCTGCAACGCCCTATCTACCTTTCAGGCCACAATGAATGATCTCCTTCATCCGTTTTTGTGCAAATTCACTTTCGTTTTCTACAACGACATCCTCGTCTACAGTGACACATTCTCTTCTCATCTTCATCATCTAAAGCTCTTTTTCAATGCATTATTACAAGGGAAATTCTATCTAAAACGGGCTAAATGCTTACCTGCCCAGAGACAATTGGAATACTTGGGCTACATCATTTCAAGCAACGGAGTCGAACTTCAACCATCCATAATTTAGGCTATGCTTGACTGGCCTACTCCATCCACCCAAAAGGATCTAAGTGGTTTTCTTGGCCTCACTGGTGTTTATCGCAAGTTCATAAAAGGCTACGCCGCCATAGCACTTCCCCTCAATCATCTCCTATGCAAAGGTGCCTTTACTTGGACCCCTGATTCCCAAACAGCTTTCGATCATCTCAAACGAGCAATGACTACAACCCCTGTCCTAGCCCTCCCAGACTTTTCATCAGGCCTTGTGTTAGAAACAGAGGCGTCCAGTTTGGCCATGGGAGCTGTATTAAGGCAACAAAACCACCCCATCACTTTCTTCAATAAATTGTTTTGCCCTCAAATGCAACATACTTCTACTTATGTTCGGGAACTACACGCCATCACTACAGCAGTTCGAAAATGGCGCCAATATTTACTCGGCACCAATTTACCATCCTCAACGACCACAAGAACCTCAAGGACCTCATGTCTTAGGTCATTCAAACACCTGAGCAACAATTCTACCTAACCAAGCTTTTAGGTCATTCAAACACGGTTTTCCTCGTAGCCTTGTATCCGATCGCGACCCCATCTTCATCAGTTCATTTTGGCATGATTTATTCAAACTCAGTGGCACTTCACTACGCATGAGCATTGCGTACCACCTGCAGACCGACAGGCAAACAAAAGTGATGAATCGCGTCTTAGAGAAATACCTTCGTTCATTTGTCCACTCAAACCCTTCAGATTGGCACAGGTTTTTGGTCCTCACAAAATGGTCATACAATACATCTGTACACTCCGGCACTAGGTTTACACCTTCTGAGGTTATTTACCGCAAACCACCACCCACTATTTCTAACTACATTCTGGGCTCATCCAACAACGAAGCTGTGGATTCTTTCCTGAACACACTAACTGCTATTCACTCCTCTCTCAAACGCCAACCATTGAAAGCCCAAGCTGCCATGACCAATCATGTCAACAGCAAGCGTCGACACATCGAATTTCTAGTGGGACAATGGGTCTATGTCAAACTCTGGTCATACCGCCAGCATTCAGTCACCGATGCTGCTCATCATAAACTCTCCAAACGCTTCTTCGCTCCCTTCTTGATCCTTGAACATATAAGTGTCATTGCCTATTGTCTCCAATTGCCTAACACATCTAAAATTCACCCATTTTTCCATTGTTCTTTACTTAAACCACACCATGGCCCACACAACCCCACTTTTACCCCCATTCATTTTTTCATTACACCCGACAAAACTCTGTTGGAACCTCTTTCCATTTTAGCTTCGAAAATGGACTCATCCACTAACCCTCCAACTCGCCGAGTTTTGGTTCAGTGGTGTGACATGCCACCAGAAGATACTACTTAGGAGAAATGGGATGACCTCTGTGCCATTTAGAAGATGACAACAACAAGACTGAAGATACTTGTGAGGCACATTCTGGAAGGCCCAGGAAAATTGCTAAACGTCCTAAGCATTTAGAAGACTTCATATGAGTTGTAGTAGACAATCGCACATGCTAGAAATATTCTCTGTGAGAATTAGTACATCTGCCTAGGATTATTCTTTTGGTATTGCAATTTGTTATGCAAGAGCCAAAGAATTATGTTATCACTGATACATTTATTTTGTTACAAAACCTTGTAAATTTGAGGAGTATTGACCTTTGGGGCTCCCAAGACCTAGTTGAGATCTCGGACTTATCAAAGGCAGCAAAACTTGAAACTATTTCTATGTTATTTTAAAAGGTTGTGCTGGCTCCACCCATCCATATTAACTCTCCCCAAGCTCACATATTTGTATTTAAGTGGCTGCAAAGAAATTGAAAGACTTGATGTTCATTCAAAAATATCTATGTGTGCTTTACCCCAGAGGTTGTTCATCTCTCAAGGACTTCTCAGTGATACCTAAGGAAATGACACATTTGGTTTTATCTAACACAACTATATGTGTGCTGTCGCCATCGATGCTCTTTGTCCCCAAGCTAACACATTTGAATGTACATGGCTGCAGAGAGATCGAAAGCCTTAATGTTCATTCAAAATCTCTCCAAATTCTGTACCTTAGTGGTTGTACATCTCTCAAGGAATTCTAAGTGATATCAGAGGAAATGACATGCTTAGACTAATCTTACACCGCCACATGTGCACTGCCATCATCAATTTGGCGTAATTGGAAGCTTTTCTTTCTCTATGAGGTTGCAACAATCTTGACAAGTTATTAGATGATCCAGGAATGGGATCCATTACAACACTAGACCATTCTGGGTGCACACAGCACAATGCATCAAATCTGTCAATTTCTTACAAGCAATCCCTGACCACTATGCCTATTTATCATCTTTGAAAGAGTTAGACCTAAGTGGAACTAATATTGAGAGCTTGCCTGCAAAAAAAAAAAAAAAAAAAAAAAAAAAAAAAAAAAAAAAACTTTCTTTGTGAACAAAGCTTTACTTAGATGATTGCAGGAAACTCGTGTCTCTATCGAAACTCCCACCATCCAATGGCTAGTGTTAGAACACATGTTACAGAGCCAAATACCCTACATACATCATAATAGGGACTGTGATGTAAGGTATTTGCTCTTCCCAAGAGACCATCTCACTGACGAGTGTAGGTTTCCTACAACAACAAGATCAATAACTATTCCTTATCTCTCACAATTATCTGACTTGTGCGGTTTCGTTTATTGCATCATTCTTTTTAAGGGATCATACCTTGGTGATGTTTTGTGTTCTATCTATCAAAATGGCAAACAGGTAGGCTGGGACCGCAACTTTATACTTTGCACAAATTTAACAGATCATGTGTTGTTTTTGTGTGTCAAAACGTGTGATCTTTTTTGCAACAAACCATTTAAATTTGAATTTGATTACCATCGCTTGGTTTGTGATGAACACCATCAAGAAAGCATCAAACAGTGTAGGGTCTTCCCAGTATATGCCTCAGCATGGGGGATCAATTTGTTTGGTAGTAGTAGCAAGGAAACTTTTCAATTGGAATCCATTGCTCAAATATCCGATACTGAAACTGATACCTAGTCACGGCCCAAAGCAATTGGAGTTGCAGGCTCTAATAATGAGAGTCAAAATGAATGGGAACAACTTCTTCAAGTGACTACTTCATCGGTATGAAACTTCACTCACTCCTTAATTAAAGGTTACTTTTTTTGTATTTACAAATATTAATTGTTAGTTTTTGTTAGCAGAGAATGAACTCGCAATCCTTCTTCCTCTTCCTTATTTGTTACGTTTTTTCTTAATTATTTGTTATTGTTTTTCTTAAATGAAATTAGTCCTTCAAATATAGTAATTATTAGTTAGAAATACTCTTGATTCTAGAAAATCAGGCCTAGTATATTGCAAGTAACATTGCGCTGATCATATTAAGCAGGTTTTCTTTTGAAACGTATATGGAGAATATTGGTGGGCAATGGGCACTAGCTTGGTGAAAGAGCCAAAGCAGTACTCAGAATTGTTCGATGGTCTATTTCTTTATCTAATAGATTTCTTTTCTTGGCAAAAATGAATGTAATACATTTTTAATAAAACATTACGAATTTGGGGCTGTTTTGGAAACATATTACAAATCTGGGGCAGGGAGACACGCTCAAAATAGGCGTGACACAGGGGGTAGTCACGCCTAATCTGGGCTTGACCAGTCACACCCATTTTGGGCATGTCTTCCTCCTATAAAAAAACTTGATTTTTTTTACTTTTTCGTCATTTTTACTATTTCACCTTCTCTCTAAAAGTTTCTAAAGTGTATCTCTCTTAGGTTTGTGAGTGATTTATCTCTGCAGCGAAGCTCTGCCAGCAAGTAAGTTAATTTATTAATTATGTATATTATTTAATATGTTATATTATTGAATTATAAAATTGTTAGGGCCATATTATTTAAATTAGTTTTGTAGAAAACTGTTAGGTATTAGGATCTAGGGTTTAGTTTAGTTTAGTGTTTAGGGTTTAGGGTTTAGGGATTAGTTGTTAAATTAAAATTATTTTACTAAATTTACTTAGTTCAATGTAGGGTTGAAGGGTTAGGGTTTTGTGTTTAGGTTTTATTTTAGGGTTTAGGATTTTAGGGTTTAGGGTTTAGTTTTTCAATTAAAATTAGTTTACTAAATTTACTTAGTGTTTAGGGTTTAATGGTTAGGGATTAGGGTTTAGTTTTTAGGGTTTAGTTTAGGGTTTAGGGTTTAGTTTAGGGTTTAGGGTTTAGTTGTTATATTAAAATTATTTTACTAAATTTACTTAGTGTTTAGGGTTTATGGGTTAGGGATTAGGGTTTAGTTTAGGGTTTAGGATTTTAGGGTTTAGGGTTTAGTGTTTAGGGTTTAGGGTTTAGTTTTTAAACTAAAATTATTTTGCTAAATTTACTTAGTGTTTAGGGTTTAAGGGTTAGGGATTAGGCTTTAGTTGAGGGTTTCGGTTTTTAGGGTTTAGTTGTTAAATTTAAATTATTGTTCTAAATTTACTTAGTGTTTAGGGTTTAAGGGTTAGGGATTAGGGTTTAGTTTTTAGTATTTAGTTTAGGGTTTAGGGTTTAGGGTTTAGGTGTTAAATTAAAATTATTTTACTAAATTTAATTAGTTCAGTTTAGGGTTAAGGTTATGGATTAGGGTTTAGTTTTTAGGGTTTAGTTTAGGGTTTAGGATTTTAGGTGATTTCCCTACATATGTAGATGATATTATTATCCTAGGGAACTGGGGATGATTTGAGTGAGAAAGAAATGTTGAAGTACTGACTAAAACCTAAATAATTCCCTACATATGTAGTTGTTAGTCAATTTATGCATGATATGTAGGAAAGGTTCCTATAAGGAGTTTACTGGATATTTTCAATAACTTAAAACTAGGGTTGGCAAAACGAACCTATGCTGGTTGGGTTGATAATATCAGTCTGTTGATCAAAAGCTAGGCAGGTCAATCCTGCCTACAAAATTGTGGGCCAAATGCGGGTCGGGGCGGGCCAGCCCGTCGGGTCAATATTATTTAAATATTAAATATTAAAATTAAATAGATATATTTAACATATTTTGAAATAGGTATATTCTTTTAATTTATGTTCTTTTGCACTCTCAACGTATTCTAATTAATTTCTAAATTTTAATATTAAAATGTTGATGATAATGATACTTTCAAATAGTCTTTCATTGCTAGCATATTACACTTTGGACAGTTTACATCCATAAATTTCATTTGCAAATGGTATAATTTTGTGAATTATCACATGACATCATTTATCTAGCATTAGTTTTAAATTATTTACTTTTATTTAACTTTGTGTTTTTTTTTAATTATCACATTTGTATTTTTTTATAATTTTTTTGTATTTTTTTAAAATTAACTTATTTATTTATTTTTTTTTATACGGGCTGGCCCACTGGCTTGCGTTAAAGCGGGGTGGGCTAACATTTACAACCCACTTTGCAAAAGTGGACCAGCCCACCCCGCCCCACATTTTTGGTGGGCTGGGTCAGCCCGCCCAGTTTTTTACGGGCTAGCCCGCTTTGCCAACCATACTTAAAACTACCACTGAAAGTGGATTGTTATTCAAGAAGGATTGAGGATTTATCCATGGAAGTGTGTACTGATGTCGATTATGATGGGTCAGTTATAGATATAAGGTCAAACTCCGGCTACTAAGTTTCTTGGTAGGAACCTACAAACTTGGAGGATTGAAAAACATAATTTTGTGGCTTGGTCAAGTGTAGAGGCCGAGTTTCAAGCCATGGCACAAAGGCAGTGTTTGTTGAGACTGCTAATAAGATTGCTATTTATATTGTCTACAATCCAATTCAACATGACAACCATGCAAATTGAGACTGATTGTTGCTTCATAAAGTAGAAATTAAATTGTGTTTTGATTGCTACTACATTGTTTTCTCAAATCTTCAATTCATAAAGTAGAAATAACAAACAGTAGGTCTAAGTGAAGCATTGGAACTTTTGTATTGTAACTACTTTCGTTCCTATTTATTTCTCTTGTAAATATAAATTGTTTTTATTCTTTGACCTATACAAATACAACCTGCTAAGTTCAGATCACTTGGGCAATTCTCTTAAATCTTGTGTATTGTTTAAGGTTTAGGTTTTAAATATAATTTGAAATTATTTAGGTTATTTATTTGTAATGTAATTTAATTTGAAGTTATTAAATTATTAATTATTATATTGTTTAATTTATATTAAGATAGTCATAGATGGCTGATTCATCATCTTCTGCTTCTTCATGGTCTGGATCCGATCATGAGGGTAAGGGAAGGGATCCGACAACCCATGTTATGCTTATCCTGTATAAGTGGGGCGTTTTGCGGAGGCGTTCCCAACAAACTCACGATTCACAGGCTGTGTGAAACAAGGACAGATGTCAAGTGTTAAAGACGCGACGTGGTAAAGTCGTAGAGGGGCCAGACTGTGACGACCTACCTGACATTGTTGCGGCGATGTTAGGACAGGCTGGATTCCTACATGTCACACGTATGCGACATATCCAGGTATAAAATTATGAATTGAACAATTTTACATACGAATTGATTCCTAAAAATGTTTTTGTTTATAAGTGTACATACGAATTGATTATTTTTAACTTGACTTTAGATCGATCATGCGCTTATCAGTGCTCTGGTTGGGAGGTGGAGACCAGAGACACATACATTTTACATGCCGCAGGGAGAGATAATCATCGCGTTGGAAGACGTGGCTGGTAACTTAGGTTTAGGCAGTGACGACAATGTCGTCATCGGAGTCACGTCAGACGAGTGTGCCACAGTCATTGAGGACATGTTTGGTCTTCCTCTTTAGAAGGGTGAGCTAAAAGGAGGATTCTTGCGCCTGTCTTACTTTGATAGGCATTATGCGCATTGGGGCGAGGTAGCTGGGGATCTGGTAGAAGTCATACGGTTTACGAAGGCAAACATTGCGTGTATGATTGGAGCATGGCTACTATGCGACAGAACCGGGGGAAGCACTGTTGACTGTCGCTATGTCCCTTTGCTTCAAGGGGACATGGGAGACATAGGTAGGTATAGCTGGGGTTCCGCGGTCCTTGCACATTTGTTTAGACAAATGTGCGAGTGTACAAATGCAGATAGAAGTGACATTGGTGGGTGTCACATGCTTCTCCAGATATGGGCGTGGCTCAGATTTCCACCCATTGCTCCAGCTATTCCTCAGCCTACTCAGCAGGAGTGGCATTACGGCCACAAGTATGTGTTCTTAATTTCTTTTATTAACTAAGTATTAATGAGTCTTATAAGTAGTTGATAGAGTGCTTTTAGTTGAGTATTTTTCTATCCTTCTTAAATTATTTGACCTCTCTTGGACCTTTATTTTCCTATTCTAATTCAGTTTTTGGCCTAGGCAAGTAAGTGGGCTTAATTGCTAATTGTTGCGTATTTTTGGATTTTTGCTCACTTGACGTATCTAACTTGTACAGGACCTGCAGGGTGCTACCGATCTCCGAATGGAGTGTTCTAGGAGTCCCTGGAAAGATAACGAAAAGATATACAAGTTTGCTAGAAATATCCCGAGGCCAATTCTGTCATTTAGAGGGTCATTTTAAGCTTTGAAATTAGTACCTCTGCACTTGTAATGTTGGGCTACGAATTTGACTTTCATGGTTGTAAATAGCAAATAATTAGATTGTTGGGTTTGTTTATGGCCCATTTTATTTTCAGAACTCAGTCACTATATATATTAGTGACTTTAGTGAAACTTGGGCAGCACTCTTTACATTTCAATAAACAAGTTTTACTTTTCTTTCCTTTAGTTTTTAGAATCAAACCCTTGTTCTTCATTTTCTCTCAACTGTTCTTGCTTGTTCTTCATTGTTCTTCATTTTCATTTTTTTGTTCTTCCATTCTCATGCAATAATTCCATGGGGCTTTCACTGATGATGATCATGGAAGGCTAAATCCTCAATCAATTCAAGGATCCAACCCAAGCACAAGGAGAATTTGAGTTCTGGTTTAGTATTTCGAATCCTATGTGAATGTTCATCTTCTTCTTCAATTGCTATTCTATTTTCATGATTATGAATGCGTTTAGGATTGAAAACGGATTAGGTTATGGATTCATTTCCTAATTTCAAACATTAATCACAGAATTAATTAGATGATATTTCAGTTAGGGTTGTGGTTTCAATCAATTTAGGGGTTAAGTCGATTGAGTTGCTTCTAATGAGATTGAATGAACTTTCATAATAGGATAAATTTCTGACAACAATGATGATTCGAATTGCTTGGTGAGGTGAATTGGATTGATGCTTTAATTTTGTTTTACATCACTTCTTTTGAATTCTGTTAGTTTCTGTGTTGCTCTTTAATTTTAGTTTACGTTTTTGCAAGTTTTACTTACGCACATAAACTTTTTGATAAAATTCCCCCCTCACTGTTATTCTTAAATTGAAGCTAGAACCATATTGATTGTGTCTCTGAGTTGACCTAGGTTAATCCTGTGCTACAAAATTAACGTAGTTAAATTGTTTTGGTGCGTGTCGACAATGTGATATCAGTAGTCTAATGTCAGTTATTCAAGTTAGGTTTAATGCTTTAGGCAAGTTCCGAGCACACGAGCTTCTTTGGTATCGGCTAGGATTAGATTCCCTTGCTTGGGATGAGGTACGTTTGTTATTTATATAAGTTTTGGTCACTTTACTTGGATAATTTGCATTTTTTGTCATTGTACTTTCATAATTGTAAAGAAATTAATTGTTTTGTTCAGGTGGTTTGGCAACCATATGCGGGCTACCACTTCCTTGGTGCATCTGAGCACGAGTGACTGTTGTGGATGGCTACTACTCCAGTTATATGCTTTAACACAGTTGAGTATTCTTATCTGGATAGATGCATGCGGCAATTTGGGAGGGATCAGCCAATCCCACGAAGGCCGAGGAAGCTAAAGGGTGTGCATGACCTCTCATTGCAAGGTAAACCACATGATAATGGGGTCCGTAAGCTGAGACCCTTTATCCGCCGATGGGAGGTTAGGGACCGGCACATAGAGTTGTCCCCCCCTACTAACTAGGTTCCTGTCACCAAACCATGAGTACATGGTTTGGTTTAGGGAGAATGGGAAACAATATGTGTCAAAGATGGCTGCCAAGATGGGTCATGGTGTAAGTGTTGTTTAAATTTAATTTGTAAAATAATTTTCATAATGATGGCGTTATTGTCTGGACTAATGAATTTGTTTTGTAATTTGTAGCTTTATGGCCTAGAGATGTTGTGCTTTGCAAGTGGTGGTCAGGAGTGGCCAGAATTCACCATGGAGTACTTGCGAGGAGGTGGGTCGCATTATGTGCATGTTCCGACAGAGTTGTCACTTCGAGGAGTCAGGCCCACATGCACCCTCATCACAGCTTCAGCAGGACCCACAGGTGTATGTGGATGTTCCCCGTGGGAGACAGGAGGGACATGGACTAGAGCGTCACCGGAAAGCCATGCACCATGTTCCTGAGCCCATAGGAGTTCCAAGGCCTAACACTGATGGTTGGTTTAGGCCTCCACTGATAGGATCTACATACGACAGTCAACCTTTCTATTACCAAGCTACTCAGTAGGGGGACATGGGGTATCAGGGGTTGAGTAACCAGAGTGACATTCCTCAACCGGCAGACTCCCAAACACAGCCTGTGTATAATGCTACTGCTTTGTCCATAGCATCAATGGATTGTCGGACCAGTAGTGACATTCCTGCTACGGAGTGGAGTGCTGATGATATTGACAACCTGTTGGCTCAGGTTGATTATACTCCAGCCGGTTGTGGGGATTGGCCAAGACATGCACAATATGGCACCCCACCTCCTGATTATCCCCGCCCATCATCGCCAGATTAGGGAACTTCATACCCACCTGCAGATGTAGGTCCTTCTCAGGCAGGCCCTTCTCAGCCAGGCCTTTCTCGTGTAGGCTCTTCTCGGTCCCGTGGTAGACGGAGGTTGCCCGATGACATTTATAATAGCATTTTCATGTAATGGTTTTATTTCTTATCTTAACATACCATGACCAGTCACGTACAACATTTTTATGCTTTGTTGTATGCCAATGAATATAAATATCGCGTTAATAAACACACACACACAATTCAAACACTGGGTCGTTACAACATTCGATTCGAAACTGTAGTATATAAGGTGAAGACTCGCAGTTTGCATAAGTAGTTTCATGTCCTTTAATATTAATTGTTGGTCTGTTGCAAACCTATTTATGATTATTGGGAGTCAATGACTTCCAAATAGGTCGTGACTGGACACGCCCAACAAATAGGTCGTCACTTAACAACCCCAAATAAGGCGTGATTGGACACGTCCAACAAATACAGCGGGACTGAACATGCCCAACAAATACGACGTGACTGAAGACGCCCAATTTAGGCGTGACAGAGAGGGGTGTCACGCCTAAATTTGGCCATCATTGACCCCTATATAAGGCAAACACTCCCACACAACACCTGATATCTATGAGGGTTCACCCACCCCGGTTACATCATTCCTTTCTATTGCGCCTAAAATTTGGGCCATGCAGGTTCTCCATAATAATTATGAGCCATTCCCTTAGCCAACGAAATTCAATTTGAATACTATGGCATTCTTAGGAGAAACAATCAGTTAGACCGTTGCTAACTCAAAATTAGTAATCATTTTTTCAAATGGATCAATGAAACACAACGAAATAGGTGTTTATTTTCAATGTCCTACTCCAATACCAATGCGGGTTCCTAATGAGTGTTCTTTTCAGACACTCAAGAGTAGGATGTACGACACCCTTCTGCTAACCAGTGACCATTTTCTTGATGAAATCTACTACAGACAGCCATCCCTACATGCAGGTCAACAATATTTTTTTCATTCTCTGCAACTCACAAATGATGACGATGTTTGCACAATGTTAATGTGCAATGAACAAATGTCGAGTGTTGGCCCTATAAAAATATTATGTACCATCAACAGAACACCCGATGGTATACTCAACCTACTTCAATCCACCATCATCCCAACACATGATGCAATGCTATATTACAACGGCAAGTGGAACATAGCACGATAAGGCGGTTTTGTGGGTTATTCCTTCACTGGAACAAATCCAATAAGATTTGAAATTCCTTCAGGATGCAACATTGAAACACTGAATGATGTAATCAAGAAAGTTGCGCCTGTTGGGGTTCCCCTTATGGAATTCACAACTCACAGGTGGTAAGAAAATTGTTTTTTCGACAGCCAGCCCATTACGCTTATTCAGACAACACAATCGAATATCACATAAAAGAGTTGATAACCGATGAAGACGTGTTGAAGGTGTTAGCAGAATCCAACAACTAGAAACGCTTTTGTCCAATACACATCTTAGTTGTTTTTAGCAAACCAGTTGCCCAAGTGGAAGAAGACATGTCCATTGCACAACATATGTGAGACTGCTAATTAGTCTTGTTATTTTCGTACTTCAATTGTTATTGTTATTTTCATTTTATTAAGTAGTTTTTATTAAGTGTGGTTATTTTCAATTGTTGTTGTTATTTCAATTGTCCGTTTCGTATTTTTCATTTCTTAAACAATGTTTATTATGCGAATTGACAAATGATGAAAGGCTCAACATATTTTAAACAAATTTGTAATTCCATAAAATGAAATACATTAACATACAACTATTTAAAGAAACATCATTAAAAAAATCATGTAATAGCATGACGATCAGGACAAGCTCTCTGATTATGTCCAACAAGCTTGCAAATTCCGCATCTGGGGCATCTTTGACTAGTTTTGACTTCATCCATCTCGTTACATATTCTAGTGGACTTTGGACTACCTTTTCCACGCAATATTTCCTTGTCAGGTATGATAACTAGACCATCACTCGGTGGAATAGCACATTCATTACCAATTGGTTATCATGGGAATGAGTAAGCCTGAACCAAATTGCTTACGAGGAAGACATCATCCACATATGATAAAGGATTCTAACGAACATGTAAAGCAACAGATGTGGCGTGATTTGAAGGCCTTAAACTTGCTACACTGACAAAAACACTCTGCAAGATTGACTGAATCTGACCTCTCGCAGCCCTCTTCCACCTCAAATAATGTTTGATCAACATTATGTGTGCGTACGTGGTGGCCTGTAGCAATGGACTGATTATGCCTTATAGCATCAACCACATATTTTCAATGTCGTGTTGAAGGATCAACTTGTGAAATAGTTGTCTGACCCCTCGTTACAAAATATTGAACCAATCTACTGTACGTGTGCTTCACCAGAGCAGTGATAGGCATGTTTCTTGCTCCCTTCAACACCCTGTTGACAGATTCAGACAAGTTTGTTGTCATATGGCTAAATCTCCTCCCTTCTGCGTCATATGCACGTGTCCACTTTTCCTTGGGGATGCTATCAATCCATTCTGCAACCTCAGGACTGCTATCACGAAATTGCTCAAACACCACCTCAAAATCAATCATAGAAGGAGTATAACCTGCAAAAGAATCATACCATTAACATTGTTCGACTTACAGTATATCCATTTAATGTATTCAAAATGCTTGTTAACCATACCTAAATTCATCGAGGTCTTCTTCAATTATTGATTCCTAAACTTTTGATTAAAATTATTGTCAATATGACGAAGGCAAAACACGTGATCAGCATAAGGTGGTTGCCAACCAGGATGATTCGCCACAGCAGATAGTATGCTCTGGTGCCTATCTGAAATGAGACATATGTTTTGCCTTTGTGTAACGTGGAAACAAATGTTAGCAAGGAAGTATTCCAAGGCTTCCAAAGTCTCCCCCTCAACTATGGCAAATGCCATTGACAGACATTCATTATTGTCATCCTGAGTCGTGGCAATCAACAATTTCCCTGTATACTTGCCATATAAATGAGTGCCATCAATCTGAATCATGGGTTTGCAAAAATTAAATGCCTCACAACACTGTTTGAAAGTCCAGAACATGCGATGAAACACACGTTTTTCCCGTACCAGTCGATGTGCCACAAAATAATCATTGGTTTGAATATCATAAAAAGAACCTGGTGAAAAACGAAGCATGTAACCACACCACCTGGGCAAAAATGCATAAGATTCTTCCCAATCCCCATAAATCATTGTCATCGCTCTCTGCTTTGTATACCAGGCCTTCCGATATGAAACTCTAAATCCATATGAATGGGTGATCCTCTCCCGAACCAATGCAATCGACAACGACGGTTCCTCCTTAATCATTCCTAACAATGAAAATGCAACATTCACATTAAAATGAACAACCTTAAAGAACCATTATTAAAGACATATAGAGGAAATTTAAAAAATACATATCTACTACAAGTGAAGCAATAACACCAGAATCAAGCTGTCTATGACCCTGTGTAATATGGTCATTTAGGCAATTGTGTTTGCCACCCCATCTTGAAACAAGCCACTTCTCATCGAACATTGGCTTAATTACCCTAATCCTCCAAGGGCAACCCTGGTTATGAGCAATACACCTCATGCTAAACTTGTTAGGCTTGCTCTCAATCACATATGCTTCTTGATGGTCCTTCATGAGGTTCCGCTTAATTGCAATTAGTGCGTCATTTTTGGAGGAAAATTCCTGTTTAACAAACAACTCATCCCCTAATTGTCATGGACCCTGCACTAAACCCGAACCGGAACCGGTAAAAGATTCTTCTTCACTTGGATGACTCCAATCAATATGTGTAATGAGGAATTCCATCCCAAAAAGGATCGACCTCAACACCTTCAAATACAAAATCAGTTAAATAAACATATCATGCAAACTAAAATACTATAACATATACATATACAAATTTTAGACCACTTCATCATTTATTTCAGTCATGTAACATACCTTCAACAGGTTGTTCTGATTGTGTACATCCAACGTTCGGATGATCACGGATTTGAGACGACCCCACATCAGTGTCTGCTTGGAATCCAGTCGCATGCACACTAGCATCGTCATCATTATCCGACGCACTACCATCCTCCTCAAGAAGACGATCTTCCATTGCAATGTTTTCATCATCGTCATCCATAACCAAGTTGGGTCATGTAAATCTTCCTCAGACACGTTTACAAATGGAGCAGCATATGACGATATATTACGTGCAGAATTTAAAGGAATTGACCTGATAGGTAAAACATCCTCTACTTCGTTAAAGTTCACGTACAACTCTAGAAAATCTTTCCTTGCCAACTTGAAAAATTCTTCCATTAGCAATTCTATGTCTTCATCATCCACAACTTGAAAACCCATGTACTATTCACGTTGTCATATTCTTCCCGTAAGCAAAGTGATACATCGGTTGTCTTGCATACCTATTTTTTATCGTATCTTCTGATGTAATTCACCCAGTGTTGAGCTTTTCTTAATACATGTCTGTCTTCTCTCCCTTTCAAAAACAACACCCCATCACCCTTCAACTTTCCTTCCACTAAAAAATAACACAACACAAGCAAACTCCTCACCACCTGAACTCATTTCTTTAGTTAACAAAAACAAAAACTTCTTGGTAAAGATTCGCTGTAGAGATAAATTTGAAAAATTTGTGTTAGAATATGTTATTACCATTACTCATAAATAAATAAATTCATAAAACAAGATAAAAGACATTGATCGAGTTACAAAAAAAAAGAAAAAAATAAAACAGAGATTCATATAGATACTTTAACAACCCTAAACCCTAAAAACTAAACCCTAGACCCTAACCCTTAAACCATTAAACCTTAAACCCTAAACCTTAAACACTAAACCCTACACCCTAACACGTAAACCCTACGCCTACACCCTGCACCCTAAACCTTACACCAAACTAAACCCTAGACCCTAATACATAACAGTTTTCTACAAAACTAAACTAAACCCTAACCCTTAAACCCTAAGCTGAACTAAATAAATTTAGTAAAATAATTTTAATTTAACAACTAAACCCTAAACCCTAAACCCAAACCCTACACCCTAATACGTAAACCCTACGCCCTACACCCTAGACCCTAAACAATGAACCCTAAAACCTAAACTGTTCACCCCAAACCCTAAATTATACTAAACCATAGACCCTAATACCTAACATTTTTCTACAAAACTAAACTAAACCATAAACCCTAAACTTTAAACCCTAAAATAGTTCTATGTAATAGTCACTAACAATTTCAGATGGCCCTAACAATTTTATAATTCAATAATATAACATTTTAACTAATATGCATAATTAATAAATTAACTTACTTGTTGGCAGAGTTTCGCTGCAGAGATAACTCACTCACAAACCTGAGAGAGATAGACTTCAGAAACTTTTAGAGAGAAGATGAGACAGTAAAAGTGACGAAAAAGAAAAAAAAAATCAAGTGTATAAAGTAGGGAAACACGCTCAAATTAGGCGTGACTACCCCCTATGTCACGTCCATTTTGGGCGTGTCTCCCTGTCCCAGATTTGTAATATGTTTCCAAACAGTCTTAAATTCGTAAGTTTTTATTAAAAAAGTATTATATTCGTTTATTTGCCGTCTTTTCTTGTATACTATTTGTGTTCAATACAATTATGTATTTTTTTTAGTGATACGAAAATCTTATCTATATATTAAACTTCTTGCATTTTTAATGATGTAAAAATGTAATTTTTCTTTCCTAAGTCATTTTTTTGTCCTTGGCCTCTATTAAGTCAAATTTTTTTCCTAACATCCTCGCAAGGGATTAGTGAACTAAGTTGATGATTGCAGTGGGATCATGGTTGCAGTTGCTACAAATAAAGTGTGGTTATGAGTTGCTGGTCCCAAGCATAATAGAGGTTTAGTGGTTTGTGCCTTCATGGTTGGGTTCGTGCATGGCTCAATGGCATGAGGGGTTGGAAGGGACGAAACCAGAAAAAAATTGTTAGGGGACAAATATTTAGCATATGAAATTCAGTTTAATGAAAAATAAAATCATATGCCTAATGACACTTAAAACACTTTCAGTTTGACCACCAACACTGAAATACTAATTCAAATACTAAAGGTAATGAGCCTATGTAGATAGGACAAATGCTCTTTTTTTCCTCTTTCAATTGTAAATATTATGGTTCTCTTGTTTCAACCGGGGCGATTGCCCTTATTTTGCTCAACCTAGTTCTGTCCCTGGCTGGGATGATGTTGCAACTTGCAAGTGTCGATTTGTTGGTGTAGTGCGAGAGAGAAAAAGCGTAAACCGTGTGGTTTGTATCTTGTGTAGTTGTGCTATTCAAGGAGGGATATTTCAAACTATGGAAACGGAAAGGAAAAATTACAACTCTAGGGACCACAAGATTTATTAATCCTAATTTATATATTGAATGTCTATTCATTTTAATTATATGATACGATAATATTTTATGATAATTAATTATAATCACAAATTTAGATATTAACCTGTGCACAAACTAATATACTAGTACTATACATATTTATGTAATGTTCTTTTTCAATCCCATATTAACATATATCTAGCGTATTTAATTTTTTTCTACTAAAAATATTTCTAGAAAAGCTTATTCAAACGGTCCTAATACTTGCACATTGCAGTGACTTAATATCATGGCATTACACAAAATACAATATTACTATTTGTCTATTTCACTAACATGCTACCCCAATATATTCATTTGCAATGACGTTAAACAGTGATACGTACGCCATAATATTTTCAGCAGTGTGCACATGTGCACAACAATCAGCAAACATCACTTTCTTAAATTATGCCAGGAAAAATGAATACAGCAGTTTGATCTGAAACCTAAAGTATTATCTCATCCAGTGTTGACATACAAATCGTTTAAGATAATTCTTTATTTGAGGAAACAGAACACAGCTCATGACCAAACTTCAAAAGTAATTGGTGTCATAGAAATTCTTCAGAAAAGTAGAGGTGCCCTGGTCTTTTGTGGCTGAATCCTGCACTTGTTGACCAACTACATACTGACCAATGATATGATGCCTCTGCTTTGAATGGTCCACGACATTCTTCAGCTCTTCCATCCCCTTGAAAAGCAGCATATCGATCACCTGAATGTCGACAAATATTAGTGATATTCACAATCTTTCATATATATAATTCTTTTGTTTTTACTGAATCATCATTTTCAAAGTCTGCACATATTATTGGCCTTGATGCAGTACATCTGTGACGTACTGAACCAAATTTGAAGATAAACTACATGTTCAAGTAGAATTATATTATGGTTTTTGCATTGAAGGGAAGAGGCTCTGAGCCCAAGTACAGAAAATCATGAATTCATGCTTGAAAGTTTCATCATGTCTATGGATCAAAGAAGGAATCAGACATGTCTTCAGACAAATCCAGACAGTAACTAAGTCGTTACTAAGTAGGCATAAAATATTTAAAAAGATATAGGGTGTTGTAAAAAAAGAAAATACATTCAATTTATAGAACTAGAAGCATAGAAAAATTACGCATGACACAAATATAAGATAATAACGTTATCAAGAAATGATTATTTTCCAACAACTAAAACACACCACTCAAAAGCATCTGGCAATGCACTAAGGCAACTTATTTACAGGTTGCCAACTAATACCACTCAATATGGTTGAATCAACAGATTCAGGGTAGCCAGCTTCTGGACCCACATATCAGCAAAACATATCCAACTTTTTCACATTTTTCCATCATGACATGGATAAATTCAAAACTATAACTGCCACCTTGAAATTTGACTAGACATCAGATCAAAGAATTGCAGGCTCTATTATGCTGTATATTATGTAAATGTATCCCCTTGGAAATTATACCACTAAATTCCAAGACTAGGAAATCCTACATACCAAACCAAAAGTCTTGGAATACAAAAATTATTAGAAGGGAAAATTTGATAAGCTTAACTACCCATTAGAAAACTGTCCCCATTGTCCTAGTGTTTAATCAAGCAATGCACCCACAACTTACGAAGTAAAACCCATTCCACTAAACACAATCTAGAGGCTTTAAATGCCTTCTGGCATCATGTTAAAACAAACTCATAGCAGAACTCACTCTTGCAAGGCAAATTCAACGAGTGACAAATACTAAATAACCTACACAAGAATTTTCATACAGCATGTTTCAGCTTCCAGAAGAAAAGACATACATAGGTTCAAGGTACTCCATTGATCATAGGCAACAAAAATATTTACCAGATATCCATTCACACATACAACAACAATAATTAACCTTATCCCACTAGGTGAAGTCAGCTACATGGATCACACAAAACAACACCATTAGGCTCAATTAAAAAGCAAATTACTAATAGGGTTATTAGTCAACATGAGAGATTTCCATTCAAAATTTCAAATAAGTCAAAATCCTTTCTTTTAGAATTCCTCGACTTCAATCGAGCAAGTTGACGCCAAATTCAATTTCAAATCATCAAATGGACACCCTGTTGCACAACAAACTATCAATTCAATCTTTAACCTGTGATGTTTGAAAGCACAATTAGGAGGCTATGAATCAACGATTGCAATGCTTCCACATACAACAAGAAAATTTAATCATATCAGAAGAAACACAACATTGGAGAACAGTCAGAACAGAATCACGTTTCTTTTATCAAGTACCACACCAACAACGTGTTTTCTATTTTCATTTTCAATAACAATCACAAATTCTCACATATTTTGTTTTTTTCCATCAATTCCTCTACAAATTTTGCAATTAATTTTTCAAATTACAGCGAGAGAACGAAAACAGCCCTAATTTTCTGGAATGCATTTCAAAAGAGGACTGAATAAAATCAATCCAATATCTTCTAACACTAAAGTGGGAAACATAATATTGCTGAACAGAATCACGTTTCTCTTATCCACTAAAAATCACGAGTTTTCACATATTTTAGTTCTTTCATCAATTCCTCTACAAATTTTGCAATTAATTTTCGTAATTACACTGCGGGAACGATAACAGTCCTAATTTTCGTAATTACACTGAATAGAATCAAATCCACTATCTTCTAACACTGAAGTGGTGGCGAATGAATAAGTAAAATAACAATCCCCAAACACTGTCCTAAGCCGGAAACAATTAAACCTCTGAATAAGAAAACATTCCAAACCAAATTAGAAAAAAAAAAAAAAAAAAAAAAAAAACGAAAAATGATTACTTTGGGATCGGTGACGTGGATGTTCTTGCGGATCTGGGAGGCGACGGCGGAGCGGAGTTCGGAGACGGAAACGACGTCGTAGAGGTTGTAGATTTCCATGACGGAGGGTAGCGATCTGCAAGCCGTTCTGAAGAATTCGAAGACTCGGTGACGCGCTTCCTCCATATTTGCCGAATTCGGGAGCACCTTCACGTTCCGAAGCGCCGCGTTCGCCATGAGTAACTCGGCCGCTCGCTCACTGAGTCAGTCACAACAACTCGCTCGGTTCTGTTCTGCTTTTGATTCTTATTGTTCTTCTTCCCTTGCGGCCGGGGAACTGGTTTATTGCGATGAGAGAAATGGAGTGTGTGTGACACGCGCTCATTCGACAGCGTCGTTTCGAATGTTACCCTTCGTTCATATGCCAGGGTTAAGATTAGTTCTTGGTTCATCATTTATAAAAGTTGACATTAAAAATTAACACATATGAAGAGAAAATTTTAATTTTAATTAAAAACAGCATAAAAAAAAACTTGTAAGACTATATGTTTTCAACCAAGTTAGTCATTTTTCAACCAATAAAAAAATGGGTTTAATCAATATGGACACATAATCGAATAAATAATAATTAAATATTAAATAATAAATTGATATAAAATTACAAAAAAATAATTAAATGAAATTTCAAATTAACTCCAGAATATTATATTAGATGTTTTAATATAAAAATAGTAATACCTTAAAAATATGTTTTCTATTGAAGGGCATATAAGAACTTTGCTTTTCCCTCTAAAAGCAATGTATTTTAATAATCAGACATAAAAATCATTAAAGTGAATTTTATCTTTTTGTTTTAAATATACTTAATACCAATGCTGCTAGATCTTGTTGGTGGTAAGACCTTTGGTAAAAAAGTGTTGGTTGTGTTTGGAAGAACCTTTTACAACTTATTTGAAATTATCTTATAACATAAACACTTGTGCAAATATGTCTGATTTTAACTTATTTCAATAGTTCCCTAAAATAACTTATAAAAAAAACAGCTTAAAAAATTATACAAAATCTTATTGTCTTTTTTATTATAAAAACAACTTATACATAAACACTATTAACACTTATTCAATAAAATAATCGATTAAATTGTTTATCCACAACTTAATTTTAGAATGATGAATTTCATATCACAACCTTGAACCTTAGGCAACCAACATGAGTTTATGCTGATTTAAAAAAAAAATGAGTTTATATGATCTTCTCTTAATTAGTCTATTCCTAATTAACGTGACTTCTCTTAAATTTCCAACTAGGTTTCACCCCACGAATACTGGAATTCTACTTTGAAGACAAAAATGAAACGAGTAATAATTTTGTCTTGGGATCAAGAAAAAAGATATGATCATTGCCATTGTCATGATCAATGGGTAGGCTGCCAATTACCCGTTGGATGTGTGTTTTATTGTATTCCCTCTCTTACACAATTGAGATATATGATTGTGTTGTATATTTTGCCAATCAAATCATGTTTCCGTTAAAAGGATATTTTTGGAAAAAAAAATATTTAAAACCGACGTGAGTGAGTAGTGTCAATAGTAACTCCCAACTTCTCATGCAGCATAACGAAATTGTCCTATTGATATTGGCCCATTTTTAGTTTAATGGTTTTACACTGCAGAAATCTCTCAACTCTTCCCACCCGTTATAGCCTAGTTCATGCATCCGTCTCAGCTTCGGAAAGGGAATATATATTGAGTTTAAGGATATTTTATTTGATGACATACCAGTTTCATACATTCAACATGTATAGCTTCTTTTGTTCACAGAACAAATCACCACTTTGGATATTGGAAAGTGGTAGCTAGGCTGGTGTTGCGAAAACCTTTCCTATACAAATGTTCCATATTTCACCTGTTTTCAGAAATGCCTTTCGAAGTACTTCAACAGTTAACACAAACAATAACGACACTGAGAATACGTGAATATATTAGCACGCGTGCATTTGATGATTTTGGGCAAAAAAGATGCATCATAATATTATCATTCTGTCATTCCCAAGCATGATTATTCAATTAGTTGTGCTATGCAACTGTCTCGTTATCCTGTCTTACAGAAAGAAAATCCCACGACAAGAATACTTAGTTTCAAGCCACAGAAATATGTGTACAAAGCCCACATCTGTATCGGAAGTGCAGTTGCTGCTGAGGATTCAATAAACTTTGCTTAGAGAACTATTGTTTGTTAGCCATGTTGCGTTAAAATTTACATTTCACCACATTCCGCAATGACGCAAGCTAATTTTGGCCGGTTATTGGGTCCGGTTGCCACGTTCTCAATCTTCCTGACAACCAAAAGACCATCTCCAAGCACTCTCTGCATAAAGGGACGACAGGTGGCAAATGCAAAACATAACAACAGTTTAGGACAAGAAAGATGCTAGTAACATTTCAAATAAGGCACATAGATTAAAACGCATGTGAATTTTTTTGAGCCAGGTCAAAATTCTTTCCAAACAATAAACTGAGTATTGAGGAGGGCATGCCGTCCTCCCCTCAAAAGGGAAGGCGACACTTTTCCCATTACACACACATATGGCATAATAAGCAATCTACGCATGCCTAAAACAATCTTCATATTTTGACTTCTGTGGCAGTGTAGCTTAAATTTGATAGTGGCTTTGGTTTGTTCAGCTCTCAGGTTTTACATTCTAAGTTAACAGATTAGATAAATCTTGTACTCTGTTACCCAAATACCCGGCATCTTAATTTGAAGGCATGAAGACATAAAACTGGGTCTGTTTGATTTGCTAAAAAGTGAGGTACTGGACAGCACAAAAAACATTGAGTTATCTCTTGTTTGATTTTAAAAACAGATTGGACAGCACAAATAAAAAGAGATTGGCAGCACAAAAACACAATTTTTTGTTACTCAACAATCCACTGGACAACTTTTTGTCCCAAGTACAAACTATTAAAAGACAAAAATAACCATTTTAATTTCCCACTTTTCTTTTCTCTCGCCTCCCATTCTCGAAGACTCTTATTCTCAATTTTTTTGTAACCGCTACTCTCATATTTTTTATCGTGCTATTTCATGATTTTTATTTGTTCAGGCCATATGGCCTTCAATATGATATAATATAAAAATATTTTATGTTAATATATATTATAATATTTAAAATATATATTATATAATATTTATTATATATCTTAAAATATATAATAATATGAATTATATTAAGGTAATATAATCCATTGTGCACCAAACAATGTACAAAATTTGAAAGTTGTTCTGCAACGTAAGTATTTGTCGTTTACTTTTCTGCTTGTGCTGTGTTGTTCTGTGTAACAAATGCATCCTGATGAACAACTAAATTCACATTCAGGCTGTTTGAAGAATAATTAATATGTGCTACCGAAGTCTGAAGATAGTTAAGCATACCCCAAAGACAACATGCTTGTTGTCAAGCCAGTCACATTTTGCACATGTTATAAAGAACTGCAAGCAAGAAGAGAACATTCATCAAGGAAAAGAGCATTACCAATTTAACATTACCACTGAGAAAAGGGAAAGGAAAAGGAAGTGAGTGTGACCACTGGAAAGTTACCTGACAACCATTGGTATTTGGTCCGCTATTTGCCTGCAGATTAGACAAACTGAACTTTAAGCCATTTTTCATTGAAATAAGTGAAAGCATAATTTAGCCATACAAATTGAATCAATTGACGCCATAATTGTTTGAAGTTTAACATAGAAAATTAATATGATTACAAAGTTTCCAGGAAGTAACAATTGTAAGTTAACCTGTTAGGAAATGTCTTGTAGATTTGTGTATGTATGTACTGTCAATTAGTGCTCCAGTTAAGGAGCTATTTCAGGAATAGATAAACATTGCAATTATCACAGTAAATAATACCATACTGGTACATATTTATCCTTGTGTAGCCATTCCATTAACAGTCTCTGTTTTCATATTACCCAAAATGACAAAGGTAGAAACAGCAAACACATACCATGGACAGAAGGCCAGGACCAGTGTGTTTCGCAGTAAAGTTTTCATCATCAAACTTGAGTCCATAGATGGAAACACATCCACTACCATCACCCTGCCAAGGAAGAAAATAACATATTAGTAAAGATTTCACATAAAACCAGGATTTAATTCTATTGTTGTTGCTGACAGCATTTATACAAACCAGGATTTTATATAAAACCAGTTCTAACTTGGGAGTATACATGGAAGTTAATTTATAATAATTGAATTTGAAGCCCAAGCATATCATGCTCCAAACTAAAAACTCATTTAACTTTTTGTTATGAGGGAGAAAACCATTTCTCCCTTAGTTTAGTTGTTTTAATTGATATTTTATCATTAATTCAGATATTGATATTTCAGTGTTTTTGAAATTGTATATAATGATGCTACTGGCTATAATTTCCAAAATTCAAATTAAATGCATATATAAATAAAGCATTAATCAAGTTACATTACCTAGGTGTTCAAGATAATCTTATCAATCGTCTCATATCCTTGGGTATCATTTGGGTTCAGTTACATATAGTAGCATGATAGCAAACTCCACCTATGGTCTCATAGTCTATTACCAAACCACGGGGTAAAGGAGGAGGGTTGTTTTAGGCCCCAAGTCAATGTAAAACTTATTGAAACCCCAGACAAAGAACTCATGACTGTTTTGTGCTAATGCTAGGTCATTACCTAGAAGTAACACACTATATTTCAAAGTACAGTGTTAAATGAGCTAGTATTGCTGTGTGGTACCTGAATGTAGCGCAAAATGAGCAAGGGCCCTCATTTTTCCAGACGGATATGGGTATAGAAGCTAGTCTAGAAGTGTTTGATTAGGTTTGCTAATTGAAATATTGGTTTGATAGTTAAGCTTTTGGAAGTGATGGACACCATGATTTGGAGAAAGGATTAACATCATATTTCTTCAAGAAACTAAATAGGTTTAAGAAAAAGCAAAGGAGCTGGATACTGTAGGATTTAAACTTTGATACACACGGAAAGTTGGAGGAAAGAATGGAGTGGGTTCTATTGTGGACAAGAATTGAAAGAATAATGTGGTGGATGTAAAAAGAATAAGAGACAAGATCTTATCTTTAAAATTAATGGTTGCTGCCTAAACCCATTCTGCTAGAAAAATAAAATAAAAATTCTTATAGGCAAGGATCTAAATGGACATCATTGGTAGTGAGACAAGGCAATTTACAGGAGTTCATGTGGCTTTGGTTTTGAAGAGCTAGATGAGGAAGGACAATTTATTCTTGATTTCTAAATGGCAGATGATTTCAAGATTACGAACACTTGTTTTAAGACTAAGAAGCGGGAAGAATACATGATCACCTATAAAAGAGGAACTTCAAGGTCGTAAATTTATTTTCTTTTTGTAAGCATTCCAAATAAAACAGCTTGCAAGGATCGCAAGGTAATTCCAAAAAAGAGTCTTACTTCACAATATACGGTCTTGGTCCTTACTGTTTGCTTTAAGAGCCGTAAAAATAGAAAACTTGACAAGTTACAAATCCAAAAATCAACTAGTGGCAACTCAAAGGTGACGTTAAGGAAAGGAAACAATTCTTGGAAGAAGGTATCTGAGAATCATAAGGTAGCGTTAACCTCATTTGGGATGAGATGTCTAATAAGGTTAGGAAGGTTGCTAAAGTAGTCTTGGGTGAATCAATAGACTTTGGACTGAGATTAGAAATCTTGGTACTAGGATGAAAATTTGCAAGAAAAGGTAAGAAACAAAAGATTGTTTTAAAGCCTTGCATGTATGCAATAACACAAAAATATGGGCAAGGTATCGTAAGGTTAGAAATGAGACAAGGAAAATTGCGAGTAAGACAAGACCCAAAACTTTATAACTAAATTAACCATCATGTTATATGCATCCAATAAGATTAAGCCATGCATATGGACCATAAAGTGTATTCAGCTTATTTTATTTTCATGAATGTTGACACAAACAGATAAAGTCAAAGATAAACCAGACCAGAACAGTACCTTTACAAAATCACCAGCCTGAATCATAAAATCCTTAATCACTCTATGAAATTGACAACCCTTGTAACCAACAGGCAGTCCTGCTTTCCTGCCAATAAAATCAGATCATAAAAAGCATTAGCTAACTTAAACTCACATACTAAAAAGGCAAACATTCAGTATCCTTTTGGCAGTCAATACGAGAATAAATCAGGAGGGGGGCGGGGGCTCAAAAAAATACCAAAAGGTTGTTAAATTAGAAGATCCTACCTAGTCTCAAATGAGACGGGGGAAGGAAGAAATGTAAAATGTACGAATAACAAATAAGCATAAGACCTTTAAAATCACAACACTTAATCACGCTTCAATTCAAGATAAATAACATTTGTCTTGTACTTTGATTTGATATACAATCTTAGCATATATTTGGTTCTTAGATTTAGTTAATAAAATAATAATATTTTTCTCTCATCATTTCCACCACGTTGGTGAAAGAGAAGAGGGCAGATGCCAGGCCAATTGGAAGGGCTAAACAGAAATTACAGTTGCAAGGAGACAGAAGTAAATGCAGATTTTAGTTGCAGCAAGGAGATGAATTACTTTCACATTATAATTACAGATTTCAGTCGAAGCAAGATCACAGCAGCAAGGGTTTCTGGCTGGGGTAGATTCTGTTACGAATTTTCAGGGTTTGGTTATTGCTCACCCTAGACATCTGGTGACCAGTATGATCTTACAATCCCACAGTTCTATGTGCTGGGATGGTATCCAAGCAAACGAGTTTGGGGCTAGAATTGGGATCACTTAAGCCTTCCAAATTCACAGAATAGTAGAATCATGAATTTAACAACCATCCCCCTACCCAACAAGTAGATGTATGCGTCATTATTCCAGCACAAGTGGAGACTTTCCAAAATTCAATCCCATGACCTTCAGGTCACAAGATAACAACCTTATCACCATGTCAATGTTGACTTAGAAATACCATTATATCAATTTGTCATCATCACACTAGTCATAAAAAAATGCTGATAGCAAAGAAAGCAAGACTAAACACCATCTGGCTGATCCTCATTCAACTAACAGACTTTAAAAGCAGGAAATGACAAGGTGTTTCCAACTCAGATTAAGTCTATGAATCTTATATTGCAAATCAGTATTTATAATTATTAAAGTATACTACAATGATGATAATGATGTCATGGGTAACTTAAAAAGAAGAAGAAAAAAGAAAAGCACAGCAATAGATCAAAACCATCATATCATCATGACTCTAAATGAAAAGAGAAAGAAAACCACGATAGATTAATGGCCAGACTGGAAAAGATTGTCTCAATACCTGTACTCCCCAGTGCAGAACTGCCTGCCAAATAAAAAAAGTCAAAATTAATCAACTGAACTTGTCAATAAAGAGAATCTCAATGCAATAACAAACACCCACACACACACACACACATAAAAAAAAAAAAAAAGGAAAGTTCAAAATACAGTTGAACAAATAAATTGTCTTTGAGAAGTAATCAACTCATCTATACTAATACTATTCTACAAGCACACAAGATTCCAAACGTGCATTCATATTTTTTCAATTTCATTGTCATGTATGTAGCTGAATGAAATGTAAGCTGAAACTTATGTTTCTTAAATTCTAAAGTAAAACAGATAATATCACATCACATCAACTAAGGAAAAAAAAAGACAAAAAACTAAACTTGCACTTTTGTAATTAAAATGAATAAACTTTTGTAGACTAAAACCAAAACTAGTGATTTTTCGTGGAAGTTCATTCACAAGTAGATAGCAATGCTTAAAGCCAAGGGGCACTCTAACTAAGCACTAAAAGAAGAAACGCTTTAAGAGTAGAAGCGTAGATACCTGAAATTCTCGGCGGTTTTGGGGGCAATATCGGCGAAGAGTTCCATCTTGATTCGACCGGCGGGAATGTTACCGATGGTGACATCGAAGAAGACGATGGGGTTCTTAGGGTTTGGAGGTCGCACGTGCCACTCCACACCCGTGCTTGTGTTCCCTCCGCCTCCAATTGAACCAGCCATTTCACCCTGCAAGACAATTGCAATTTGCAACTGCACGCTCGCTTTTTAAAATCAAATGGAATATGGGTAAGTATTCATTAACGGTTTTTAAGAAAGAAATATACATTTTTCTATTCAATTTTGGAAGAAAAAAACTATATGCTGTACATTTAAAATATTTTATGTGATTGTAATTTATACAAAAATGTCATTAAAAAATATTTAAATATATTTTTAATCCCTACAAAATGAGGATATTTTGAGTTTGGAGCACTAATTGTTGTATTTAGGAAGGTGAAACTTTAATAATAATGATTTGATGAATGGTGTGTATATGTATAGCGTTAAAAATCTTGAATAAATGTGGAATGACATGACCATTCATTCATGCACAAGATGATGATAAACATTGTCTTGGCATATAGTATCTTTAATAGAGAGTGTTTATATGAATTTTTTAAAACATCTTTAATGGAAGGTGTTTAGTCGATTTTTAAGAATAAAAAATTATTTTTTAGAATAAATTATGTATTGAAGAGTAATTAGGTGAAAGTTCCTTCACAAAAAATTTAAGTTTCTAATATAAGAAACTCTTTCTAAGCAATTTTTTGTGGTCTCAGCAGTATTTTTTATGATCTCACAGTATCATATCACTCCTAAGGAACTCATCCAATATTTTATTCCAATGCAAGAAATTATAAGAAACTCAAAAAAATTCACATATTTATAATTTTTTAATAAAACTTAATATTTTTTCAGTTTTTATAAATACAAGTAAAAATATAAATAATTGAAGAAAAATAAAATATAAATTAATAAAAAATAAAATGACATAAATCCAACCTACCCAAAGATCTAAATCCTTCCATGCTTTAAAGGTTTATTTTTCATTTCCTCTATATACTTTTTTTAAATAAAAAAAATTAACCCTTTGAAACCCAGCCCACCCAAATTTAAATAAAAAAATTAACTCTTTATTTTTCTCTAGAACCTTCCGTGCTTTCCTTCTCTCTTTTCTTTCTTTTCTTTTTATTCTCTGTTCGCGTCCGAACTCCTCTGTCTCACTCCAAAAACTTTCATCTCTTCACACATCAACAGCACCACTTCTTGCCACTACAACCATCTGCTCCGAGTGACTGTAGCTACCATTTCCATCTCCGAGCATCCACTATCTACAACCACTGATTTTTCTCTTTCCTCCTTTTTTTTCTTTTCTTTCATCTCTTCCTTGAGACTCTTTGTAAGCTGTAAAGAAACTATTTTTTAATATTAAGATACCGTTTCTTGTATAAGAAACGAAGCTGAAGAGTGAAGGAATGCACCCTGCCACGTGTGTTTGATCCAATGGCAAAAAAATTAAGGAATCGTTTCTTCATACTAAGCACCCGGGAAGAAACCGCTGTTGGAGATGCTCTTATTTTTCAAACATCACCAATCAAGAGGATTTTTTGAAGTTTCTTGCAATTTTTTGCATTTGAGCAAATTTTGGTTAAAGTTATTATGAGTTACATGACACTGTAGGGACACAAAAAGATGACTAAGTGACTATAAGAAACCCATATAAGCACTCCCCATTGGAGATGCTCTTAGAGTCTCTTACTCATCTTTTTGTTGTCCCCACAACATTTTTGTGATTCTTACAGTGTCATGTCACTCATAAGAAACTCATAAAAAAATTTGCTCCAATACAAGAAACCGCAAGAAACTTTAAAAATCTATACGGTTGGTATATGTTCGAAAAAATAAAGAACTGTAGAAAGGGTTTCTTATATTAGAAACCCAAATTTTTTTTGAAGAAACTCTCATTTCACATAAATACTCTCGAGTGGAAGGTTTCTTCTAAGAAGTGGTTTCTTACCCTTATAAATCCACCAAGCATCTCCCATTGGAGATGTTGTTGTTGTTGCTTTATGGAACCTGAATCGATTGTTGGAAGAACTAGCAGTGGCTAAAGTTGAATGGACTTGAGAATAGGTAGGTAACGAATTCAACATGAGGTTAAGACAATTGCAAGCCTTACGGTGTTATGTTAATACCCACAACCAACTATTTTGACAAATCCTTAAACCTCCATAGGATTAATCATATAGAATCCCACAATGGCTATGTAATGGTGTTGTGTTAAGAGGTATATCTATGTTAGTAATTTAAATGGAGAAAATTTCATTCAAATTAAGTCTACATCTCATGGCATGAGTATTAAGTGTTGTACTCATATCATAAAACATCTTAATGTAGATGAGTAGTTTGAGAAATATAAATTGTCCATGGATGTTTTTCTTTTTACCTACTTCTTTCTATGCAATTTGATTTATTTTTCTTACATGTTATGTTGTGTTTTAAGTAAGTTTATTCTTCTTTTAAAAAAAGTAAGTTTACCCTTATGATTCTTTTGTTTAAAATCATGTCGTTTGACACATAAACAAGTGGTAATAAGACTATAATAAATCATATTGCTCGTGGTTAATATAAGTAGGGACAAACCAATGTTGTAGGAGTCCCCCCATGCTTTTTTTATTTATTTATCTTAACATATATATATATATATTAACTAATATTAAGATAATTATTTTATTTTATTTTAGATCAGATAATGATATTTAAGTAATATTTTATCCTTTTGGATAAATATTCTATTTTCTTTTTACAGGTTTCTTTATGATAATTACATTCCTTTTTTCTTTTTAGTAAAATATATTTGAATATAATATATTTTTCTTTTTTCATCTGTTATTAATAAGTTTTATATACTGTTATATTTATTTCCTTGTGGGGGCACACTTGGAGATTTATTAGTTAGATGTTGATGAGATTGTCATAAGGCACAATAATATTTAATTACTTTTCTTATTGCATGATGAGACAATGTTATACTTAATGTGATTGTGCTATATTAGTAAATAGAAAAAAGTGAATATTTCACAAGTACTTTCCAAAACAAATTAAATATACTTGAAATAAATTAAAATGAAGTTTTCAGCATTAAAAAGATGTATGGTGTCATGAAGTATCTCTTAGTGATCCAAGTTTGATAAATTAAAATAAAGCCTTCAACATTAAAATGATTAAGAAATGAGTTTCTTCAAATTAATTTTGACTCAAGCCAGATTGCTATGGAAGATCAGCAACCATTAGATACTAACTTTGATCTTCATTATGTCTCAGTTTGTAGTCTTAAAATAAAAAAGAGAATGCACAAGAATGGGGGTTTTAATTATGTATTGTGTATTTTAAAAACATTTCTCATACAAAAAGGTTTTCTTTTGTTCAAAGAACTTTCAAAAACAGATTGTCCACAAATGTAAAGTGTGAGAGATAAAAATGATAGGCAAGACTGAATTCTGTGATGGGCACAACTCTATAAATAGAACTGGACACTCTCTGTTTTATATCACTAAGCCTACTCCTCTCTTCAGAAAAACACACCATCGAGTTTGAGTGAGTGAGGGACTGGAAAACTAAAACTCTGAAGGTTACTTGAAAGTTGATAGCAATGACTGGAGATAAGTACCTATGAAATTTATCTTTCTATTTTCGCTTCCGCTGTATGATTTGAATGTGTTGTTTATGTTTGTTAACATGTTCAGACCAATATAAATGTTTTCCATTTGGTATCAGAGCTTGTTTTTGCCTCTGCTTTGCTTTTGTTTTACACTCATATTTTTAAATATTGTTTTATTGAAATATGAGTATTTTATTTGAACGTTTTAATTATTAAGAAGCTTGGGAATCATATTAAAAATTGAATTTCTAAGCTTTATGTGAATTAAAATATAAATTTCAGTATTTAAAATAAACTATCGGATTTTTTATGCGGGTTTACAATGGTTGAAGACGATGATGGTTTTTCGCTTCATTAATAATTTCCCCGCATTTAGTTTTTTTCCTTCGGAGTTTCTGTTTCCTTTTTCTAGGTTTATTTTTATTCTTATCTTTATGGTGGGTCATGTGTTGACCAATTTATATTAAATAAATTCCTAAAAGGCCTATGGCTGGCTTTTAGTCCATCCAAGTTGCTGTTCAAATTTTTTTGGAGGACCTTTTACTATTTAAGTTTTATAAGATATCTTAATATTTTAATTAATAATATAATTAATTATTAATTAAAATTGCTCATAATTAATTTATTTATGTAATAAATTGTTTGGATTATGAGTTATGTGTTTAAATTATTTAAAAAAAATTGTATGTTTATTTATGGTATTTGTTTAAATATACAATATTATGTTAAATAATTTATTCACATTAATATTAATGAGCTTATTGAATAACTATATGCAATGTTATTTCAATTTATTTGCATTATTAAGGATGTTATGCAATTATTTAGCTCTTATTAAGAATTAATTAATGTTAAGTGATTAATATAATTTAATTGATTAGAGAATAGCCTCAACATCTTTGATTGATTAGACATATATATTAAGTGTTAAAATCACATTTAAAACATTAATTGTGATTAATAGTATGTAATGTAATAAAATCTACCCACAGAAATTTTATTATATTTGTATGATTAATTAGGATAAAATATCGGGTTATATTTCTTAATTTACCCACAAGAATTAAGAAGAATAATTATTATAATTTGATAGTTTTATCATAAGTTTGAATCTAATTTGAGTAAGACTTTAGCCCACAGGCAAGTTTTATGTCACTAGGTTCATAATACATGTTTTATATTGGTAAAAACATTATATTTATTTAGTCTCAAATTATGAATACTGAAAAAATGTATGTTTGAACTTCAGTTAATCAATCTGGAACATTTCTGATATTAAGTGTGAAATTTCTGAATTAAAAGGGGACAATTATAAGGTTTGGAGGGAGAGAATTCTTCTTCATTTAGGCTGGATGGATATTGACTATGCTATTAGGAAAACTGAACCATCAGGTATTTATGAAACTAGCACTCCAGATGATATTAATCTTTATGAAAAATGGGAGAAATCTAATCGTCTCTTTGTGATGTTCATAAAGACCAATTGATGATCAATTTGTTACATCTGATAAGGCCCTTGCCAGCACCCCAACACCCTTATAATGTCAAGGATCCGTAGTTCTATTGATCAGCATGAAAAAGTCAAGGATCTTTCGAAGGCCATTGATGATCAATTTGTTACATCTGATAAGGCCCTTGCCAGCACCCCAACACCCTTATAATGCAATTTTCATCCTTAAAGCTCAATTGGATAAAAGGAGTGTGTGATCACATCATGCGCATGAAGGATATAGTGACTCAACTGAGAAATTTGGAAGTTACCATGTCAGATTCTTTCCTAGTACACTACATTTTATGTACTTTACCTATGCAGTATGCCTCTTTCAAAATCTCCTATAACACACATAAGGATAAGTGGTCAATTAATGAACTATTGACTATCTGTGTTCAAGAAGAAGAAAGGTTGATAATGGAAGAGGGTGAAAATGTATACATGACTGCTCAGGGAAAGAAGAAAGGGAATCAAGCCAAGAACAAGGGCAAGATTTCTGCTCAGTCAGTCGTTGAGAAAGAGTTAAAGTGTTTCTTCTGTAAGAAAAAGGGATACATGAAGAAAGACTGCTCAAAGTTTAAGAACTGGTTTGACAAGAAGACAAGAAAGGTACTCTATTTACATTTGTTTCATATGAATCTAATATGGTTAATGTTAATCATAACACATGGTGGATTGATTCTGGTTCTACAATCCATGTTTCTAATACCTTGCAGGGTATGGAAAACCTAAGGAAGCTAGTGGGAAGGGAGCAATACATCTATTCAGGAGACAAGATGAACTCACATGTGGAAGCCATTGGGACATGCAATTTAGTTTTAAGCAGCGTATTTATTTTCATTTAGACAAGATATTTTATGTTCCAAGTTTTTCTAAGAACTTAATTTATGTTTCAAGACTTGTACCATTGGGTTTTTCCTTTAATTTTTTGAATTCTAGTTTTACTTTTAATTAATAAATCTGGAATTATTGGTTCCGGTACTTTACTTGATGGACTTTACGTTATTGAATTGCAAAATAATGTTGCTTATAATTCTATGCATGTTTCTGTCGAGTTAAAACGATGTGTTATGAATGAGGAATCCTCTATGTTATGGCACAGAAGATTAGGACACATCTCTATCGAGAGAATTAAGAGATTGGTAAATGAAGGGGTACTTAGTACTTTTGATTTTGCTGATTTTGATACTTGTATAGATTGCATTAAAGGTAGCAAACTAACAAGTTTAAGAAGGGTGCAAAGAGGATCTCAAATCTATTAGAAATCATACATACAGATATTTGTTGTCCAGATATGGACACAAGTAGGCCAAAATATTTTATCACTTTTGTTGATGATTTTTCATGATATATGTATCTCTACTTACTTCGTTCTAAAGATGAAGCTTTAGATGCCTTTAAAGTTTTCAAGGCCGAAGTAAAGAAACAATGTGAAAAGAAAATTAAAATCGTGAGATCTGATAGAGGTGGTGAATAATATGGTAGATACACAGAAAATGGGCAAGCACCTGGTCTATTTGCGAAGTTTCTTCAAGAACATGGGATTGTTGCCCAATACACTATGTCTGGTTCTCCGGATTAGAATGGCGTAGCAGAAAGAAGAAACCGAACATTAATAGACATGGTGCGAAGTATGCTTAGTAGTTCCAAGCATCCTAAATCATTCTGGACTGAAGCATTAAAGACGACAGTGTATATATTAAACCTAGTTCCAACCAAGGCCATCTCCAAGACGCCTTTTGAGTTATTCAAAGGTTGGAAACCGAGTTTGCGACATATGCGTGTTTGGGGATGCCCGTCTGAAGTAAGAATTTATAATCCACAAGAGAAGAAACTAGACCCAAGGACTATTAGTGGGTATTTCATTGGATATGCCGAAAGGTCTAAAGGGTATAGATTCTATTGTCCATCACATGGCACCAAGATTGTGGAATCAAGAAATGGAAAATTTCTTGAGAATGACTTGACCAGTGGGAGTGGTCAATTTCAGGATATTACTCCTGAAAAGGATCACTATGAAGCCCAACCCTCTGGCTTAGGTGAAAGATTGATTGTCAGGCACACCCCTCAAGCTCAAACGGGTTTTAAACAACCAATAATCGAAAATCCACAAACTGTTGAAAATGACCTATAGATCATGTTGCTAATGAGGAACAACAAGTTCCTCAAGAAGATAATGAAGCAATATTAAGAAGGTCTACTAGAGTAAAAAGGTTTGCAATTCCTAGTGATTATGTGGTGTATATGCAAGAATCAGATTACAACATTGGAGCCGCAAATGATCCTGAATCATTTTCACAGGCCATTAGTTCTAAGGAATCAAACTTATGGTACAGTGCTATGAAAGATGAGATGGATTCCATGGCATCTAATCAAGTCTGGGATCTCATTGAGTTGCCTAATAGTGTAAAAGCCATTGGATGTAGATGGGTTTTTAAAACAAAGAAAGACTCACAAGGCAACGTTGAGAGACATAAGGCAAGACTTGTTGCCAAAGGTTTCACTCAAAGAGAAGGAATTGATTACAAGGAGACTTTTTCTCCTGTATCTAAGAAAGATTCTTTTTGAGTAATTATGGCATTAGTAGCTCATTTTGACTTTGAGTTGCATCAAATGGATGTGAAAACAGCATTCCTTAATGGTCATTTAGAGGAAGAGGTTTTCATGAAACAACCTGAATGATTCTCCTCTAGTAATAAAGAGCACTTAGTTTGCAAGCTTAATAAATCCATCTATGGATTGAAACAAGCGTCCCACCAATGGTATCTAAAATTTCATGAGGTCATCACTTCATTCGATTTTGAAGAGAACATTATGGATCAATGTATATAACAAAAGGTCAGTGGGAGTAAGACTTGTTTTCTTGTATTATACGTGGATGATATTTTACTTGCAACTAATGATAAGGATTTACTATATGAGGTGAAACAATTTCTCTCAAAGAACTTTGATATGAAGAATATGGGAGAAGCATCTTATGTCATTGACATTAAGATCCATAGGGAAAGATCTCGAGGCATTTTGGGTTTGTCTCAAGAGACCTATATTAACAAAGTTTTAGAGAGGTTTAACATGAAAGACCTATCGCCATGACTCGTATATTTTGTTTCTTCTTATGACTAATGTTGGATTAAATGGACCAAGTGGGAGAATGTTGATTTTCTGTTTCTAAAAAGATATTTCATAAAGATAGGAATAAAAGAAATGTGAAGGTTTAGATATTCAGTTTATATCTTTTATTCCATAAATATAAGAATATTTAGATATTCATTCTATATCTTTTTAGGGAAACCGTTTCTGTATGTGGTCCATTTATTGGCCACATTCATCCACTAACTCATTATCTTATCCCATTCAAGATTGAATTCTGTAATGGGCAGAACTCTATAAATAGAACTAGACACTCTCTATTTTAGATCACCAAGTCTACTCCTCTCTTCAGAAAAACACACCATCGAGTTTGAGTGAGTGAGGGACTGGAAAACTAAAACTCTGAAGGTTACTTGAAGGTTGATAGCCATGGCTGGAGGTAGGTACCTCTGAAATTTATCTTTCTATTTCTGCTTTCGCTGTATGATTTGAATGTGTTGTTTATGTTTGTTAACATATTCAGATCAATATAAATGTTTTATAGATGAAACATTCAAGCAGGATAAATCCTGGTTCACTCTATAACAAGAGCTACGTTTAATCTCTTCTAGTTGAAGGATTTTCACTAATTAAGCAAACTATTTACAGCACCAACCAAGTATTCTCTAAACCTCTTTAGATTTTACAACAACATTATCTTAACCCAAGATAACCACCTAAATATTATTTATTTCAATAAGCCTTTCTAGGCTTTTATGAAGATATGTCTTTGAAAGATTACTCACAAAGGGAATGTTTACAAATTAACCATTGAATACAAATAACTTTCTGAATACAAAGGATAGGACAGCTCATATATAGCATTTTAGAGATCATCCAGTAACAAAGAGCATGCTAGAATTTTCAGCATTTGTAACTTTTGTTCTTCGTGACTCTTGAGTATTTTTCTAGTGGAACTTTGATAAGATGTTCGTTGATTCCTGTTTTGATGTGCATTAAATGTATGGGATATCAAATCACCAAAAGTTGAGGAAAAAGAGTCAAACTCCAATGGTGGCAGTATCAATTTATACCAAAAGGTTTTTCTTTTCCTTTGTCTTTCTTAATGCAAGTTAGGCTCATTCTACCTTCTTCTATTTAACTACTTCGATACTAGTTTTGATAAGTTAACTTACTTTTCTTGTTTAGCTTGTACCAAAACCAAAGCTACTATTAGAGTTATTCCTATTTCACATGCATTAAATTCAACACAACATTCAAGAAGACAGTAAATATAGTCATCTAAATAACTTAAATCTATTTTGAAAAGATTATATTAAGGTTTTGGTCATAGGAAAACTCATTGTCCAATAGATAAGAGAATAGCATATGTATGATCTTTTTGTAAGAGAATTTATGATAGAATAAACTTTTAATAAAAATGACTTTTTTTTAAATTAAATACTCAATTTAGTTTGTTAAAATTATTTATTGGACTTGATTGATATTGGTCACGTAGAATTGAGGAGGTGTTAATTAAAGTGACACCTCCTATTATTCGTACCTCTTCTTGCACAAGGTGTCATCCTAGTTGGCTCCATCCATATAAGAGTATTTAGTATTAGTCAAATCAACTCTAACAAAGAAAAGTCTATTTTAAGTGATTTAATTGTTAAAAATTAAATATTTAAACAAATATTATATTAATTATTAGTCTCACCTATAACTTTTTGAATGAATGTTTCCTTCAACTTAAGGCCGATTATTGCTAACTAAAACAACAAAAAGAATCATTATACTAGAATAATATCTGAATATGAAATCAAATTGAGTTTTTTTAAATGGATTAAATCAAAATGATAGGAAGCGTGCATACTATTTTTATGTTTGAAAAGTTATCGAAATATTTTTCTTTATGATTCAATTTAAAAGATAAAACAAGTAGAATATTTGGAAATAATTAAAAATGTTGTTGAGTAAAATTAATTATACGATTGATTCTTGACCATTATTTCTTATTATAACATAATCCAAAATATTTCATTTAAAATAGAAAAACATGCAATAACTTTTAATGTAATTTATTTTCTTTAACAAATGATCTTGTTAATAATGGAAATGATTCTTTTCATCAATTTAAAAATGTCATTACAGATGCTGCTATTAAGGAGAAAGTCACTATACAACAACAACTAACAAAGTCTTATCTCACTAACTGAGGTCGATTACATGGATCACACAACGTCATTTGACACAGTTAAAACGCAAGGTTTCAAAAATATTGTTAAGTCTCAAGTCTCCCTTGATAAGTTCCTCCAATGTCTTTTTCGATCTCCCTCTTCCCCTTTTCCCCGAGCTAAAAATCATGTCATCCATTTTTCTAAATGACGTCTCTTTGGTCTTTTTTGTACATGTCCAAACCACCTTAACTGATTTTCTGTCACCTTTTCGCAATGGGTGCTACACGAATCTTCTCTTGTATAACATCATTATGTATTGTATCTTGTCTTGCATGATCATGCATCCATCTTAACATCCTCATTTCTATAACTTCCACTTCTCTCTCATGTTGGCCTTTTAAAGTCCAACGTTCACTACCATATAGTATAGTTGTATTATAAAACTTGCCTTTGAGCTTGGTAGGCACTTTGCATTCACAAATAACCCACGATGCTTTTCTCCATTTAAGTCACCCCGCTTGTATTTTATGTGTGACATCCTTATTAAGTTCTCCATCATCTTTTATGATTGATCCTAGATATCTAAACTTAGACATTCATTATTAGGCAATCTACCATGCCATATAATATACTAATATTTTTTTTTAAAGTTCTATTTTCTTATGTGGTATGACATCTTCTCCCAATTTAATTTTTGATCCAAGATCCTTTTGTCTCTTGCTAAAATTGAAGTGCATGTATTCTGTCTTACTCATAATTAAACAGAAACCCTTTGTTTCCAAAGTTCAAGCTTATTGTTAACTACTTCCCTTGATTTCTCAATCAAGACCATATCATCCGTAAAAGGCATGTAATTAGGGGTAATCTTTTGTAGGTTCTTGATAAGCCATCCAAGACTAGGTTAAACATGTAAGGACTTAAAGTTGAGCCTTAATGTAATCCTATCCCAATAGGAAAGTCCTTAGTGTCACCTCTAGGAGTTCTCACACTAGTAGTTATCTCTTCATACATGTCTTGTATATCTCGAATATAAGTCATGCACACATCTTTTTTTCTCTAAAGTCTTCCACAACACATCTCTTGGGACACAGTCATAAGCTTATTCCAAGTCAACAAAAACCATATATAAATATATTTCCTTACTTTTGTATTTTTCCATCAACATCTAGGTAAGGTAAATGGATTTTGTTGTAGACCTCCCTGGCATAAAACCAATTTGATTCTCAGTAATCCTTATTTCTACTTTTAATCTATGCCCAATCACCTTTTCTCTTAGCTTCATAATGTGACTCATAAGTCTTATACCTCTATAGTTAGCACAATTTTGGATATCTCCATTGTTCTTAAAAATTGGAACCAAAGTACTCTTCCTCCTTTCATCTGACATCTTTTTAGATCTTAAAATCCCATTGAAAAGCTTAATGAGCCAAACGAAACCATGTTCTCCCTTACACTTCCAAACTTCAATAGGGAAAGTAACTATATTAAGATTAAACTTTATCTTATAGTATTTGTTAATATATATTTAATTTTTTAACAATTAAATCACTTAGAGTTGGTGTTTCTTTTTTAGAGTCGACTATGTCAACGCTAAATACTCTTATATGGATGGAGCCTGCCAAAGTGGCGCCTCCTTTGCTAACATTTCATTTGAGTAGGTTGCCCCCAGAGGTGGGTATACAAGCCTGGGTCCACAAACTGGTTCGTTAAGCTTGTAGATCGGGAAAATAGTGGGCCTATTTTTAAAAAATTTGCATGACCATAGGAGAATTTAGGCCTAGTCCGTGAAACCCATGGGCATAATCTGCAGGTTCATGGGCTTATTCTCCGAACCTAGTGATGTTGTGTGTTTTGAGGGAGGGAAAGGGAGCTCTTCACTTACTCTAAAAAAAAAAAAAAAACCCAAGTCTTAACCTACACCTCCTCTTGTTTCTTCTCCTTCAACAGTCAACCAGCCCCACCCACACTTTCTCCTTAGCCACCTCCGCCTGTGCCTCCAACATCATTTCTCATGCCTACGTGCGAGCCACCCACCCATGACCTCACACTGGCCCCCAAGCCACCCACTCGCAAGCTTCCTTCCTATATCGCCACTCACAAGTCTCCTTCCTCATCCGTGAGCCACCTTCACCGATTTTTTAGCCATTACCCATGCCTCTTTGTACAATCACGAGCCACCTACTTGCGACCTCACGCTGGCCTACTAGCCTCCTTCCTTAGTAGCGAGCCACCTCTATTTGTTCGCAAGCCACCAACTACGTCTCCTTGCTCAGTCACGAGCCACCCACCTACACAACTACTCCTCCTTCCTCATGGCTTTACTTGTCAAAGTTTATGGATTTTGTTCTTATGGAGAGACTCTTGAAGTTGAAGTTGTTGTTATGTTTTGCTAATTATGTTCATAAGAGATAAATTCACTAAATGGTATACATTTCTTTAGGGACATTTTGTTTGTATGTTGAAATCACTTTGTGATCATGATTTCTTTCCTTTGTGGTTGTTCTGTTGGTTGATTTTTTGGATGTTTTGTTTGTGTTTTTTTTTCTTCCTTTTTTGTTGTTCTTATTGTGACAATTTCAAGGTGTTTGTTTTGAAAATGTGTTTAATTTTTTTAACTCAGATTGTAATAGACTAAATGCCTAATAGGAAATTTTTTGTTTAAATGTTTCAACTTTAATTATGGACCCTTTTGAGAATTTGTTATATGAAAATGTTGAGGTTGATGTTGAAGTAGATGAAAATAATACTCTAGCTAATGAAGTTGAAGAAGATGAACTTAATGAGTCTGAAAGGCCAACTAAAAGTTGTAGGAATCTTTCATTTTCTATATGGAAGTATTTTGACAAACCTGTTAAACATCCTAATGGGAAGTTAAGGGTCAAATGCAAGTATTGTAAGAATGACCTTGTGGGTGGTGGGATTTGAAAAACAAATGAATACTTAAAACAACCAAGAGGGGGGGTGAATTGGTTGAAAAACTTTGTCCAATTAAAAATTTAAATCAGAGTAGCCACAGGATCTTTATCACTTATTAGAAATTCTTTTGATACCAGAAATCAATTTTCAATCAACTCCCCTTTTCAAGAATGCAAAAAACAGAGTATCTCAAACTGTGCTTTGAATATGATTCATAAACAATGTAATAAGCATGTACAACTGAGAAAATTAAAGAACACACAGATTTTATACTGGTTCACCTCAAACACTATGAGGCTACATCCAGTTCTTCACTCAAAACTAGAGAGAAGTTCCACTATTGCAAAATATTCTTTACAAGCAAAATTACAAATCTCTCTTTGTCAAC
>PYAF01001916.1:106077-131764 GCA_007407185.1 Glycine tomentella
TATTGTTTAAAATTATTTTTAAACATTTAAATACTTTATTAATTATGATATTTTAAAACAAAAATAAAGTTTTTTCTTTATAATTTTTCTTAAACAATTATTTTTCTATTAATATAAGAACTTCAAATGTGTATGTCTCTTACTTACATGATTAAAAACATGATACAAATCAAATAATTTTTTTTATCAATGGTTAGTAAAATTAGATAAGAGACTTTTTAAAATGAATAAAAGGATAAAACAAATTTTGGAAAAAAATTGAGAAGAAAAAAGTTAATAACTTATAAGTTAGCTTATTTTCCATAAGTTACTCAAAGTAGCTTATCAAAATAAACTACTTGAAGTAGCTTAAGAAAATAAGTTACTAAAATAAGTTTTATACTAAACAAGCTTAGATCAAAGTAACTTTATAAGCTCTCTTAAAACTAGAACTATCAAAAGGGATTAATCCTATCCATTGGGTCTGACCCACCTTGACTCACCACCCTATAAATAAGCCAACCCAACTAGCCTACTTAAGGTTTAGTCTTGAAAAAAAATTGTCTAACCTGACCCACCACAGGTTATGGGTTAAACAAGTTGACCCACTAACCCACCTAAAATTTAAAAAATAAAATTTGTTAGAAAAATAAATATGAATGAATTAAAAACATATTAGTTAAATTAAATCTTTTACTATCCACACACACCACACCTACAAGACATTATCATGTCTACTAAATTAGGTTTATTTAGTTTGTTTGTGTAATTTTTTAGGTGGATTAATTCAGTCCACTACGGATTAAGCCTGGCTGGACCAAGATGTAGGTAAGCCGGGTTCAATTTTTGAGCCAATTGTGAAATTTGTTTTTTGCCTTATCTGCCCGGGCCCATGGTGGGTTGGGTTAGCATGCGGATTTGGACCATTTTGACGGCACTATCCAAAACCTTAGCCTGCCAAACTAATAACTATCCAAAGGAAATTATAAGCTCCCCAAATGTCTAATCAAACACTAAATCAGAGCATTTGACATCATAAAATCACATTTTTCTGTATAAAAAAAAAGGGAGAACTATTTCATAGTTAGCAATATATGCAAAAAAGCTAGTAAGCCAATGCGACTCAATTAACATGATTGATGTCTCAAAATATTGATGTCTCAAAATGACAAATCATATCACTAGTGTGTAGACTGTACCCAAGCCCATGATTCCATCTCCGCATCAAACAAAATTTGGGCTTCATATGTTTACAGGTATACTAAATGTACATTGATACTTTTTGATCAGTCTAAATGTATTTACTAGCACCTGTCATCTACACACCTCAACAGAAGAACATGGAACCCCTGACATTCCTATGCAACCTTGGAAGCTCTGGGATGGGAATGTTTCCCTCTGAAGCACCTGTTTCTGATAAATCATCAAAATTCAAAAGTTGTCCAATCTGAGCTGCAGCATGGTGAGCATAGCTTATGGGTGCCACTGAAGAAGAAAAATGAGGGGAAATTTTTATAAAACATAAATTAACTATTTTTCTCACAAAAAGACAATTCTGACAGTTATATATCAGAGTAAATTAAATTACCAACTGAGGTTGCAATTGTGCTCCTTTGGTTCCTGAAATAAGAATATAAATGCATAAGCTACAAATCAGGGCAATTCAGGGGTAGGTAAAACTTTGTATAAACAAAAAGGTAGAATGCATACACATAGGACAGCGAATGGATAAAATTTTGCAAGCCATCTGCCGAGAAACCAATCTCATCAAGTAGCACATGATAATGTACAGGCCTGGATGTTCCCTATTATTTGGTGAGGAAACAGAAAAAAGGCACGTGAGAAAGTTGAAACATCAGCAATTTAATGGGTCGACAAATACTTCACCATTACCACATGCAACTAAAATGCTTGTAAAATGGAAATAAATGAAGAAAACAAGGTGGGGAAGCTAGATAGATAAACTTACAAGCATCCCTGCATGAGCACACATGTAAAAATCATAATTTCTTGGATGTGTGATTGTTGTGTCCACAACCGTCCCTGAAGAGCAAAAATTATATTACAACAATCCTGGGTGATACCGTATGCAAGTGAATAAGTAATACCAGGAGGAACATTTTCTGGGCCATTAGGCAGAAACAGCTTCGTATGATGATTTTTTTGTGCCACAATCACAGTGAACTTGGGAACATTAACCTCACCAAGATGTTGATAGGCCTGTAATTAGAATAGTTTATCAGCATTCTAGAATTGGGAAAGCATCATCAAAGGCGTATCATTTGACTTTTTCCCTTTTTTTTAAAGAGAAAAATGAGCAATTCAAACATGCACACAGAAAAAAGTGTAACTATAAGGATTATAGCAATCAATGAGATTATCAAACTGGACAATGACAGAGTTGCACTATAACCTTGATTATCTGGTTAAGCTCGATAGTCAAAACTTGTTTAAATTGTGATTCACTAACTCCATCCCTGAACATGAAAACACACTTCAGATATTTAACAAGTAATAAAGGAAACTGAGACAACCAAAAGTGTTTTTTAGAAAATTTTAATTTAATAACCACTCATTAAATACGGGTACAATTCATACTAACTTTAGATATAATTTGCTGAATATCATTAATTTCCTAAAATTAGACACTTACGGTATATAGATAATTTGTTTTTTTTTTTTTTTTTTTTTTGATCAGCAAAGATAAGTATATTTATATATATAAAGAAAGAAGGTAGTACACATTACAAAAACACCTAGCACCAAAGACAAAGCTATGGCAACTTAATACATGAAAATTACATGAATTAAGGGGCCAAAGGTCTGAATGGATTATAGGTTACCCCCAAAATGCAGGGGGAAAACTAGGTAGTAAACCCTCCCCTGATTACAAAAGCCTCCCTCAAATTACTAGACCAAAAGTGGAAAGAGTTGATTAATTTGCTGTCGATTTCAGTGAGTTGATTAATTTGTATTTAATGGATACAATTGTATTTATTCATATGGGGTTAAATATGTTTTTAGTATCTGTAAAGAAGACAATGTTTGGTTTTAGTCCCTCAATAATAAATTGCCTCATTTTGGTCTCTCATTTATGGAAATGTCAGATGTGGTCCTTGTTCTTTACAAAAAATCGTCTCTTTTTTTACCCTTGTTTATGGAAATAAGGACTACATATGTCACATTTCCATAAATGAGGGACCAAAAGATGATTTAATCCTTATTCATGTATATAAATGTGCATCTTCTAAAGTCAATCTCTCAAGGAACTGAACATAAAATTGATACAAGACTAAACTAAATAGCAGATATAAGAACATATAAAATTCTTGCGATCACACCACTCAATATAGAACTACAGGAAAACATATAGACATCATCAAGGCATGGTGAATCCTGTATTCACTACACTGCATTTATACACAAGGAATTACTTCAGAGAAATATGAAAAAACCTAGAGTAGTATTTGGACAATCCAATCCTGTACAGCCAATAGTAATTGGCAGGGATACATAAGCAATCACTATCAGTAGTATGACAAGATATTTAAAATTAGAATAATTATGGAAAATCCCTCCCCCTTACCTGCGTATAGCGTGGAGCCTCCGGACAATGAGGTATGTAATTTTTTTTAATGGAAAAATATCCATCTCATAATCAACCCAACAATGCAAATTTTATTAAACTTAAAAAAAAAAAAGAAGAAAAATAGAGTGGTAAACAACATAAATATAAACAGTGCACCATACATTAATGATTTTTAGATACTATAATGGGTAACATGAGTATTTTCCAGTTTACAACATTTGACCTACAAACAAGTTTACTTAAAGAACATGTATGACTGGATATCTATCAAATATAATAACAGTGATGGAATGACACCTGAATACAATAAATTGAGTTGGCTTGCGTCCATTACTAGAATCATAGAAATCTAAAAGCAATTCCCTGTAAGAAAAAAATTCAATCTTAATCATTAAGAAGAATTCAATGTGCACATGTGCAAGTCACGGTAAACAGAAATAATAATGTTATCATATTACATCTTGTGCATAGTCATGAAGCACAAACAACATAAATAATTGTCACTATAATATAACAAAGGATTTAGGAACAATGCATATAGCATTGGATACACAGACAGGCTATTGGATGGAATTCTATTAAAGGAATTGGTATGATGCCTTAATCTAGCGTCAAAATGGGAAAAAAAAGGGGGGAAAAAAAACTGCTTCCCTTTTTCTCAGACCATAAGCTAAATTCCCCTTAACCTCCCTGGGAATCACTTCACTATGCTATTGCTAACAAACTTCAGCCAGCTCAGTAGCATCTGTACCCTCTGGGTCATTGTTCTACAGTAATATATCCTCTAATATGTGGATTTTGTTGGATAGTCCAATAACTACGCTTGTTCCTCCACTGGCCCATCTATACAATATAATTTTTTATTACAGAATTAATACTTGGGATCCCATCAGGCTACTTCAAAATGAGATGAAATTCAGGGTATTTTTTGCATTTTTTCCTAAATAAATACAAAACAGAAGTTCAAGTTCAATATACATTTTTCTCTAACCTGATAATACCATCATCACTCCCATTTTCCAATGGCTTGTATAGAGCATCAATCATCTCCACCTTGGATGCCTGCATTCTCACAGACGCTCTATACCTTGAAATCAGTGGCCAATGTCGAGATCCAACAACCTACAATCCAACATTATACAACATAATAATAAGTTGCAGAGATAACCAAAAGTCCAAAGAGATAAAGGTACAAGTAACACAACCAAACTAGCCTTACAGCTGCTATTGATGGACTATCTAATCGACCAGGTGAATTGTGAGAGACATCCATCCCCAAAATCATTGTTGGGGTATCTTTAATAAGGGGAAGAGGCCCAGAATGCTCTATTGCCAACAGAGAATTTATTCCTCCAAGCTATATATTGCAGGCATAAAATATTATTTAAACTATACATGATGCTATCAAGTAAAAAATAGTTATATTTGTACAAATATCACAGTTATAAAGTACTCAGTTACCTTAGAATTGATTTTAAGAAGTACATTAGTAAGGTATTGATCAGTGGTCTTGACAGGGGCAATGCACTGTGTGACAACCCCAATTTCACTCAGACACTTCTTTTTCCAAGGCCCTAAAGTTAATGAATGATCATAAGGTGAACAAAAAATATTTGATGTAAAAGAAACCCTAGAAACATTTGCCTAAAGATATACCATATATATCACAATGTTTCCTCTCCGGCAAGACACAAAGAATCAACTTCGGTTCTCTATTTAGTTTTGATGCAAGCAGGTCAAACATTCTTTCAACCCTTGCAACAGGGTTAGATTTTCTCAACTGTGGTTCCTCCTCTATCAAAGTATATGGCCGTTCAATGTTCTGCATAGATATTTAAGTACATTTGAAATAGATTAATCAAATAAAATAAAAAAGAAAGAAAGCAGATAAATATAGCATCAAACATTAGAATACAAAGCCTGTGACATACAATGCCCTTGCTCATTCCACATCTGATCAGCTCCCTTGATATGTAACTAGTATCACAACTTGCAGAAAAGTTGACAACAGCCCAATAATCAATATGTGATGGTTGTAGAAGTGTCTATAAAAAAGAAATAAAGCATCATCAGTTACTAAACTACTTAAACAAATTTTAGATAAACTCTAAAAAAGTTAAGTCCTGAACACTTTCTGAATATGAAAAATAATACAATACCTTCTTATTAAAATTCCACCTTCCATTATGGGGGATGCAATCATCATTCTTACCAACCTTCAACTGAGTGTCTCAAATAAAATTGTATCAATGTGTGCATTTAATTCTCAGATAATTGAAGGAAATGATATAAACTGGATAAGAAATGGAAGAAAATAGACTTTCTTTATTGATTGAGTATATCTCTACAAAGAATTCCCTGGAAATTTGAGAGACCCAGGCCTCTTCCAAGTCCCAATTATATTTCCCCAAATGACTACATATCACTCCCTCTCAACTCCTCTTATGTAAAGGCAACATGCCTTGTTTCTTCAACCAACTGACCTAACTATCTAACTAACTCCCTGACTAAGAGACACTTAACTAACTACTAATGACTCTCCCTAAACATTCACCTTATCCTGAAGGTGAGGTGAAACCTCTGACTTCTGAAATGAAGTTCCATTTATGTGCAATTTATTGAGGCATGATGACCAAGGAAATCGCACCCAGCATTCCAAGAATAGCTTCCACACCTCCCAGGTTAAACACAAACATGTGAATGCCCCTGTGCTCATTTAGGGTGCTGCCTTCTAAGGTATTTTTTGCTGTGAAACAGAAAATCAGTGGCTTTGTAATTATATGGAGATCCCATGACTCCCTTGTTAACTGCACCGCCGCACATGGTTGCCTAACAATTATCAAGATCCTCTACCTTATTGAGCTCCTGTGGTTGGTTGATTGCAGTACCCAAACCTAAAACCACCACTGTTGTCATTGGTTCAGTCATTGGCTCTTCTATCATGTCAAACATAGGGCTTCCCCCAATTCAATTTTAGGCTCCTCTTTACAACTGAAAAATAGACCCATCACAGTGTCATCTCTGCCACTTTGATTCTTGATCTCAAGAACTTCATTTTTGCTTTTGTTTTCCAATTCTTTATCTAGAATGTTGTTGGATTGCTTATGTTGGGTTTCTCCCAATTTTTGTAGCTTTCCAGTATCCATTTCTTTCCCATGATCCACTTGTCTGTTCTCTCAAAACCATCATCTTATGTTATGTTTTCCTGCTGCTTGCGTCATCAACTTCTGCCCTCCGCTCCATTGGTTCTTGGCTTTCTTCTTGAACTTCATCTCTGCATCTGTTTTCTTGCTCCCCAGTTCCTGCATCTTGAAGACAAACACGTTGGAATTTCTTGACCACTGCCTTCTGAAAAGGCCACCAAGTCGCATTCTGATCGCTCTCCCAAGAAACACACCATTTAAGAGTTTCTCCTATCAATGCAAATGCACCAACCCATGATAATTTCATCTCTTCAGGTATTCTGTTTTCCCCAAGATACTGCTATTGCATTGATCAGCCACTAATAGGCCTCACTAGTCACTTCCATCAAATCTTGGAATCAATCTTGAAGCCATTTTCTTGACAATTTCTCCCCAGAAGAAAATAGTATTTCTTTATGGATTGAGTGCATCACTTCAAAGAATTCCCTAGATATTTGAGAGAACCAGGCCTCTCCCAAGTCCCAATTCTATTTCACCAAATAACTACATACCACTCCCTCTCAACCCCTTATTTAAAGGCAGCATGCCTTATTTATTCAACCAACTGTCCTAACTAACTAAGTCCCTCACTAACAGACAATTGACTAACTACTAATGGGTACCTATCAGGAAACCACCTCCTTTACACCATTTTCTCTTTTATCTCTCCTCAACTAGATACCCTGTGCACACAAAAATGTAAAATAGATAATCGATCAATGCATACCTTTGGTGTCTCAAGAACACGACCTTCAATCAGAGTCAATTGTTTCCCAATAGAAATGCCACATGAAGCAAGAACAGGATCATCATTGTAGCAATTTCCTACAGCCTATATATTTTAATGAGTTTAACATATTAATGATAAAATTGAACAACATATCAATAACTATAAACTTACACTTTTCAGAATTTTTATTCTATCTTGAGGCTTTTGGCGTGATTTTTCAACTAAAGACGCTCTTTGCATCGGAGATAAAACCTTTGTATACCGTTGGAGGGAAACAAGTGAACATAGCTACTCCACCAAAAGTAAAGAAAAGGGAAGAAAATAATAATCAGAAATAATTGGTCCAAATGGCTAAACTGTTGAAGTAAAATAATAAAATTGATACAAAATATGAACCACAAGGTTTAGCCAAGATCAAAATATCAACAAACCTCCAAGGGAAGATAGATGGGCCGTTTTGGTTTCCCAACATCAATACATGGAAGATAAGCAGATGAGGTCAGCTCTATGCCACAGTGTTTGGCAAAATATTCATAAACAGTAATGTCCACTGTCTGCTCTCCGCTACTGTCGTCATCATTTTTAACCTTCATATTAAAACTGAGGAAGAAATCAGACTCAATAGTTTTTTGGGTCAAGAGACCCCTAAGATTTTGTTTCCCTTTTTTTATTTCTAGTAAATATAAATATAATAGACACTTGATTTATAAAAAACAAGCACTTACAGTTGCTGAATGCATGGTTTCTCACTCAACCCAGAAATTTTAAATTCCTGGTTACGATGAGTTGTTTGCACCCTTAAATTTTTAAGCATTTTTTTGGCCTACAGATTACCAAAAATTGAAAAACATCATGGGCAATTATTAATGCAGATTCATGAACCATATGTACAAGTTTGTCACCTTTTCCCAGTCAATATAACGGGGTTCCTTCACTTGCTGATTTGATAACAGAAAATCAATAACAGGTCCAGGTTTTATGATAATAGTTGTTGACACGTCTAGAAAAAATAAATTGTGTAAGGAGGAAAAGAATACAATTTTATGAAAATAGGATTCCAAGATATGTGTGAAAGAGCTTCTACCCATATTGAGAGACAATCCTCGCTGCGTGGGACGAAAACTGGAATGAAAACCCGAGACTGCTGTTACACCAGCCCCAACATCGTTGAAATTTCTTGAGTCATCATGAAAAAAAGATTGCCTTACCAAGAGACACCCACTTCACATTCAAAACAAAATAGTTCCACTAATTTAGACCAAAGAGGTTATGATTAAAATTTAAATTCCATTCAAGAAAATAATCAAAATATCAAGCTACTTCTTTGAATTTTATCTTTAGAAGATGTATAGGTACCAGTTAGCTGCGCGCTGCCTCAGTACAGTATCAAGCACTCTCAAAGCATCTTGAGAATTGGCTTCCGACTCAATCTCTTTCAGGGAATTAACAATGGACAAAAGTGGTATTTTGGTAGCAAAATTTATCTCCACCATGAATGTCTTTGACTGAAAAGAATGTTTTGACCTTTTAGTTTCCTCATGAAGGCTTCCATTAGCACCAGGACTCTCGGAACTACTGCTAGAGTTGGAACAGTAAGATTTAAAAGGAAAAATAAAACATGACACAAATAAGACAGTCATACACAAGACATACCGTTTTGTAAATGATTTCTCCAGCAACACTTTGAACTCATACTTATTTAGCGGCAGAGGACCCACTGTGTACAAAGTTTTCCCTCCATCGTATACAAACCTTTTGCAACCAAGTTCAGAAGAGTATGTTTGATAAAGCCTATCAATCACTTTTCTCCCAATGCCCTTGCTTTCAACAGCTCGTTTATCTTCAAAATTAATAGCAACCTGAAAATCCTTCAATAAGCTAAAGTCCAAGATATAAGGGAAATTGCAGAGACAGAAATGGTCAACATACACTATACTGGAAAAATACTGTGTCTGGAACATTAACAGCAACTTCGAAGAGATTCACAAGTAAAGGTAAGTGTTTTCCTGTGGTCCCAACCCCATTCCTACTGATAATAGAATACTTTGTAGCAGTCATTTGTACTGTTTCCATATTATGTGGCACATCAGCAGGTGATTGAGATGATGCTGGAGGCTCAGCAGCTTCTTCGATCCCAGGAAATTCCTCCGTCATTCCTCCCTTAGCTACACATGACACCGTAAAACACGAATCACAAAAAGAACAGACCATATTTAAATTCAAAGTACAGATACTCTCTGTTACAAGTTAGGATTTCCAATGATTCTACAATTAAGTGTTCCAGTTGTACCAATTATCAGAAAAATGCTTACAACTTTTCACCTAAAGGTAAGCAAATGCTAGTTTGACCCATATGAAACAAATACCGCATGAAAGTTCTGTAAATCAACCCATTGGTGAAAATCAAGCCAAATTCACACCATTATCTGTCCTGTGAGTAGTAGCTTAATTAGATGCAGTTTTTCTCTAAAGGATAGTGTCATATTTCCAGTCTCACATTAAGCTGGGGAAGAAAAGAAGAATGTTTCCACGAAGCACCATGTGTCTGTAATTAAAGAAAAGAAACAAAAAAAAATTGCTCAAATTTGTTCTGGCCGCTCCTATGTGATGAACACAGTCGGTGTGGTTTTATTTTCAACCTTAAATTATTGATTGATAAGTAATGGTTATTGTACTGACAAATTATGTGACAAAAAATAATGGAGTTAATAGTAGTCACTGACAGTACTTGCTTTATAAATTTGCATTATAAATATCCAAAGAACGGTATCATAATCCATATCAACATGAACCAAATGTGTAAAAGGGATACACATCATTTGCAGTGAATATTATATGTGACCATTTTGACATGATACCAAGATATAGCAGTCCACACAGAAACAAAGACAAAGCGTTTATTCTGAATTATTAAACTTAATAAGGAAGATGAAGATTACCAAAACACTAGTTCCACCAAAAAAGGCTTGAGCTAGCTAAACATAAGCATAAAAAAACTAAAAACTACATACCTCATTGCCTAGAGGCTCCACACTATGCGCAGGTAAGGGAGAGGGATATTGTACACAGTCTTACCCTTGCATATGCAAAGAGGCTGTTTCCAGATTCGAACCCATGACCAACAAGTCACCAAGACACAACTTTACTACTGTGTCAGGGCTCGCCCTCTAGCTAAACATAACCATATTAAAAACAAAATGTGCAACTGCAGAAATTGCTTACAAAATGAGATATTACTTAAAGATAAAGATAATGCATGTACAGAACATAAAACTGTACTAATATACAAATAGTTTTGATTTAATCAAATCTATGCACTAAAATCGTTTCAGGAAAAAAACTTAGATGCAGTTCCTTAGGCACTTTTGGTGCTTTTTCTCCAATTAAAAATGGAGTTTCACCTTGATATTTCTCATAAAAAAATGTTTACATTAAAAGTTGGCTGAAGTTCCCGATATGAAATTGCAATTCTGAATGGAGAATAACACTAAAAACATCTAAGGAACTGCATCCAACCTCCGTCCTTTCATAAATTCACAATTTAGGCTATGAAGCCTGGATACTTCAAAATGGGAAAGTATCGGTGTCTTTCCTGTGTCGGAAAACCGATACTCCGCCAATATGCTCTGATACGTATCCAAAAAGTATCCAAATTTTTTTTTATATTTAAAAAAAAAAAAAAAAAAAACTGTAGGACATGACTTAGATACGGCTAAAATACAGCTTAGAATGGCTGGACACAGCTTAGATACAGCGACATAAAAATAATTTGTTTGACCCATTTTTCTGAATTTTTTTTATATTTGATAATTTTAAAATAAAAATGCCCCAACCATGCTTTAAAACAGCTTCAATACAGCTTTACTCAAACCATGTTTTTATTGAATAAATTTATTTTGCCACTCAACAACTCTTTCTTTACCAATATTTTTACTTTTATCAGCAAAGAAGAAAACTGTATTAAATTGGGTACAAGGGGTACCCAACCTTTTATAAAACAAGATTTTCCACAAGACCCCTGCCCAATCTGCAGACTAAAAACAGAGTCTGCAGTGTTTTAACTACACTCAAGATCATTTGCATAATTGCATTTTAACACCAGCACTAATTGCATTTTATTTTGCATCCATGTATAATTTTTTTTTTTTTTACTAACATATCCTAGACGTATTGTATCCGTGTCCTATCAGGTATCTAGGCTTCATAGATTTTAGGCAATGAATCAGCAAAAGAGAGAAAAAAAAAATATAAATTATAATAATCTATGAAATCCTAAACCACCAAATCAAAAAAAAAAAAAAAAAAAACCAACAACAAAATGGTTCAAGGTTTTGAAAAAGTTATCGGTCAGTAGCGGCAATATCGTCTGCAACATCTCGATATCGGACCGCGGCGTTACCGATATTGCGGAGTGGCCAAAAATCGCTTGTTACGGACGCAACGAAACGGCATTTTGAACGCGACAAGACACAGAACGGACTTTTTTTCCAAAAACATTTGGAATCCATTACTTTTCCGAGAATCAAAATGTTCAATCACACACAGAATGTACAAAAAGAAAAAAGAAAAGAGCATAAAATTCACAAAACAGAATCAAAAGAAGAGTAGACAAACAAAAATCAAAATGCCCTAACCTCTCGTAATCGCAACCTCCATCGTTCATTCCACGTTTCCGAGTTTCCTGAGTTGAGTTCAATCCTTGGACTCTGGGAGAAGGAAGGGCCGAAGCAAGTTCTCTTTTGAAGGGTTTTGGGATTATGAAGGGTTTTTGGTGGGATTTAGTGGAAAGGGGAAGGCAACGTGAGAAGGTATTTTTTATTTCTACATTTTTTATTTATTCTTTTTCTTTAACCTGGGGAAAATTTTAAAAGAAAAATGATAGGAATGAAAATTGGGAAGTAGGAGAAAACAAATTTTAGATTGTTTTGAAAATGAAAGGAGACAAAGGTGTTATGGAAATAATAGACTAGGCCTAATTGGAGGCCCAATTATTCTTAAAGGATTATGCGTTCAACTAATTCCTGGAATGTGGGTTATGACTTAGTCCACAATGGCGGTTAGAAACGTGTGGATTGAGGCCAGAAATCTCGGAAGCAGTTTGTGTAGTAACTGCAAGGTAATGTGCTTATAAATACTCGATATTTGCAGCTAAAAAGGTACACATACATTCTAACTCTCCTTCTTTCAATTACACATAGCACACACCCCACGTCAATTGGTGGTTTCTCTCTGTGATCATCTACTTCAGGGTATCATTCTCCATTGATACTCTTGAAGTAGTAGAGTTGGAATTGATCAAACAGCAATCATACAGTACTTTTGTGCTGGACACTTGTGTTCTGGAAACATACAGAACATTGGCGCCGTCTGTGGGAAACGATAAATTTCGAGTCCCACGCTTCAGCAATGGTGAATACGAGAAACAGTCAATTTGTACCACGTTCCGAGATGCCGAACCGAGAAATACTCATACCGGAGAATCGAAACATGGTGCAGCGAGAAGAAGTGCATGTCACAGAAGCTGTCTCCGACGCAGCTTCTTCTCCAGCCCAGACTGACCAACGGAGGGACGTTTCGCCGAGAAGGATGGTGCAGGAGGAGGAGTTGGGAGGGCAGTTCGTCAACAATGCTCTCAATTCAATTCTGAGTCGGATTGAAAGTACGGAGAGAAGACAGATTCTTCAGAGACAGGAGGACATTCGGAGCATAACACGTCAGATGGAGGAACGTAATGAAGAATGGAGGCATGCTGAGATGCAACGAATAGCACAGTTGGAACAGAAACTACAGAGAATAGTGGAACGGGTACTTGTTTCAAACCGTGAAGAGGAGTCACAACCTTCAGCACGCGATTTGAGGGTACACTTGAACCAATTGAGGAATACCGAGCAGGAAGGAGATCAGATGCGAACTGTAGGACCACCCCGTGAGCAGATCTGAGTACACGAATCAACACGGGATAGAGTCAACAGGGACATATAGACGAATACCAGAGTAGAGAATGATGCAAATCCCACTTGCCAAGTAGATAACGTGGAGGTCCCACGAACCAATCAAAGATTGATTGAACATGATAAGGCGGGGGAGCCGGCCCCACGTGGGAAGGAAGGACCCGTTTATCGCCGGAAATACAGTAGAGGACAACAAAACAATAGTCCTTTCGTGGACGAAATTGTGAACGCTTGATACTTGGACGACTTCGATGGGTCATTCCTGTCGAAATATGACAGCACCCAGGATCCACAAGTGCATACCGACGAGTTTGATTTGCAAATGTGCGCCCGGGGCATTGATGAGCCCATCATATCTAGGATTTTTGTTACTACGTTGACCGGGCCGACACAAACATGGTTCCACACATTACCACCGCGGTCGATTAGGAACTTCGAAGATTTCGAGCAAAAATTCTTGTTAAACTTTGCGACTAGTAAGAAGCAACCAAAGTCCGAGTTCACTTTGGGGAAAGTAAGACAGTTACTCGGCGAGACGTTGCAAAGCTACTTGGACCGGTTCAAAGAAGCAGCGTTACAGGTGCACGGGCTAGAGGAGAAGGTCCATGTTTACCTTATCTCTGCCGGGCTGAATGGTTCTTCACGATTTGCTAAGTCCATTTATAAATATCCAGTGAAGTCGTTAACGGAGTTTCGTGCCCGGGCAAAGAAATATTTGGAGCTCGAGCAAATGGAGATAGCTAACAATCCAGGACGTGAGAAGGAACAAAGCGATAAGAGAAGAAGTCTGCCCCCAAAACATAGGGGCCACGCAGAGAATCGTACCCGGAATAACGAAGTGAAATTCAGGTCGGGCAGATATGAGAATAAGTACGACAAATACACTCCGCTAAATGTCTCCCGTTCTCAAATTTGGAAGGAGGTAGCGCTTACGGATATGAAAAAGGTAGAACGACCTCGTCCCATTTTCAACAAAGTCGGGTTGGACAAGTCATGGTTTTGCGAATTCCATAACGGACCTGGACATACCACGGACCAGTGTTGGGATCTGCGTGATGCAATCGAGAAGTTTATCCGAGAAGGCAGACTAAGACAGTATGTGATCAAAACACAAGGAAGAAATAATAAACGTAAGGGAGATGAGGATCGGTCCGAAAAGAAGGATGAAAGAAAGAAAGCGCGAGAAGAGGATGACACGTTCCCAGAACCCGAGTTCGAGTGTAACGTGATTTCAGGGGCCATGGGAGGCGGAGGCGACACCACCAATCAAAGAAAGAAATACTTGAAGGAGGTGTTATCGATCCGAGCACAACCAAAGTTCAAAAACCATGCCGGTGACCAGGAACCTCCACTCCTATACTTCACAAAGCAGGATATGGAGGGAGTAGTTCCTGGGCATGAAGATGGATTGGTCATCACGGGAACAGTTGGCAATTGCCGGGTATGAAAGATGTTCGTAGATAATGGAAGTTCCGCCGATATAATCCTCTGGAGTGCGTTCAAGAAGATGAATCTAGATGTCGAAGATTTGAGACCATGTAAAACCATTTTAATTGGTTTCAATGGCGGGAACACGAATGTTAAGGGATCCATCTTTTTACGACTGACTTTGGGTACGAGAGAAGCCTTCAAGTCAGAAAGGGTGAAGTTTGTGGTAGCTGATTTCTAGTCCCAATAAAATATGATCTTGGGAAGACCCACTATTCATAGATGGGACATTTTGATGTCTACGAAGCATCAGAAGCTCAAGTTTGTGGGCGGCAACGGACAGGTGGTGACAGTATGTGGCGACCAAAAGGATTCTCGGCAATGTTACTATGACACAGTTCGAGAAAGCGAGAGTAAATCCAGGCCAGTATCCCGGGAATCAAGTAGAATTCAGGAAATCCAGGAAGTTACGGATGATGGTCGTAGCCGGGGACAACAAATAAACATGGTGGAATTGGATATGCGAGAAGAACCAGATGAATGGAGACCGGAGCCGGTAGAAGAAGTGGAACATGTCCAGATAGGCGATCAAGTTGGTCAAACTACCAATATCGAACGAGAAATGGAGCCCGGACACAGGGAAACACTCATTGAATGTTTGAAGAAGAATCGTGACGTGTTCGCATGGAAGGCATCTGAAATAGTCGGAATAGATCCAACATTTTGTTGTCATAAATTATCAATGTATCCGGGATCGAAGCCGGTGGAACAGAAGAAGAGGAAATTGGGCCCCGAGAGAACGCAAGCATTACGAGCTCATATTGAGGAGTTACTACAGGTCGATTCATACGAGAGATCCAATACACCACCTGGCTTTCAAATGTGGTGATGGTTCGCAAGCCGAATGGGAAATGGAAAGTCTGCACGGACTACACAGATTTGAATAAGACATGCCCAAAGGACGCGTACCCCATGCCGAATATAGACCAGTTAGTAGATAACTCTTCTGGGTACGAAATTCTGTCCTTTATGGACGCATTCTCCGGGTACAATCAAATTGCAATGCACCCGGAAGATCAAGAGAAAACGACGTTTATCGGCGATAAGGCAAACTACTATTATAATGTTATGCCGTTTGGGTTAAAGAATGCGGGGGCCATATATCAGAGGATGATGAACAGGGTGTTCGAACCACAACTCGGACGTAATATTGAAGTATACATCCATGACATGATAGTCAAAACTACGGAAATCAGTAAGCATGTCGAAGACCTTGAAGAGACGTTTAGCCGGTTACGGAAATTTAATATTCGGCTAAACCCCCTGAAGTGCACTTTCGGAGTCGGAGCCGAAAAATTCTTGGGGTTTATGCTGACACACAGAGGGATAGAAGCTAATCCAGATAAGTGTCGAGCCGTGTTGGATATGCACTTTCCGATTAGCAAGAAGGAAATACAACAGCTGACGGGAAGGATAGCCGCACTGACGCGTTTCATGCCGAAGTCGGCGGAAAAGGCTCTCCCATTTTTTAAGATGTTGAAGAAGCAAGCCGTCATACAGTGGAACTCGGAGTGTGAAGTCGCCTTCGACGACATGAAAAAATCTCTAGCATCCCCCCCGGTGTTATCGAGACCAGAAGAAGGAGAAATATTTGGTTATGTATTTATCGGTAGGCGAAGAGGCTATCAGTGTTGTGTTGGCACGAGAAGTCAAGGGGGCACAAAAACCCTTGTACTTTGTCAGTCGGGCTCTGCGTGATTCCGAGTTGCGCTACCAGAAACTAGAAAAGTTGGTGTTCGCATTGATCGTAGCCGCCAAGAAGTTGTGCCCATATTTTCAAAGCCACACCATTGTAATTCGGACAGACCAACCAATCCGACAGGTGCTTCATAAGCCGGATCTGGCAGGAAAAATGACGAATTAGGCAGTCCAATTGTCCGAGTTCGATTTAAAGTTTGAAGCTTGACATGCAATTAAGTCCCAGACATTAGCAGATTTCGTACGAGAACTTACTCCCCACGCCTCGGGAACAGGGGGTTGGTGGACGTTATATGTGGATGGCTCATCCAACAGGAAAGGCAGTGGAGCCGGAATCATAATTGAGAACCCAGATGGAGTTGCTACAGAATTCTCATTACAGCTTAACTTCCCAACGTCGAATAATCAAGCCGAGTACGAAGCGCTGATTGCTGGGCTAATACAAGCGAAGGAATAGGAAGCTGGAAAAGTGAAGGTGTTTACGGATTCACAGCTGGTGGCGGCTCAAATTGATGGTCGCTATTAAGTAAAAGTACCATTATTGTCAAAATATTTGGGCCGAGTAAAAGAAATCATAGCCGGATTTGACGAAGTGGAGGTTAGTCATATTCCTCGAGAGGAAAATATCCGGGCTGACTTCTTGTCAAAATTAGCTAGCACCAAGAACCCTGGTAATAATCGAACGGTGGTCCAACAACAAGTTTTGCAGCCGTCGTGCATAATGATGATCACAACCGACCAAGACTGGAGGCGTCCAATAGTGGATTATTTGGAGAAGGGAATGTTACTAGATGACGTTGTGGAAGCCCGGAGGCTGACGAGGACAGCAGCCATGTACACAATTGTCAACGATGAATTATATCGCAAGGGTTTGCATAGCCCGCTGTTGGTTTGTGTACCACCGGACCGGGTAGAATATGTTTTGTCTGAAATACACGAGGGTATTAACGGACAACACATGGGCACTAGAGCACCGGTAAGGAAAGCGCTCCGGGCTGGGTATTACTGGCCGACCATGGGAGCGGACGCGGCCGAGCATGTAAAGAAGTGCGAAAATTGTCAGATGCATGCATCCCGAATTTTGTTGCCACCCGAGGCGCTGCAATCTATTTCGGCGCAATGGCCATTCTTCAAATGGAGCATGGATTTACTGGGCCCATTCAAGCCAACCGAGGGACAAATGAAGTGGCTGATAGTCGCTGTAGATTACTTTACCAAGTAGATAGAGGTGGCACCACTGGCCACGATCACATCTGCTCGGATACAATGATTTTTTGAAAGGAATATCATTTCAAGGTTTGGAATCCCCGAGGAGGTCATTACTGACAATGGCATGTAGTTCATGGACAAAGGGTTCCAAGAAATGATGGCCGGCTTCCATATCCGGCACAGATTTGCGTCGGTTGAGCATCCCCAATCCAATGGGCAAGCGGAGGCCGCGAATAAAACAATTCTAGAAGCTCTACGAAAAAGAATGTATGACGCCGGATCTAGTTGGGTGGAGCAGTTGTACTATGCGCTCTGGGGCATTCGGACCACTGTCCAATCGTCAACAGGTGAGACTCCATTCCGGATGACCTATGGAAGCGAAGCCATGATACCAGTTGAGGTCGAACAACAATCGTGGCGGCGGGCACAGGTACTACGAGAAGGAGAGAAATCAAATAATGAAGCCCTGGCATTGGAGTCGGCGCTGATCGACAAAATCCGAGTAGTCGCTCATGCCTGGGACCTCCAGGCAAAACAATAAATGGCACACGCCTACAACAGGAAAGTCGTCCCACGACAGTTCGAGTTGGCCGAGTTAGTCGTGCGACGAGCCGACGTCGGGAACAAGAACGCCCGAGACGGAAAATTCGTGGCCAATTGGGAAGGCCCGTATCAGATAACTCACAAGCTGGACAAAGGGGCTTACATGTTGGAAACGTTAGAGGGCAGACTAATCAAGCGGACGTGGAATGCCGATAAACTTAAAAGATATTACAACTAATACTCGACAACGCATGGCGAAAGGGTGTGGATTTCTCTTTTATCGAGAGTATGAACTTGGAGGTCGCTTTATCCGAGTTCATATGGTTCTCTTTCATTGAGAGCACCCAGGCAAACAGAGGGACGCTGGTTTCTCTTTTATTGAGGGTATGAACTCGGAGGATATATTCTCGGGTACATATGGTCCTCTTTCTTGGAGAAGGCACCGTCTAGTCAAATAGGAATTCCGAAGTCATGTTTTCGGGCACGATTGTTTTCTTTTATTAGTATCAGCTATACTGTTGTAGATTCCAAGTGTTTTATTCTTGAGAGTATGGGCCGAAAATGATAGTTCAGCTCGGAACATATGGTTCTCAATAAACATTGTAATATGACGGTTATAATTTCAATAAAATGATATTCAGTATCATGGTGTTTTATAGGGTATGGATCTCGGTAAACCACGATTCATATGGTTCTTTTAAAACGTGATACGATGTAAGAGCCATGAATGATATGCTAGCCGGTTCTGATCAAATCGGCAATGGAAACTATCCCTTAGCGAAGTTGTTCACAGTGAAAATCTAAGTCTTAATAAGAAATGCGAATATAATACTTGGTCGTTGGAACCAAAGGCTATACGCGTACAATATTTATTAACCGGGTAAAAGAAGCCCGAATACAGAATAAACGATTATCATTGAAAATCTGAAATATATGTTCTAGGCTCAAGGCCCAACAGTAAATATGTTTCGGTTTAGAAAGATCAACATTAACAAAATAAGTACAAATAAAACCGGCATCCCGGTCCTTCAATTTTTGGCGGCGGTCTGCTGGTTGTTGGCGGCAAGCTGCTGATCGTCGGCGGCTATTGGTTGGTCGTCGGCGGAAGCTTTGGTAGTCGGAGCGGCAGAGGTAGTCTCTTCCATGTGCGCGGGCTCCTCAGCAGCCACCATGGAAGAATTCTCAGCTCCGGTAGGAGGGACCAAATGGCCATCGTCAACATAGGCCATAAAATGCATCCCGAAAGTAGATAGTACCACTCCCGGGTTCAAGTGTTGTATTTGCTCAATGGCATTGGTGAAACCCTCCTCGGCAGCCGCAGCAAGAGTGGTCTTCATGGAGGCCAGCTGATCCTCATAAGCTCGGATTTTTTCTTCATGATCAGCTTTTAAAGAATCGAGCGACGATGTCAGAAGGGCTACCTGCTGCTCGACAACCTCAAGAGAGCCTTGAGCCGACCCAAGTCAATCCGCAAAGAAGCAAAAGTAGCTTGGGACGTAAGCAACTCTTCTTTTAGCTGCCGAATTTCCGCGGCAAGTTAGGCCCGCACCTTCTCGTGCCCGGTCTTAGTGGAAAGAAGCTCCTCATAAGCTTTGTTCTTCTCTTCCAACACGATGCCATACCTTTTATATACACATTTAACTCCTGAGCAGAATATAAATAAAAGCTTAAGGGTTTATGTTGAAGATACATACCTGTCTCACACTGTAGCAAGTGCTCTCACCAAGGACGCGCACCGAAAGGCATACTCCTCGACGCGGACCAGCTCGGCTAGATCCTCACCTATGAGAGCGCTGGGTTCAAGCAGACGAGAAGGGGGCTTAGTCAATCTGACCAAATCCTCAGTTACCCCCTTTCTTCATATATTATCCGAAGCCGCCTGAGAGTCGGAACGCCCGGAATCGACAATGGGAGCAGTGCGCCCCTGGGAGGTCGCCACAGTGAGATCCACGGTCTCAACCGCGGATACCGGAGTGGATGAAGTTGGGGGACGGGGGACCGCAGGTGTATCCGGCACCACTTTGGCCCTCTTGTTCCCACCGTCTAAGATCGTTCTGTAGGAAGGCGGAGGACGCTTCTGTGACTTGGTCGGAGCAAGGGGCCTCTCGGAAGCTGGCCCCTTACCCTTGGCCTCGGCCAGTTTGGGGTTAGGAGCGGCGTCAGATTTTGTCTTAGTGGGGGGAGTTAGTTGCGGCCCCATGTCGACTACAATAAGAAAGAAACAACAATGTCAGAGCCAATACGCACAAGTATAATCAACATAACTTAGAAGATAATGTAATTATTAAGGCAAACCAGTTTGACGGCCGTCGCCAATATAATTGGCTACGTTAGGCTGACCATGAGTATCCACATATTCAGAGATTACAAAAACCGAGGAAGCATCGGAGTCGGATAACTCCTCCTCGGTAAATCGGTAATTCGACTGAGCCTGTTTGTAATGATCCTCAAACCAATATAGAGGAAATGCCCACTCCACGTCGAGTGATTCGGGGCCGGACAAGAAGAACGGTTGTCGACCAGGCTCAGCAACAACCTTAAAGTACCTGTCCTTGAAATCCCTAAAGGAGTCAGTGAACAGGTCAAATAGCTTCCGTTTGCTTTGACTTCGGAAAGAGATTCACCCTTTCCGGTTAGGGGGCTCCTTACCCGTCCTAGGGGTATGAGGGAAGTAATAATAGAAGAAAAGAGGGACGGTGCAGGGAATTCTTAAATCTTCACAAAACAATTCAAAGGTACAGATAAAACCCCAACTCTTCGGGTGAAGTTGAGAAGGGGCTACTCGGAGGTGAGTTAAAACCTCAACCTCGAAGGAAGAAAAAGGAAAGGTAATGCCTATTTGGGTAACTACATCCTGGTAAAACAAGAAAAAATTGGGTTCATTCCCTTCCCGTTGAGCACAGATAGGCTCACCCGAAAGGGGAGCCCGGATGACAAACCCATCTTGCTTCCCCACCGGGGTGGATACTATGCTAGGAAGGTCAAGGGTGGAGAGAGTTCGAAGGACTTCATAAGTCACCCAAGCAAATTTAGATGCCAAAGCCGGAGCTACGTCCGATTGGGACTCAGCAGAAAGGGACTCGTTTACAGTTTCCAAGGCAACATCCATTATACCTACGTAAATGAAGAAGAGAAGCAAAAATTAGTAAACGTACCTGGAGGTAATGCATCAAATGTAGAAGAGGCCGAGGTCGGAACCTTGTCGTCGCTGACTAGGGTGTGCGACCTCGGCTGGGGTTTTTTGGTGGGCGAGAACAATATGGGGTTGTGCCGACACGACCCCAAGATCGAATCAGCGACGTCGTCAGAGCCAAGTTGATCATAGTACATGGCCTCGGAAATGCAATCAATACAGGCATCATACTTAACCTCCATTATTTCATCCGAAGACGAGGAGGAGGTCTCATCCGAAGAAGAGGAGAGCCCGGTACGGGGATCAAAGCGACGACAAGGGAGCGGAAGCTCCCTTGGGCTTTTAGTGTTTCTGGGCCCAGAAACCTGGGGGTCCAAGATGGGTGAAGTTCTAGAATGATCCAAGGCTAGAATCGGTTTTGGCATAGGGCCAACAGGGTCTAAAGGAGGTAAAGGAACACCGGTGGGTTTAGACCCACCCTGGTGATACGGTGGTAAAGAAGTGTTTTGATTGTTGGGTGTGGTGGAAACTCTTGGTTTCCTGGAGGAGGAAGAGCCTCCGGTATGGCCACGAAGGAGGCCTTTCTCATGTTCCTCCTCCGGAAGGGGAAAGCCAAACAGCAACCACCCAGCCCTGGGGGAGATGGTTTTCCTTAATTTCGCCTCTTCCTCAGGAGTCATTTTCATGATATTCAAAACAAAAGCAACCCAACAAGGGTGAAGGAGAGGAAGAAAATGAAACCCAGAACAGAGAAAGAAGACAATGCGGCCCTAACCGCTAATGCAGAAATGTAAACTATGAAATTATGAAAGCAGAAGTCTGAAAGAAGAAAGAAAAAATACATGTTGAAGGGAGAAATCGGGAACTAGAAGAGAATGAGCGAAGAAGGTATTTGAAGAAAACTTGAGAAATTGTAGAAAGAGAAGATAAAATGTGAGGAGAAAGCAGAGGAGTACAAAAGAAGTGACAAATGAAAGGAAAGAAAGGAGGGGAAGTAATCAGAATTGCGGGATTTTAAGAAAAAATTTGAAATGCAAAGGTAACTTGCAGTAACCGTCGAAGGAAATAAAACGGCTTAATGAACTGCCACCAATAAAATGGAACGACACAAGGATATGTTGGTAAAAGCACACCTGAGTCTGGGGGCATGGAAGTAAAAACATAAGAATTGCAATGATTACTAGAAGAATGAAACGACAGGTCCTTTAATGCATTAATTGACAGTAATGGCAAGAATAATAACCGGCTGCACTTAGAGAAAGTCAATCGCCAGTTGAAGTATTGTGGTTACCCGGAAACGTTTTCTTTACTTGGCACATCCGGATATGCTTACTCGTAGATACATTTGAATAGTTTCTACTCGGAAGAATGTTAGCGGGTAGACATTTTCAGATAAGCTGCTATTCAGTGAGCTTATCTCGACTGGTTTGATTGGGAAATTTCTTACCCGACCAATTGTAGTCGGAGAATCCTGTCCGGACAATTGTAGCCGGAGGATCCTATTCGGGCAATTTCTTATCCAGGTCAGTATGTCCAGATGATCCTGATCGGATGAAGTTTACTCGGGAGAGTGCAAAATGGTAAGAAAACATGATGCACCCCGGTCACCAAGAATGCTTGATAACCGGACTGGGGGGCAACTGTTATGGAAATAATAGTCTTGGCCTAATTGCAGGCCCAATTATTCTTAAAGGATTATGCGTTCAACTAATTCCTGGAACGTGGGTTATGACTTAGTCCACAATGGCGGTTAGAGACGTGTGGATTGAGGCCGGAAATCTCGGAAGCAGTTCGTGTAGTAACTGCAAGGTAATGTGCTTATAAATACTCGATATTTGCAGCTAAAAAGGTACAAATACATTCTAACTCTCCTTCTTTCAATTACACAGAGCACACACCCCACGTCAATTAGTGGTTTCTCTCTGTGATCATCTGCTTCAGGGTATCATTCTCCATTGATACTCTTGAAGTAGTAGAGTTGGAATTGATCAAACAGTAATCATACAGTACTTTTGTGCTGGACACTTGTGTTCTGGAAACATACAGAACATTAATAAAATTAGTTAAGAAATAAAGAGAAATTTGAGTGAAATGATTGTCATGAACGATGAATATACAGTATTAATTGAATTATTTATTTTAGTTTTTTGGTTTGCAATAATAATATGATTTATAATGAATTAGTTTAATACTTCGTCGCAAGGTGTAAAATATAAGTTTTTTTATTTTATATTTTTTTCTGAAAATATATTTTTAAAATTTTGATGACTTTAATTTAAGTATTATAATTAATACATTATTATTTAAAATTGATTTATTAATGAAATCAAATTTGGTTCAAAGAATATGCTTGCTCTTTAAGGAGAGGCATTGAGACAGTTTCCACCTTAATTTGATTTTAAATAACTGTCAAATTAAAAGTAAAATAGCAACGTAACTACTAAATTTTATTTAATGTATGGAAACAATATTATTAATAAGTTAGTTGTAAAATGGAATATACAATACCTACACCGCAATTTATGAACTCGTGGAATGTCAATATTTATGAGAAGTTTTGTAGCATAATTGGTGTTTGACACCCCATTTAATTATAAATTAAAGATTGGATAAAAATATATTAACTAAAAATTTTATAATAATTTTTAAATAAGGACAATACATTTTATAAACACAATATAACATAAATCAAATACCCTTAACATAAATGAATAATCACGTAACGAAAAATAGTATATATAATAAATAAATGAACTAATAGTATATTTTAATAAAATCGATTATAAAGAATTACTTTTGAATAATTTCATTTTTCCTAATTACAAAATCAACACTACATGTGTATTTGGATTTTGATCAATAAATTCTAATAGCCAATTTGCATAATCCTCCCATAGAGTGCATCTAAAATTTTATCTTTTCCTGCAAATAGAATGTAACGTTGTTTAAAAACAAATTAAGATTGTACTTTTTAAATAAGAAAGAAACAACAAAAAAACTCTTCCAACATTGGCTAATTCGACATGATATATGAAATAGTTTTTTTTTTATTTCGTTTGTATTCAACTAATTATATCCTAGCAGCAATCACTCCAATAACGTCTAAAAATAAACTAAACGTGAAAGAAAATTGATAATTAAAAATAATTTTTTTCTAATTAAAACAATGAAAGAACATTAAAAATTAAAAAATAATTTTGTTATATGATCGACTAGCATCCTCTGTGCTTGCTTCAAAAATATTCATAGAAGATGTGAAGGTAAATCCATATTAAGCATTTGGAGAACAAAATAGTTGTTTATCATACGAGTAGTTATGAAAAATAAAAAGTGTTGATTAATTAATTAATAAACCAAAATTCACCGAAAATTCTGCATAAAATTAAATGAAATTAAAAATTTAGTTAAGTATAAAATCTATTTATTTTATCAATATTTTCTCTTATTTTATTAATATTATAATATACAATTTTCTTCTATTTTTATGATAGGTCACATGTCAAATTTCTTATTAGAAATTTAAGAGAAATAACATATAATAAAAATTATGAAAATAAATATTATTGTATTTATTGTTCTCGAGTTGTGTAAAATTATTGTTAAAGTCTCCCTTCAAGTATTGAATATAGATATTCCAGACTCGAATTCAAAATAATTGATATGATATACAATTTCACGATCATTACTCAATGTACTGAATATGTCTTCATGAAAAATAGAGAATAAAAAATATTCAATATAATTAAAAAATATTATAAGAATTAAAATATAAAGAGACAGAAAGTAAAAAAATAATAATAAATTACAAAATAAAAAGAATATAGAGCATTGGTAAAAAAAAATATAGAACAAATTATATTTACATTCTTGATTTTTTTTTCGAATTACACTTAATATCATTCTCCTTTCTATTCCTACCCTAACTCATAATGTTTCAAAACATACTCCATCCATTCTCATTTCTAAGAAAAAAATTAATTTCACACTTATTAAGAAAATTAGTGAAATTCATTAAATTGTATCAATTCTAATAAAAAACTAACTTTTTTTTCTTAAACTAACCTTTATTAAAAATTGATATCAAGCATAGACCCCTATTAAATAAAAGGTATTTAAAGATAGCCAATCTCATTAAAAGAAGCATAAGTAATTAAAATTTATTTATATTTGAGAAAAATATTGAAT
>PYAF01001916.1:133586-151865 GCA_007407185.1 Glycine tomentella
ATATTTAATATTAACTAAAAGCATTTTAATTTATGATATCTTTGATAAAACAATTTAAATTAATTAGTTTTGATTGTCCTATAACAAAGAATATTATTTTATAATACATATTAACTGAATGTTATTATTTTGGTAAACATAATTATTTAATATTAAATTTTTAACTAAAAGTATTTTAATTGATGATATTATTAATAAAATAATTTAAATTAACTAAATCGAGATTGTCATATAACAAATAATCAAACTATTATTTTATAATATATATTAATATATTAAATAAATGATATTATTTGAAAAATATAAATTATTTAATATTAAAAATGTTAAAGAATAAAATAAAATGTAAAATAGAAAAAATATCAAAATGAATAAAATGTGGAATAAAAAAAATATCAAAACGAATAATATAACATACATTATTCTCAATATATTTTTTTACCATTTTTTGATGATGCAAAGAGCTAAAGCCATATTTCATAAAGAAGATATTTGAACACGCATAACTCTTAAAAAAGTAGCTAAGACAAACATATCATATATTTAAAAAAATGTAAGATCTAACATAGTTTATTAATGACAAAATGGATGTGCAACAAAGATAAGAGAAAGAAACAAGTGAATTTCAATAATAATTGTTTCTTCTTGTGATAGTATACCTCTGTTGAAATAAGACTTTAAACAATTGATCTACTTAAGGCTTCATCTCTTGTCATGCCTGTGCAAACCTGCCAATGATTAGATTTAGCTAATTGAGGTGAAAACCAACAACATTGAGAAATATGAAGGATCCAAAGTAGGAGATTATGAAAATCATAAAATAAAATGAAAGGAAACAACTGCACTTAGCAAGTTTCTAGACAAATTTCAAGTAAATAAGAGATGAATTATTATATCACCAGTGGTTTAGAGTCTTTCCAGAAGGAAAGATGAAAATAATATTTATATATTTTACTTTTGTAATTGGCTAATACAATATCGTGCGTACGCAAATAATACCGTTGCCTATGTGTTAAAGAGATAACATGTGAGAGAGATGAAATAAATGATATTGTGTGTATTTAAGATTTAAAAAGAAAGATTGGAGTGCACTTATCAAGAAGAGTGTGCAATTAGCAAGTTTTAATTTAGAAATATTGGAGTGCACTTATTAAAAAGGGGTGCAATTAACAAGTGTCAAGTTTTATTGAATTAGTGGCACTTCTCATCAGACCACTTCCTTCTTTTATTTTATATATATATATATATATATATATATATATATATATATATATAACCCTGTTTTAAAACATTATAGTGATGTCCCATTAAACTGACATCTCATTAAAAGAAGCATATGTAAAATTCTAAAATACTTCAAGGGGTATAAATATAATTGCTAATATATATAGAGAGAAGATATTTACACTATGTTTGGATAATAATTAAAATAATAATAATAGGGAAATAATAGGAAAGAAAGAATAGAAATAAAGATGAATTTAAAGTTGTTTGGAAAATTTGGATCAATAGAATTATGAAAGAATGAAATGAAATGTTTTCTTTCCACTTATTTGGATAGATTGAAGATAAAAGGAAAGAAATAAGAAAATATTTGAAAGGAAGTTTTATTCTCCGTATATAATATAGATAAAAGTGATCAACACATAAATGATAAAATTATAAACAAAATATTTTTCAATAATTATAATTAAATAATATTTTTATAACTTAAAAATAAAACTTGTATAATAATTAAAAATTTATTTTAAAAAATGAAATTAAGTTTTTATTTAAATATTAAATAAACGAGAGAACAAAATAGCAAGTTGGTCTCTGCACTCTCGAAGATAAGTTTCATAGAAATAATACTATGGACATGGGAAAGATATTGGAAGTGCAAAATAAAAGGTGAGTTTCGGTTGAGTTTTGCTCAAGAATTTTTGTTCCATTTCAAGTTATTAGTTGGGTGACCCGTGCGATGTAAGAGGTTATTTGATTATTAGATTATCTTTTATAGAAAAAAGTATATATTAAGAATAAATGACTTTGACTTGATAAATATGAAATACAATGACAATAATAGTTAGAAATTGTGTTTAATATAGGGAATGAAATATAATGAAATATGGTGTATGAAGTATATCCCTTATTGCTTTAATTTGGAGAGCATTGCTTCATACACCATTCAAAAGTTCTCATACACCATTTTTTTTAAATCTCGAAAATGCCCCTAGCGCTATTCTCATACGGATCAGTAAACACCCGTACGGATTATACTATCCGTAGCATTCATATGGATTGGACAATCCGTATGGATTGCACGGATTACTCAATCCGTACAACCCATACGGATTGTTCAATCCGTATGACTGCTACCGATGGTGTAATCCGTATGGGTGTTTATGCCACACATTGCAGTATTAAAAAGCACACATTGTTAAAAGCATCTAATAATTACAAGGAGAATAGATAATCAAGGAGAATAGTGTTAAAAAGCATCTAATAATGAACAAAAAGTGCACCACACATTGTTCTTAACATTGTTTGGCATATGACATTGTTGATAATGTCCAAAAAAGCAACACGCATTAATTCATAAACATATAACCATAAAATATCTAGATAAGAAACAAAACAAAATGAGGCTAAGCATTGTTCTTGATGTCCTTGTCCATATAACACCACATGTATTCAACACATGTACCACATGACAATGTTGTGTGAAGGGTCTGGAAACTCCATGACGAACTCAAAGTTGGGTCTCAGCTTATGTTGTATGGCAAAGTTCCTCCAGCCACTTCCGATCTTAACGGTTTTCCGCCAATGGTTGAAAACCAATTTGCATTGAGTCTTTCTGTCAAAGTCAATGTATGTGAACTCATTATCTTTCAGGAAATGGTTACATTGGAGATGGAAGATCCTGGAATAATAATATTGATGGTTAGACTTTTATGGGAAGTGAGAGAAAAAGCAAATTACAAAAGAAAGCAAAAATTGTATATTGTGCTAACTTACAATAGAGCTGCAGGTGACCTTGTAATCATTGAGCAGAAGGCGGAAAACAACAGATTCCGGATTTTGCTTGTATAATGTGTGCCATTTCGGAAATGCTTGAGGTTCAGAAATGCCTTTATACACAGTCATCAAAAACACAGATTGAGCATAATGAATCAAGGTAATATGATGGTTACCTTGTAGCCCATAATGGTCCCTTATGGCTGTCCAGCCACCAGTAATCGCAGGATATTCAAGGTTTTTGTTATAGGTTACCATATGATGTTGCCCATTAGCATCTATAAGATGGCAGGTGTGTGCCAAGTGATCCTTCCATCTAATGGCAAAACTTATGCTTATCTCTCCGTGAGGCTAAATAAACAAATTATCAAAACCTAACATTATCAAAACCTAACAAATTATCAAAACCTAACATTACCTCGTCCTTCACATGAATTGTGTCAATGACCTCGATCGGTTTGCTCTTAATATTCATCATCATAAGAGCCATGTCCTTGTAGTTTTCTTCATTATGACCCATTGGTGCTAATTTAATGTAGATACAATTACAAAATAAAATACATTTTAAGATAAATTAAGAGAAATATGAATTCAGTAAAATAGTCATAAAGTTACTCCATACATGCTACTTTTGGTAACCAATCATGTTCCTAAATATTTAAAAAGCATGTTTAAGAAAAAAAAATGCCTTTCACGAATTCGGCAATCCGTACTATGCGTACGAATTGCCGAATCCGTGGAAGTCCCCTGCTGCCATTAACGAACCAGACCAGAAAAAAACCAGCCAACGGAAAGCGAAACTTACCTGAACAGCGTCGTCTTCAACCTTGGAGCGTGCAGACCGGCCAATGCCACCACCGTGGAAGGCGGAAATGGATGAAGAACGGAGCCGGAGAGGAACTGGCGCTGCGGGAGAGGGAGAGGAAGAGATCCGTATGGCTGTGAGCCTTTTTTTTTGTTTTAAATATGGGAGGGTAACTTGGGAATTGCACTATTCTTGAATGGTGTAGTAGAATAAATGCATGGTGTTTGAAGTTTGACTCTAATTTGGGTTGGTGAACATCTTTTTCTTTGCTGGCCCGTCAACCATAGTCTTCCCTACAATGATATTAACAACAGCTGTATTTTGCTCACTGTCTTGGCTCTTGGGATATTTTCTGAAAATCATCAACCTACTATATTATACAATTTAGGAGAAAGGTTCCTTTAGATCAAATAAGAGTACTGTCTCTAATCACTACCAAAACCAGTATATCTAATCATTCAAGTACAATATATAGAAATAAAACTGCTTTATTAGGAAGTCAGGGAATAAATTGCACATTCAGTTGAAGTTTTCTAGATATGAAACAACTACCCTCGTACAAAAGAATAGCAGCTTCATTAATTGAACTTACAGTTACAGTATTGACATGGACGAAATTTTACAAATGAAGATCAACAAAATTGCAGTTAGATTAAAACCAAAAAAAGGAAAGGAAAAAACTCTATTATGCTGCCTAATTATACACTGAATGGATAATTTTAATAATTCCAACAAAAAAAGACGCATTGCCAGCTATGAATATTCACAGAAAGCTAACACCAAAATGAAAATTTTGCTGGTTCCCTTTTGTTGTACACATTCCTCTAAGCAGAAGAACTGGGTATTTTGTATTGTTTCTTCAGAAATTGAGAGGCTTCTGAGTCGCTCCTGTGGCATAATATTCTTAATAGAGTTTTGGAATCAGTTCCTTGTTTGCTTTTGCCACCTTGCATTTCCATGCCACTAGCAGATTTCAAGACTTCAATCAACTCTCGGGTCTGCAAAATAATACAGATTATTTACATGATTTCTGAGACATGATTGTTGCAAGAAGATATTTTCTATCATTAATAAAGGAGGAAGGTTGTATTAGGTTGTTAGCAACCTACATAAAATTTGTCAATATAAGAGCACAATAGTGGGATAAGGCTTTTATTGTTGCAATTGTAATAAATTATAGGGTACATCAAACAATGGAAACTAACATTCTAGAGACTTTACATATAATGATGAATTTGACAACAAAACAAAGCCATAAGAACACATCATTAACACCAAACATGGCCTTAAGATATGGCTAAGGCCTAAGGCTATTAGATAACTAGGCTAATCCAATACCAAACTTGGCCGCAAGATATAGGTGAACTAACCTCATAGCCGTGCAACTTGATCACATGCCGAACACGTGCAACCTGATTTTCGACGACACCCCGAGGGAGGCCGTCACCTCCAGATATAAAGAATTCCTACAAGAAGCACATCATCATTCACTGACTTTGAAACATTAACCTACTCAAACTCTCATTTTTATTGGGAAAAAAAGTACAAAAAGTCCAAAGATCTGATTAGTCTGTTGAAAATTGTAGATGGCATTGAATTAACTAGAGTAGGATAATCCACCTTTAAGACCTCCAGATCTTCCTCTAATAATTTTGCATCACCGGGAAAGAAAACTCTTGATGGACCCCCATCTAAGATAACACGGAGTAAGCCATCCTGGCATGCAGGATAGTGTTAACACAATACCAGTAATGAATTTTATCAAAAGAAAGGCTAAGATACCAACCAATGATGCCTGAAGAAGACTTGTCACTATGCGATCCCTGAGAGGCTCCACAACAATATCACAAAGTTGGCTAAGTTCCTACAATAATTCAAAAGTGGTAACCATATGATCAATTAAATTTGCTAAAAATTTCAGACTTTCATGTGAATCTACATAAAATATGTAGTGATGCTTGTGAACAGACATTTAAAAACCTTTTAAGTGAATCGACACTGAATATTTCAAGGGATATTTTAATTTCTATATTTATAAACTAACTCTGAAATTTAAATTTTTAAATTTTATTTTCTATAATTATGTATATAAACATATTAAATATTTTTTTTGGCCTTCACAAAAATGAAGCCCATGGCATCAGCATAGGCCTTAGTGACCTACGTGGCCTTGTTTTTACTTTTTACTTTATTTTCATTTATCAAACATAAATAAAAATCTTGTGTACACAATGCATATAACACTACACATTCATCATCAACATAGCATGACTTAGTTCATGCAAAGCATAACACTGCATACACATTAAATTTTTCAAAACTGTGTGTTAGATTTCAGTGTGAATGAGAAAATGATAACTGCACTTGGTAACTGACTAAATGAATCTAGAAACTGAATTACAACAGAGAATACTGGGCTCAGGTATTTATAGCTCCCCAAAGACTACTTCAACAGAAAACAAATACAGAAGTTAAAGTACCCTATTATTACATGAGTAACACTATAATACCCCCAAGCTCGAGGGATGTGGTGCAGAAGAATCACACAGCTGAACTTGCTCAGAGCAACAAAACTAGTGGGAGAGAGATCTTTATTTAGGATATCAGCACACTTATCAGAAGCTAGAAGGTGGATTTTAGTCTGCCAAACCAGGCCTGGGGAGCCTGTTCAAACCCTGTGAATATATAGTTTTTAAGTCAATGTGAAGATGAGCCGATAAGTGACAGATTTAATCACTGGAGAAAGTGTCTCTGTATTTTCACAACCAAATTTTTCATGAAACCCCTTGGCTACAAGTATGGCCTTTAATCTTATTTACTGTACAGTCAGCTTCTTCACCCTAAATACCCACTTGCAGCCAATCGGTACCCTGCCATAGGTTTGACTACGCCAAACTTAGCTCTCTGCATAGGGTGAGTATTTTGTGGTCTAGAAGGTTCAGAAACAGGTGAGACCCAAAAAAGTGTGCCCATAGGCATAAGCCTTAGTTTCCTTTCCTATACCTACAGCCATCTCTTTACAATTAAATTTGAATCCGAAATTCAGAATATCATCTGATAATTAAATGAGATTGATGCAATCTAAGATTTTCCTTTTGACAACATCCAATACTCACAATGTATTTGCAATCAAAAGCAATCTGACAAGTATAATATAAAATAAAGACAATTTTCTAATAAGAAAAACATTACCATATCAAGTGGTTCTATAAGTGCATCCAACCTACAGCCAGTGACACTGGGTTTATATAAGTTGTCCATAAATGGAACTCCCAGATCACAGAAGACAATTTTAGTTCCTGTAAGTTGATAATTAACCCAATAAAGACTTAGAAAAGTTTAGTTTGCAAGAAAACAACAAAATGAGACAAAGCTCCATATTCTCACCTGTGTACTCACAAATGCGGTCCATGGCAGCATTTATAACTTTTCTACTTCCCTCAAAGGTATCCTTTTGGGAAAAACTTTTGGACTTGTCATCAAAGGATTTCTCTATTGACAAAAGGGTTGTAGGAAAAGTGTCAGAAATTAAACAATATTCTGATCAATTATTATCATTATCATCATCATCTTTAGAAAGCAAGACATAAAAAGAGAAAACAAATGGAATATTGGCAATGTTCTCATGTATATGGCAACAATAGAAAGATCAAAATCGGCATTAATAACAAACTTGTTACGCATAATCATGGTTCCATCAATGTATTGCAGAAATCACATGTTTCATTGATAGGTTGAAATGTTAAAACATATCTAGCATTGCATTTCTGAATCTCTTTAGTACAATAACAGAAATTTCATTTTAGACAAAAAAAGTACCCAAGATAATTTTGCAAGGATACTGATAAAACCTTGGGAGAACCACACCATAAAAGCTAGTTATTGTAGTTGGAGAGTCCAAAGCCTTATAAATCCCACACTAGAATCCCATACTTCTAATGTGGGACTCAAGTCCCATACCTTGCAATTGGATCCTAACAGATACCACCCATTCAATTGGATCCTATATTTGCTTTAAATTACCCCATGCAAAGAGCGTTTGAACACAAAAGAAGCCACAATTACAATACACTTCCCAACAAACTACATTATAGCCTTGTTAGGATAAACTTCTTAATCAACATCAACATCAACAACACCTTTAACCCAAGTTAATTGGGTCGGTGGTAGATGAACCCAATGATAGATTGGAAATAAGACAAAGTAAGAGAAAGGGAGAGGGGACGAAAAAGTGGAAATAAAAGAAAAAAGATGAAAACAAGCTAAAATAAAATAGGGGTGAAAGGAGGAGGGGAAAAATAAAGAGGAAAAGAACTAAAAAAAAAGGACTTAATAAGCATTTATAATATCTCAATAAGCATTTATAGGAGAAGAAAATACAATGAGTTTCTTCCATAAGTTAAAATTATCTTATGCATAAGCTAACTTGTAGAGGCTCTCTCATTTGACTTCTTTGGAAGCTGATTTTAGCTTATGGGAGAAGTTTAATTCATTTACCTTATTATTTTCTTCTTCTATAAGTACTTATTGAAGTTTATTAAAACTGGGCCTATATATCTCTTGGTAACCCCCACTCCACACCGAAAATGGGGTCAAAATTTTATCAATTTTGTATTAATGCAGATGAATAAAGAGATTCACATTTCTTTTTTTCTAATAAAAGAATAAAATTTATTAAAGAGGTAAGGCACATGTGAGTGGAGGATAAGAAGTCCTCTTAAAATGGGGTGAGGGGGCTGGAAAATAATATCTGCAAGACAAACAGGCGTACAAATGCAACACAACAATTCAATCTTTCTGCATTTCAGTAATGTAAGTTCCCTTTAAACAATTAAGAGAAAAGAACCAAAGGGATAGCATGAACATGATCGTACACAATAAAATTATAACAGCAAAGAGACAACCTCTAGAATTTCATCTTTAAATAAGTACAGCGTAGAAGCATAAAATAAATCCTTCTATTTTATAAATTAGAATAACTATCTTGAATGAGAGTGTTTTTAAGAATTATTCTTCCATGAGAGCATTTTAAGAGTTTTTCTTCAACAGGAGTGCTTTTAGGAATTTTTATCAAGCTGTTATTTCTTTCAATCTATCCTTTTCATCTTTATTTGTAAATTGAATTTCAATATTTGTTAACAGAAATTATCAATAGTTAAAAATAACCTTGTATCACAATATAAATTGTTTATCATAAATCTAAAATACAATTTATATCTTAACAATATTTATTACAAATTTTAATAACAATATAATTTATATTTTCAAAGTTATTTATTTATTATATCTAAAAAATATTATCATATCTAAGATTATCTTCAAGGATAAATTTCCATATTTCCTCATTATCTCTTAGGATTAGTTTTCATATTTCCTCATAATGATTTGTTTCCCTAATTAGTTAAGATTACGATTAGTATAAATAAGGGTTAGTGCTCTAGCTAGGTTTTACAAACATATCAAACACATCAACTCATTGTAATACATATCAGTTAACATCAATTCTGGGTTTCATTCTCTTTCATCTCTATTCTCCCCCTCTATACCTAAAAGCACCATAATTTGAATAGTAGTCATACAAAACAAATACAGATATAACAGTTCAGCACATACTTATGAGTTTTTCTTGGGACCTTTTACTTGTCCATCGCTCCCAGATGTTATCTTCCAATTTATTCAGATGACTAATCACATACTATAAATGGCAGAAAAAACTTAAATTAATGTCACAACATAATGAAAGAAGATTCAGCATATGCAGCACAAGTTTAAAGAGAGGTATTAAAACAACAAAATCCAATTCAGCATCATCTCCTTAAGACTGGACAATTTTAATATAATATTTCAGCAGCATGGCAGTATACATTAATAAATTACTATTAAAAAGGACTAACAGGTTCTATCCAACCACATTTTTCTATTGAAAAAAAAATGTCATCCTTGATCCATTTATTTAAAAAAAATTAATAAAATGTGTTGTAATATAAGCAATGAACACTCTTTTTCATTCATCAGATTGAAACCCAAAGGGTTCATTATATACAACTAATTCTAATATTCTAGAATATTCCACAACTTATTCTAATACTCTAGAATATTCCACAACTAATTCTAATACTCTAGAATATTTCACAACTAATTATAATACTCTAGAATATTCCACATTTAATTCCAATACTCTAGAATATTCCACAACTAATTCTAATATTCTAGAATATTCCACATGTTGATGAAGGAAAAAGACCTAGTAAAAATTATAAGAAATAACAAAAAACCTTTAACCTGTAATGCCGGAATAGAATATGGCAATTCCAAAAATAATATGATAAGGAACAACGACTGATTAAAAAGGTAGCTTGAAATGAGAAAAGGAAGAGATATACTCAACCACATAAACAAGAGGGAAAATAATCCAGGTACAATCAAGTTTGCATGAACTCACGTATAATGTATTTAATTGAACACAAAGTGTTGGAGTTGCAAGGACACTAATTTGGCTGGGCCTTGTTTCATCAGGCTCAGGCACACGAGCATCAAACAGTTCCTTCTTTACAAAAGCCTTTAATCCAGCTTCCTTTTTGTATCGTGTAAGAATAGGCACAGGTGGTATTAGTTCCTCCTTGCTTGCTGTGTAATTGAAGGGACACCTTAAGATTCATAAGAACAGTGTCTATAGAATATTGATAATCTTAACAGAGGATGAAAAATTGATATATAAGAAAATATTTTGAGAAAACATTAGAAACACATGTTGAAAGAGACGTGAGGATTATGCCATCTACTAATGAAGGTATAGTTATGAAAATGGTAACAGTAAGAATGTAGGCAATACATTAATACGGGGTAAAATATTGTAACTTATCATCAAACAAAAGCTTCACCACATCAGCCTCATATAGTTATAATGCTAATAAGACACTACATCAGGTGAACATGATTAAAACTTTTAAATCGTGATAACAGCATAATAATAAAATGTGTTTTTTTTTTTTGTGTGTGAACTATAGTTAACTTTATTTATAACCAAGACTAAAATGAGAACGTGTACAATCAGACAGTTAATTTTCGAGAAAGGGATGCAGAGAAAATTCTTAACAAAAACATTATATAGCATGAGTTGAGCCAGATCCCTCTAGTGTAAATAATTATCTGAATTTCATGGAGAACAGATCCCCAATCCATCATAAAATTATGTCCTATGAGAACTGTCAGCAAACCATAAATATGAAGTATCTACTTACCCAAGTCATTAACAACATTATTTGCATACACTTGAAGAGCATTGTCAATGCCACGAAACAAGCTGTTCAATTCTGTAAACCTCATTGGAACTTTAAGACCAAAAAATTGATCAACTGTCTGCACCCAATAGATATCAAATTAATAAAATTATTGTTAAAATTATATTTATAATTATAATAAAAATAAAAATAAGCTAATAAGTAACAGGCTCTGCTACAAAATCTGTAACCAAAAGAAAACACTATATTATATGCTACTATTTCTCGTTAGCACATTGTACAGACAACCAGTTATAACTGCACTGAAGTGACAATTAACCTCAAATCATAGTTGGGAAAATTCCACATACTTCCACACAAGCATTAAGAACACAAAAAGGGTCTAAATTTGATCTCTTGTACTTTTACAGGTGGAAAAAATAAAAGTGAAAATATGCACAGATTTCTATAATTTTAGATGTCATTTAAGAAGGAAGCATCCATTTATAATGAATTTAACTAAGTTTCCTACATACATTGCAGAATCAAGGTTCCAAATGATGTAAAAGAAACCAAAAAAAAAGAATATCCATTTGCCCTGGAGGAGCAACTCGCGTACTTGAACTTTTTCCATTGTTCATCAGGCTACATTTTCTACCTTTTTTCTGAGGTATACAGAATTACAGTTTTTTGTCTTATTATGTGTAATACCAACAGGAAAAGTGATGCAGAAATGGAAAAGTACATGATCCACACACAGACCAAGGTAGTCACTGTTCAAGTTGGTAGATCATGAAAAACTATTTTGTTGCAAAACCTTGTAATAAATCCCAGAAAGACTACCACATTCTTACCTCCTCAACAATCCTGTAAACTTCCACAATAGAACCGGCATGTCGTTGTTGAGGAGATATTGGGTCCCAATGCTGTGAAAGTATATTAACAAATTATCAAAACATTTGTTCAGTCAAGAAGCTTAGTAGAACTGTAGAAGCAGCATAGAAAATGAAGAAAACTGAGTGTTACACTATAGCAAAAGGAAAAAATATTATTTTAACAATACATTCATATCTTGATTAGTTGATTTTATCTTTAAAACTTTATTAACAAGTAAATAAGTAAATTATTTTTAATTATATATATATATGGAGAGAGAGAGAGAGAGAGAGAGAGAGAGAGAGAAAATAAGATTAAATTAACTCAATCCTACACAAATGAATTTTTCATAGTGAATCCTAATCCTTTTTAGCATCAGAAGGATTTTAGGATTTAAAACCCATCTCACTCAACAAATTTCACTCGATAAACCCACTTGCATTGAGCTTCACAGAAAACCCCCATTTCACTCACCTACTCTGGTTCACTCTTCATTCACAGTTGTGTTTTGCTCTCCCTCATCTGTGAGTATTCTGCAGGTCTGTGCTCTATCCTCACCCCTCTTTTCTTTTCTATTTTTGCTGTAACTTCTTTCATTTGTTCTGACTTCATTCCTCTGTGCTGTGCTGCCTCTACATTCTGTTTATGCTCCTTGAGTCTTGTTAATAATTCATTAATCTGATTAACAATAATTGTGTGTATAAACTACAAGTTTTGATTATTGATGATGAATATATTTCTAATTTTTAGTAATTCCATTTTACTATTTTTGAGAACTTATATGTGTGCACTATAAATTATTTGCATTGAATCCATTATATTTAGTAAATTGGTCATCCCATCATTTTATTATACCAGGTTTTGGGTCACCCACTCCGCGCCACTATCCACGATTAACTACTCGGATGCTAAGTTTTATACAATAAATATTACCAAAAAAAACTTCTAAAACTGAACAATGAAACTAGACCTTAAGAAAAGCCTGTGTCCCATCTTGTCACAGATAGACATTTAAAATGCCAGCCATTTGACAGTATAGCACTGTTGATAAAGGGATTTACCTCTTGTTGAATAACCCGCTCTACCCAACCTAAAATTCTTCCAAGCTGTGAATTGACCCAACGTAACACCAATGTTCCAGATTTTGTCTCAATCTATAACAAGAAAAAGGGGCAAGGACCAAAGTTTAAAATAAATAAAATAGGACTATAGGAGGAGAGATGACAAAAAAACTATATGCTAAATTTGCCTAAGAGTGGACAAATGTAAAACTAATTGAAACATAAATGTGATGAAACTAAATGACAATAGAAAACAGATGTCAGTAGATAATCAGAATTATGCCCTCCAACTGTCAATCACAAGATGACGTTTGACCAACAAGTCATGATTGATCTAAACTTCCTTTATCTCTGTTGACCTATTTAAATGAGTACAATACAAGAATCAAGTATATGGTACATGTGAACAGGTTCTAATGTAAAAGTGAAAAGATATATCTGATCAAATATACAATTTTGCGTACACAAAAAGCAATTTATCCACCTAACCTGGTAAAGATTTAATTTCTTCAGCAAGATCTCAGCATTTTCTTCATGGCATACAGATGTAATAAGTGCCATCATGAACTGCTCTAGACTTTCAGCTGCAGGAAATACAGAAATGACATCCTCACTTAAATGTTCTGCACTATCCAGAAAGGGTTTCTGAAAAAACAAAAACAAATATTCAGTCACTTTGAAGATATATTCCATAATGTGATCAGAAAAAATATAAACAAACCATATACACACTAACCAGTCTGTGGCCATAAAGTTTGTGAACTAATGATGCAGATACAACAGTTGCTTGAGGATGCCTCTGTGATAAAACAGGCAAGAAAGTTGCTGAATCCTTTTTTAGGAGCTTCTTGAGTTCTTCTGCAAGCAATGCCAAGGGATGCTCATTTGACATATCTACTCTTTCAACAACTTGCACCGTCTGCAGAAAGTAAAGAGTTTCATTAAATATAAAGATAGGCATAAAATAAAAATGGAAATAAAAACAAGGACATCTTCTGTCCTGTAGTTTGCAATTAAAACTGATAGAAGTAAAAGTAAATGTTCCCATGCACATTCAAATCATGTGGCAGAATCAAGAAAAAGACATAAAACAATTTTAGGTACACATTTGCTTTGAAATTCTATGATATATCTTTAAAGCTAAAGACAAATTCTATCAAAATGTAAATATATAATTATAATTATGCCATGCTTAAAATTTTTTCACTTAAACATGTATATAATCAATAACAATGAACGGGAAGATTCGTGAGTTGTTTGTCATTTATCAGTCAAGTGGAAGATAATACTCACTACCAAATTAGGATTTCAATTAACATAGAACTTGAACTATATGTATTCAAACATCTTTGCAAATCTGTTGGTTTTCAAACATCTTTGCAAATTAATACTCACCCTTGAAAATGCATTTTTAATTGATGATGATATATATATCTCTATCTGATCACGATCACTAATTGGCAAGGACTGTGTGTTCTGCAGGAAAAATGGTAAAAGAAACTTCTAATAACTGAAATTTATACCAACCATAATATTTTTTACAAAATGATCTATCTAAAAGCAGATGTCAACAAACTGAATCACACACAGTTTCTGGTTCTTCCAGTAGAAGCCTCCTGGTAATCATTGCAACTGCTACAATCTTTTCCATAGTTGCTGAACCCTAAAAAGTATGAGAATTTTTGCAAAACAAAATTAAAGGTGCAGCACAAGATATTAGAATTAATTGGTATAAAATCAACAAAGTTTGGAAGAGAAAAAAAGAGGGGAGAAGACTACAAGAGTATTTCTTTTGACAAGTAAAACAAGGAAGAGCATGCAATCATGAGTTACAACAGCTAGTAATGAGTTGGAACATCTAAATACATGATTAAATGATATATGTTAGCAACAGATGCAACACTTATCAATTTCTCTTTCATATACTAAATTCAATGTTTGTTCTTGATGGTTTGAATTGACCAGAATCCCCCAAGTTTTCTCACAGGAACACCCAACAAATTCTGGTGGTTTAGTACTTTCACAAATGAAGACATGGATTCCAACTTAAAAATATTATTAGCTCTTCAACAATCAGACACAAACATATCCAAGTATCAGATCCAGTAATACCTATTGGGAAAAACTCAAGTCTCACATCGGCTAGAGATAGTGCCAAAATAGAGTGTATAAGTGGGAGACAACCCTCACCCCATGAGTTAGGATTTGGTGTTGAGTTAGGCCCAAACCCACATTCTAAGAATACCTAACAACCTAACAGTTGAACAAACCTCACTGAAGTGCACATGGTAATCTCCAAGCTGCTTGTCAGTCCATCTCTGAATTGGTGTTAAGAAAGACTGTAAGAAAGACATATCTCGTTCACCTTCAACCTTGGACCGCAAGCTTTTCAAGTGCAATCTCTCTTGTTGGCCTCTTTGTTCCATCAGTGGTATTTTATTTAATTGCTCGAGTGCATGCAGCAAAACCCCATGCTCCCTTGTGATAACATACTGCATCCTCGTAATAAAATAAAGTAATATAAATTAAATAATGATTAAAGAAAGAGTTGTGTCACATTTTTCAACAAATATTAGCTAATCATATATTACAGTAATCACAAAATGAAAGAAAAATAAAACAGCCAAAGAGCAACAGAAATTAAGCTGAGTAGCATGTAGTCAGCATATCCCGATGAGTCAAATTTTAACCAAGCAACCTTAATCTTGATTACTAGCAATTAATGACTTTTTTGCCTTGATTAAATCAAGACAATGAAAGAGACACAGGTGTATTAAAAATTAAAGAGGCAAAAGTCCCAGGAATATATAACAGTTTGTAAACATTCTGAAGTTCAATATTTTTCATGCTCATTTTGAAGTTTTCAGAAATAATGTAAATAGGGTAACAGCAGTACAGTGTAAAGTATTTATAGTAATTAGGGCAACTATACATGGGTTCACTCATACATCTCTCACTTTTCTCCTTATTCAACAAAAGCTTTATGACACCGTCCATAGGGATTATTACCATAGTCAAGGAGAATAATAATTCATATTCAATGTCCCTAATGGTGATCATCTACAAGGTTGGATTGGGGTATAAAGCAATACAAGTCAAACTGCTTACATTTCAGTAGAGAAACGGAAGAAGGAAAAATTAGGAGAAATGAATCATAATGTATCTATGGAGAGGGAAACATGAAAGAAAAAACACAGAAAAACAATGCCACAAAGTGATAATAGGCAATTAGTTCTACATGAGACACACAAGTGCATCTTTCAGGGTTATTTTTTTTTTTTTTATTGTAATTACAAATAAGTTGAGGCAATCAACAACAGTACAGTAAGCAGTCCAACTCCAACTATAAAATTGACAGTGGTTCTTAAAAATGACATTAAAAGAAAATGTGATGCTATACCTGACGAAATAAAACCCATGCATAGCAGGTGTGATGGATTGTCTCCGTGATTCCTAAAACTCTCCAAGTCGACTTCAAAAGTTCAAGAATTTCTTCTACTTCCTAGAAATTAGGTGACCCACAGATGATAATTCAGAATCTACAAAAGTGGTACAATCTAATTTCTATTTCTCAAATAAAAGTTTCATTATAATCTTGTTGAATAGAATCTTAGCTGCAGATTGCAACTAAATACATGTTACACAATAACCCTCTGTTTCGTTTCCCTTCCACAACAGCCCATGTACTCAGGAACCACAGACCACATCACAATTCACTTCTTAAAAAACTATTAATATTCAGCAAATAAAAAAACCAGGAAGCATAGCTTAGTAATAACAATTTGAAGGATGTAATGGCTCAACTCATGCAATAATATGGACTTGGAAAGTAAAAGACACCAACCTCTGTCAGCTTTCCTTCATCTAGCATGTCAAATACACTTAAAAGCAATTTCTCATATAGTCTGACATTTAAGTGGTAACCATCTGCCCAATGGCATATTTCACCAGTTAAGTCACCCCGAGCTGGCCTCTCAGCAAGTGGAATGGCAATCTCCCTTAGGGATCTCAAGCATTCTGCCCTTTGAAGTTCACCAGTTGAAGACGGGAGAAACTTGAAAAAACAAAATAAAATAACAAGAGTAAAATAAGCCAGAGCCAATCAGGCATGATACAAAGGAAAGCCATTGCTTATGACCTAATGCTAACAGAGGATACAGTAAAAATATGAACATCCAAATGGAGAATCACACACCTCTGCTTCTTCAATCTTGGCCAACAGAATCCTCAACTCATTTGTCTTGCGTCCAGATTCACCAAATCCAACGGCGGGGTGATTAACAAGCCCCTCCTCTAAAACTTTTAACTGTACTGACACAAATTTGGAAATGTTCAACAACAAAATATATTATTATGATACCAACATATTTACAAGCTAATAGAGTATACGAAGGAGAGCAGAGAATATTCTATAATGGATTTTACTACCTGCCTCTTTTGCCAACGTATAAAAGCCTTCTTATCAGAAAATTCTGAACGTGAAATACAGCAAAGCAACTCCAAAGGAATCAATAGAGTATCCATCCTTTTCCCCACCTTTCCCACCAGAGCATTTAGCAAGCCTTGTCTTGTTCTGATATCCATTGACTCGGATATCTGCATCCAAAAATTATCTATAAATATGGGTGAAGGATGCAGAAAACATAAGCAAACACAAATTTAAGCTTTTGTTGATTTACATGGTTTCTAAACATTAGCTATCTCACTATAGCGAAGATTGCTAAAACATGCATGTGTAGAGAATAAGTATTAACAAGTTTTTAGGTAAAATCAGTAGAAGTCCAAATAAAGAGAGTAGATCAGATGGAGGGCAGCCATAGCGATACCACTAGAGATAGAGGGAGACCAAGAAAACTATATGCAAAACTATTAAGATTTAAGAAGGATTTAGAGGTCAATGGTTTGTCCAAAGACATGATTCACAAAAGAACATTAGGCATAATTCAATCTATGTAGCCAACCACACCTAGTTGGGAAAGGGATTGGTTACTATATAGTTTTGGAGATAAATTTGTAAGCAAAGAGCTCACACTTAATGAGTATGAATCCAGAATAAGGAAAACTAAACAGAATCCAGAATGTATATTGAACTGATCACAAATTCAAAACCTATCAAATTCCGAAAGGTGTTGACATCAGCATTCTGCAGTATGCTGATGATACCATTTTCTTTGGTAAGGCATCCATTAAAAATGTCAAAGTTATTAAGGCGATGTTGCGGAGCTTTGAATTGGTTTCGGGATTGAAAATCAATTTTGCCAAAAGTAGATTTGGGGTCCTTGGGATGGATGATCAGTGGGCTGATAATGCTGCAGCTTAT
>PYAF01001916.1:153769-170030 GCA_007407185.1 Glycine tomentella
TATGGGAGAGGCTTTTGTAACTAGGGGAGGATAGAAATGTGATGTTTTTTGTATGTAGACCTAGTTTGATAGCAGAACTCAGGGGGCTTTTATCATGCTTCAATGGTTCAAGCTTCCTTAGTTCTGTTATGTTATTCTAGGGTATTGGTATGCAGTACTTCTTGTAATGCAAACAATTCTTTTGATATATATATATATACTTTACTTTTGCTGGCCAAAAAAAAAAGGAGCCTTAGCACAAGCAACACGAAGTATCTCTAGGGATTCACTCCCAGTGAATTCACTTTACCTCCACTTTAGCTACTAAAACTTAGACCTTCTTTAACCAAAAACAAACAACAAAATCCAAAAGAAAAAGGAACAAACAAAAAAAGAGCTTTTATCACCCTATGATAATTAATTTTCTATAATAACAATAGACAAGCCTCCAGAGTCTAGCCTCAAAACCACCTACCTCAGTGAAAAGAGGAAGCCACAGTATTATAAAGGTTTTACTAAATATGATATTCATTAGAGAAACCAAAGGCCCTAGCACATTATAACAGTGCACTAAAGTATGTGCAAAAATAAAAAAAAATAAAAACATAATGGTGGAAAAATCAGTGGAAGGACCAAAGGATCAAAGTATAAGTAAATGGAACCTGGAACCCTATATACCTCCATTTGAACACGCATGGTTTCCAACAAGCCAACTAATCCAGGAGCATTCTGAGACTGGGATACAACACTTCCACTTTTGCTGCGCCCAAGCTTCCTGATCAAGCTGGATTTTTTATCTTTCTTTTTTTCTTTTGATGGGACAATCAGACCCCTGATAAACAAGAAACAGATCACAAACAGACCCCTGCTAAAACCCCTATATACAGGTTTTCACACATAGAATGGAATACATATAAAAATATTTCACAAGGAAAAGAGATCCTCTGAAATAAAACATATATTGGTAACATACCCTGTAGCTCCAGCACAAGCCAAGAGGATCTCATATGCAGTTTCACGAAGATCATCATCTGAGATGCCTAGAATCAGTAAAACCACAAATTAGGAAAGTTCATGATAGCTTCAGTTTAAACCTTTCAATTCAAATTTGAGGCATAAAACATCCAAAGTTATATCTTAGTATTTTTCTATAAAAGAAGAAATTATTACAGAGGATACTATGAAGGATGAGAAGTACAAAGAAGGAGGATAAGAAGTCCTGCTAGAGCTACAAAACCAACATCCCAAAAGAAACCTCCAATCTATATGGATATCTATAATAGAAACACACCCTAAAACAACCATGGGCTGTCACCAGATAGAACCCAGGAAAACTACTGTCCCAAAAAAAAATATGAGAAGGGAGAATTTGCTAGTTAAGGCATGTCCTTGACCCATACAAAGGCACAAGGGCAATCACAGAAATGTTGGATGCCTCAATTATACAGGTTTCCACCTTAGCAATGGCTTCTATGACTCAGCAATCAACAAATAGTGACTTCATGTATGACAGTTTACCTTACAACAATTTCTAACACTGTTGGTTCATTCAATTGTCTTAATCATGTCTCCCTATTTCCATGATATTGCACATGCTTCAAATCAAAATATTGTTCATCTGATAATATTTGACAGATTAGGAGTTGTGAGGATGAAAGAACTTATCCAACAGATAAGTTTTCTAGAACAATAACCTGTGGAGAAAGAAGGCAATTTCACTGCAACATCAGAAGCATCATTAAGAGTCCTTTTAGCTCTGAAGCCTTCAACCACTGCAACATCATCATCATCCTCAAAGTCTTCAATGTCATCCACAGTTAGCTCCTTTTCTTGAGTAGAGTCAAAAGACTCAGATCTCGATACATTGGAAACAATTGGGGATGGTGGAAAAACAGGAGGAGGAGTGGAAACAGCGATAGGAGGCACTGCAGTAATAGGAACAGTTGGTGGTGGCCTCCTGGGAGGTGAACCTGAAGACTCAGGATCAGTGACCAAATAAAATTCTCCGACCAAACCTGTATCACTCTGTTAAAGCCAGAAGCATTTAAAATCCAAACATGATCCTCACGAACAATTTAACAAAAGCTTTGAATGAAATGTGGGAAAATCAAAACTTAGAAAGCATGTCATGACAGTAGATAAATTAGCTCAATAGTTTTAAGGATGCATCATATTCTAAAAGGGCAGATTTGGCAGACTAGTCATAACATGTTTAAAAAGGCAAAATGCAGCAATGACATCTCAACATATAAGAAACTAAAAACTATTTAAGTATAAATTTGTCATCAGCAAGTGAACAAGCCAAATTAGTACTTCATTCATAATATTAATAATTAAAAATGTGTATAAATGGACATACATACACAAATACACAATTGACAAAAATAAATCAACACAAAAAGACCATATCATAACATACCATTTGGGGCAACCCAGTATGATCATGATAATCTCTAATTGCTTCTGAAAGTTCAAGCGATATACCTGCATTGAAGAAATTTCCAATTAAGACAAGGTAAACAAAAAAAAAGAGAAGGATGATAACTGATAAGCATGGCAAAGGCCCGAATTCAACTCACACTTTTTGGCACAGTTGAGGACATAATCAACACTGACTTGATCTAGATCCACATCATCCAGTGTAACTGCACCAGGTGGCATTACAACTTTCTTGATTAAGCTCCCTGAGAGTATAAAATCAAGAAGCACTCTCCGGTCCCTCCGGTATCTCTGGAGAAGCTCTATGGCATTCTCTCTGAAATTCATCAAATCACCTCAAGTAAGGGTTACATCACATGATGACTCCACTTAGCAGAATTTGGGTACCAGAAATCTAACAAGCAATGAAGGAACAAGGAGACACTTACTCTTCCATTGCTAATAAAGCTACAATTAAATTGAACTTCAACCAACTTCAGCAATTGTGCTACTTCTGCAACACAAAATACTGAAAACAGTTAAAACACTGAAAGTTAAAAGATATTATGAAGCATACAAAACCAAAAATAAACGTTAGAAAACTAAAACCATGCATTCCCAATATAAATCAAAGTAATTCAAAAAAAAAAGTTGAAGAAGAAAATTGATGTTAAACAAAACACGAGATCAGATACGACCCAGTTCAGATTGTTCAAGCATTTTATCGAAAAGCAAGTGGAAGACTTGAACTTTCAACAAAAAAACAAGAACACAAGTATTTTTTTTTCCCTGAGGGGTGGTGAAACACTTGACAAGAACCCATTTTTATTTTGAAGCAGTTGTTGCCCTTTCTTTTTAACCGAACCAGAGAGAGACAGGGTTACCTGAATGGATCTTGAAAATGCGGAGAATGGAAAAGAGGGAAAGAAGAAAAGCCAAATGGGTATGTGAATTGGATGCGAAAATTGAAGCTTTTTTGGTCACTTGAGTTGAGCTGTGATGATGACTCACTCTTGTTTTTGAGTGAAAGCAGAGGTAATTTTAAGTTCTCAATTTTGGCTTTGGATCCAATCCATATTTTAATATTTTGGTTTTCAGAAAATGCAAAATTTTATGTCTGTACGTGTTTGATTTATTATTATTATTATTTTTGTTAATAATAATAATAATAATAATAATAATAAAATCGTATATTAGAAATAGAGCTGGTAGTTGTTTAAGTTCTTATTTTCATTTTACAAATGCTTTATAGTAATTTGCTCACTTTGAGTTTTAAATCTATTATATCTTTTTTCATATTTATTGGTTAATTATTTCTTTTTTACTTTTCTCATTCTTTTGAATTAAATCATTTAATTGGTATAAAAATTCATTTTTTTAACGGTGACTCTTCCATCTTATCTATTATAGAAATTAGTGTAAAGATTTGATTTTAGTTAACATGTTGACATATTTATAATTTGTATTGTTACACATAGTAGGACCTAAAGAGTAACCTTTCTCCTATGGGTCTTCTTCCGAAGTAGAGTTTTCTAGTTGATAGATTACTTCACTTCCTTTGTTGTCTCCATCTATTTCATCTTTAGTGGAAGTGTCTTTTATGTCAAAATTCATTAATACATTTAGTAGATTTTCCTTTAATTTTTTTATCTAGCTTTAACTCGTTTATTTTCTCTTTTGAACTCTACAATTTTTTGCATAATGACCTATTATTCCAAATTTCCAACAAGTATTATTCCTTTTCTTTGATTTTATGTTTTTGGGTTTTTGATTTTGAAAATATTGAGCTATATTTTTTTGTAGATTTTCTCTTGTAAGGTTTTCTATAAGTATTTATTGGTTTAGATTGTTTTCTAATTTTTCTTTTCTGTATAGCATTGGGAGCTCTAATAGTTTCTATCTCGTATTGTTGACAAAAGGTTTCCACCTCTTGCTTACTTGTCACCTTTTCTTTTGGAATTTTATTTTGTAATTTGAAATTAGTATAAACTTATATTCTAGGATCCATTATTATATTATGTATTTGACCATAAGTTATCGGATTATCATATATTTTCTGTAACTAATGTTTAAGCATCCTTTAGCTTTTTTCATTAAGAGAATGTAATAGGATATGCACACTAAAAACTAGAAATTTAGTCTAATTTAATAATCAAAGTGTTGATGTCAAAATCTTGTGTTTTAATTATGATAAACCTTGTAAACACAAATCATAAGTCTTCTGAGTTTATGTCTATTGATGAATTTCTTAAGTGTATTCAGAAAAGAAAAGTTCTATAGAGAACAATAATTAAAGTAAACTTATGGTTATCATGAGTCACTCAGAAAGAATGATGGGCTTGAAAGCACTAAAGAAGACTCAAAGTGTCATTGACTATTATTGCAATGAAGAAGTCAACATGTCCACTTGATGAAGAGAAAACTTTCAAGCCATGAGAAGTAATCAACAACTAATGGGCAAGGAATGTTGCAAACATAAAGATATGCATAATGAACATGACATGAAGAACAATATTATAGCAACATAGTTAGAATGAAATTTCATCAATGGGATGAGTTCATTTTGAACATTGTATATGAAGTTCCATAAATTCAATTTAGTTGTTCTTGGTATCTATGGAAAGCTTGAAGAAAGATCTTTAAATTTCATGAACAAATTAATTGTGGTCTGATACAACCTGTATCATGGAAAAAATTGAGCCTAAAGTTGCAGACATTGATATCTTTGGATAACTTGATATGTGTGCAGTAATTTGAAAACTGTTTGAGCTACAAAAGTGAATTTAAGATGATCTCAGTGTTTATGGAAAGCTAAGAGAAATGAAGAAGCCATGAGCTAATATGTCTTTTTTCGTGGAGGAAATCGATGATCAAGATAAAGATGTCATTCAGTTCTTATAATATAACACAATTGCAATGCTTTGAAGATTGCTTATGTTGTAGTGGTCCAAATGACATGAGATCAGTGCCTAAATGTCAGGGATAGAGTTCTCTATAGTTAACATTAAGACATAAAAAATCAATTTGTGCATTCAAATTGTCAAAGAAATAAAAAATAGTAGCAAGCATAACATGCTGCAACAAGCTCACACCAAAATGTTTGGAATACAAGTCAGTCATGTCATCTCATCAAAGTATTCCTATAAAAAGAACATTTAGTGGGTTTTAATCTACATCGAAGAGCTCTCTCAAAGCAAAACATCATTTGTAGGAAAGCTATGCAAGCCAACATATCTTCAAATGATGCATATATAAATAGAAGAACATAACAAGTGTTCTGATGAGTTCAAAACAAGCTAAGAATGAATGTCTTAATTGTGCTTTCAAGTGAGAAACTATAGAAGATTTGAATGAAACCCATCTACGTGATGAAGTTAGTAGACATGGCAATGGGGCAGGGCGGGGACGGGTATTGTATTCCCCATCCCCGCCCCCGCCTTTAAAACTCATCCTCGCCCATGTCCCCATTCCCTGTCGGGTTTTAAAACCCAAACTCATCTCCGCCCCCGCTGGGGGTCGAGTTTTCCCCGCCCCGCCCCCGCTATTGATTAAAAAAAATAATGTTGTTTTTTTATTGAAAAAATCAGACAAAAAGGTTAATTAGGTAACAAAAAATAATAATAACAAACCCACATTCAAAATATGAGATCATAATTTAAAAATTACAAAACAAAATCATATCTAATATAGCATAACTGACGAGAAATTTCCCTGTTCCATCACCAAGAGTTGTGGCTGTCTAGTACAAATTTTACACTATTGTAAAAATTATCTCGGAAAGTTTACAGGAGGTTCCAAGCCACCTCCCAAAATCCCAAGATCAAGATCTTTATCTTCAAACTTTTTATGAAATGATGATCTTGGAAGTACAATGAGATTAGATGAAGCAATAATTAGGAATTTTAACAAAATGACTTGTAGTTTTGATCCCTTACTATCATCATTTCTTGAATTTATTTATTTATTAGGAGAACACTTTTTGTCTATAATATCAATTTTAATGCCATACTTCATATGTGATCTTTAATTAAGTAATTTTAAAGAAATGTAATAAACTAATCATATGCTAAACTTTAGATAGTGGAAATATAAAACCAGCTTCGGTCATTATATTCTAGAACTAGAATACATAACAGAGGAACCACCTTTAGTAATTAAACATGTTCTAACCTGAAAAATGATTCTTGAAGAAAGGTTCCTATATCTCCATCTATGTATGCTTTATTCTTAAGCACCTGCTGGTGAAGATACTTAGCACAAAACTTTGCAACCACTTTACCTGAAAATTTCAGGGTTAAATTGAGCATCCATAACACATAATCAAACAAAGATAAGTTGAAAAAGAAAAAAAATGGAACATGATATGCTATATAGAACTTGAGTACAAACACAATTTAGAGGCATAACAGAAAACCAATTATATTTTTCTTAATTTGTTGAAGTATCTCTTACATTCAAGAATATATCATATCCTAGTTACCTAATTTTTATTATAGGGGTTGAGGGGGTAGGATATTATTCCAAAGAGAAAATTGAAATAGCAAAAGTAACAAAGCTATAAAACTGAGAATATAAATAAATGAAACAGCAAGTCATTTTAACATGAATGGAAGACACCTGTAAGAAAATTGTAAAACTGCTGGCATTCGCTTTGTAAAAAAATCATGTACGGTGGCATTTGAAAACTCACTCACACAACTGAAAACTTTTACATTTATCAAATGAATTTAGTGTTCATTGCCCACAAACCTTATTCTCTCAAAGCATCTATTTCACCATTTTACCAATTGTGTTAATAAGGATCAGAAAAAGGAAAAAGGCATAGAATTGTGGTAGCTGCTAATGGGTGAAAAAGGGAAAACAAAATGCTTTATATACACTTCAACACCATATTGATAGATTTCAGCTTAAAATCAAATGTCAATAGATTGAAGCCTTCAGCTCACAACGAATATAGACATGAATGCATGAACGAAAAATATAAACAAATGACTTGTATTAAGTCAGGGATATAACTTGAACTTTAAACTTCTCAAATTCTCAATTCAATTTGACATATCCTCAATTTACAGGCTAACTGACTACTCAATCGAAACTTCTGTTGTTAACCATCAGGGCATCAATAAATTCAAAGCCAGCTAATAAATGACTTGAAATGGAAAGATAATGGCTCAATATATCATTCAACTTGTAATATACTATATATACTACATGAGAATTATAACAAACTGATTAAAATCTAAAAGCTAAGGTTATTATTACAATACAATATATTATTTCATAGCACTAGGCACTAGCATGCCCATGTCAGCCTCCTACAAATGAAATGATCAGAATCCACGTGCAGAAGGCAGCACCAAATGATTTTTGCAGCGGTGCTTAAAGGGACACAAATAAATTACAAATTAAAGCCTTAATTAAAATACCAAGTTGCAATTAGCGAACCCATCTCAATTCTCAAGTCCCTCATATAAGTTTCAGTCATTGAAACACAAACAATTGTGGATAGATAAAAACAAAGACTTATTTACTAGGTGTAATTACGAAGGTAAAAAAAATTACTGTAGTGATGTTTATGAGAAACTAGGAACTTAGCTCAGAAATTACTAGGTGTAACTACGAAGATAAAAAAAAAATAGAAAGTTAGTACAAAACTTGGTTTCCCTGATAGTTGCTACTTGGGATAAAAGAGCAAATCCAATGTATTTATGAAGATAAAGACTAGTTGTTACTTGGGACTAAGGAGCAAATCCAATGTATTTCTGAAGATAAACTAATAAAGAATGTTGACAACCAATCTATCATTAAATAGTCATTCAATCCAATAAAGACAAGAGGATCCTACTATGTAAAATTCTTAATCATTTTCAGAGTGAATACTGTACCCTTTGTTGACAATTGGCAAGGCTGCAACTTACAAACTTGAGTAATAAAGATCAGAGTAGTTGCAAGAATTATAAATATGCAAGTATTAGAAAGAATGATCAGCTATTGTTGAAAATTGCTCAAGATTTAAAACAAAGACTTATAAGGCCAATGGTTATAATACGTTATTTCTACTGAGACGTAGAGAGCGATTCCTTTCCTCCAAGCATTCGAATTATAGCTTCCAGAAGTTTAATGTCCTCATCACACTTCTCGATCTCTTCTTGCGGAGCAAGCATAAAAGAAAAGACAAAAAAGGTGTAGTTCTTAACTCTTGGGTATATTAGGGAAGGTAGATACAAAAGAGTAACAATTAAAAAGCCCTCTTGGGCAAAATTACATCAGAGCAGAGAAAATCAATTAACATTGTAATCATGTTTGAGATGTGCATCGCTATAACACATAGACACAAATTCAATGAATAGCTCATAAAAATAGGAGTCAATGGAGAAAACCTTGTTTAGTCGTATGATGGCGACGTGAAGGCACGACGACGGTGATGGCAGCGTCGACCTCTCTCTCCAAGGTTTGGACTCATTGGTGGAGGAGCTTGATGGAGTGGGCTTGGTTGGCGGCGAGGGAGGCTTTGGAGAAGGTGTCGTGGTCGATGAAGACGACTTTGGTGAGGAGAAACTTCTAGAGAGTCGAAAGTGAGAAGTGAGTGTAAGAGGATGAGGGTTAGGGTTTTGGTTTTTCTCCTTTTATATATATAGGGATATATTTGTAATTCAGTCAATGGCAGGGAGGGGGTGAGGATGGGGCGGATATCTCCAATACCAAACCTGCCCCCGCCCCCGAATTCATGATGCAGGGAAAACCCGAACCCGAACCCGATAAATTCGGTTTTTACCAGTTTAAATCGGGACGGGTTTGAGCGGATACCCACGGGTTTGGGTCCCGTTGCCATGCCTAAGTTAGTGCTTCCATTTGAAGATCTTAATCTTATCATGTTCTAAAGACATCAAGAGTATCTTACTTAGAAGATCTATCAAAGGTTCCATTGAGCATACAGCATCAGAATGAGGTTGTACTAAAGTCAACATCAGGATGGTGTAATTGACGACTCTGAGATTGAGAACATCAGGATGATACTCTAATGACAAAATAGAATGAAGACAAGAAATTTTAAGATAACTACATCAGAATGATGTATTGAAGTCAAGATCATGCACTATCTATGCATCAAAATGAAGTTGCATTAGACTCTACATCAGAATTATGAAGATCTTGACTTTCAAGACTCTACTTCAAAATGAAGTTTAGAATGATTCATATTACACCTCAGTGATAACATCATATCTTCCATATGTTGCCACACATACAAATGGCACATCAAAAGATTGAGGTTGATAGCATCTCACTTTCCATATGATGCCACACACATGGAGGACACATTAGAAAGTGAATGCTAACTGCATTAGAAGATTCACAAGTGGAAAGTTCAGAATGTGCTTGAGAAGATCTGGTGTGCAACATTAGAATGAAGACTGAAGAGACTTTGTGAAGTCTAAACCAAAGATAGAACACAAATACAACAACAACAACTTTCACATGTTACCTATATTGAAGTATGCCACTTCAAAATGATTTGTGTTGTGATGAAGAGTTTGGATTGATGGAGTTAAGCTATTCTATAATGTCATATCGTATTATCTTCATCATAAGGAGCATGCATTAGAATAGGTCCTTTCTCAACAATATCATAATACAGTTCTAATATACCATCAGAAAGTTGCTCAAAAATTGATCATCATAATGACAACATCAGTTTGTCTACTTCAAAAAGAAGTTGCTCAACTATCATAACAACTAGATAATGGCTAGTTTAACATGTGAGACTTATAAAAGGATAGAGGACATGTGCAAAACAAGAGAGAGAAGGTAGAATACCACCTACATTGTGCATAAACGAGATTCATCTTCTCTCTCCACTCTAGATGTGTTCTGAGTTCAAAATGGATGCAGCAGTAGTGCATATAGCTTAGAGCTTCAAAGAAGATTCACCTCAATAAGTGCTCTAAAGCTGTAAAAACCCCTCAAACACCTTTTCTTAGTTTGTAATATGTGTTTATCCTAAATTAATCATGTGATTTAAGTTTGATTGCGAGAGAAGTGATATAGAGAACCCATGGAATGTGGGTAGCTTCGAGAAATCTCTAAGATAGCAACCTAAAGAGGTTAGAGTGAAATAAGACTTGGGTAGCCTTGAGAGGTGAAAAAATACTTGTATTATCGCTCTCATGACCAAGTGAGTGTCATGGTTAAGTGGGTTTTGCTTCCCAAGAGTGAGGAGAATCATTCTGTGGTTAAGCCCACCTAAAGAGGTGAAGAATAGTTGGATAGCCTTTCCAATGGTGTTGTGGTTAAGATAGGTTATCTCCAAGCCCTGACCAGATTTGGTGTTATGGTGAGGGAGATGTTGTGAAGTGTAGTATGATTCAAGCAATATAGTATAGTTTATTGTTCTATCCTTTATATAGAAGTTACAACTAAATTGGAAGGAAATAAATTTTTGTCAGGTATAACTCGAAACAACAGAAAGCTAAGTACAAAACTAATTAAGATACAAATGCACCACAAAGTTTTGTTCTTTGAATGTAATATTCTCTATTTTCTGAATATCCTCCAATGCAAAGAGAGAATGTGGTATTAAAAGAACCTCGAGAACAACTTAAAAAAAAAAAGAAGCAAAAAACAATTATAATAAAAAAAGGAGAATTGGAATAATATTAGAAAAAACTTGTGTGGAAAAACTTTCAGATGGAAACTTACCTTGCATTAGGCAAATTCCAATGCCAAGAATTCCAACACCTTTTACAGAAAATTAACATAACCAGTCCATACAAACAAATAAGATGCAAAAAATAGATAGGTTAATAAAACCTAAGACTTTGAAAAGAGTCAATTGATAATATCTCATATTTGCTTCCACAATTACCCACAATTCCACTACTGCATTTACATAAGATGCTGATGGAGAAGCATTGAAAAAAATTAGGGAAGCCTATTTGAACATTGACAATGAGTAGAAGGGATTGAAACAAAAAGTTCCTTTAGACAACAGGGAAAAAAATGACAAAATATAACTCTCTTTTTTTTCAACCTCAAAATAGTTTTTGACATATCATTCAATATTAACACCATTACAAAATGGCATTTGAATCTCCCACTCATTTTCTTCGTTAGTACATTTCCTCATACTGAAAGATCATAATGGTTTTTATTGCTGTACATTTTAATATTTTCTACTAAAAGTCGTTCTAAATTCAATTTCATACTTACCAATAAGAATGAAAGTAGACCCCAAACTACTGGCTCTATGTTGCATTCAGTTTACAAACAGGAAACACGAAAGTTTAGTAGAAAGTACAAAACCAGTTTGAAATCTTGTATGCTTGCATTTGGCAATCTAGTAAAAGCACAACAAATTTGAAATTGCTGGTCTCTTTCACCAATGTGAATTCCTCTTCCTCAATGCAATTGTACATCTACAAAATATTTAAAGTGAAGGATATCAAAATTAAGAGAAAGAAATGGGAAAATACTTACAGAAAATGGGTCAAATTTATAAGAAAAAAATAAAGAAAAAGGGGTTGAATTTTATCCACTACTCAATGCATGTCACCATAAAGTTTGGTCCCGTGGTAAGATAAAATAAGTTAACAAAGGTTGTTAATTTAACATTACAAAACTCAAGAAAAAAAATCATAAGTAGTGGATAAAATTAAATGTTCACAAAAAAAGATAGATGCAATACCATTGTTAATCTAACAATTTGACAATGATAGTCTGCAACTCCATAGCCATTGAAATTAATTTGACATTGAGAGAGATGTTTATATGAATGAGTTGGGATGAAAACCTTTGAAATTGCAAATACATTTTGTTTTTACCAAAATCTGGAAGTACCACACGAAAGGATGAACTGGACCAAGTGGGTTCTAGACTTTGCGCGTCGAACGATGAGTCGACCTTGTTAATAAGGGGGACTTGCAAAACAAAGGAAAGGACTCTGACGCTCAAGTAAGTACATCAATTGTATAGAGAGAGAAAACATATATCTGTGTATATGAATGCTCAAGTATACGTGAATGAGTATGAGAGTGAATGTGTTCAGGTGTGTTCATCGTGAATAGATGTATCTAGAAAGGTTAGATGAAACCTGTATTTATAGCGTGGAGCGTGGGCCTTGGGCCTTTGTAGATAATTAACCTTTAGATAAGACTAATAGATAATTGCAAGTTATAGATAATTACATTGTAGATAATTCGTACCTTGCAGATAATCTGTAGCTTGTAGATAATTAGGTACCTATTATTTGAAAAGTAGTTGCAACATTATAAGTAACATTTGAATAATATGCATTAGAGATAACCTGTTGGTTGTAACAGCTCGGGTGCTGAAGGGAGTGCATCCGGGCTCTTGTAGCAGGGCTGACGTGGAGAGTTAACATGTGTATGGAAGGTCTAACATAAGTGGCCATGTGTATTTTCCATATTTTGCATAGTACATAAGCCCCCAGCCTCTGAGTCAGCTTGTGGGCGAGAGAGGTTGTAAGAGCGTTTGGTGTTGATAAAGATTGTCTGATGTCAAAGGTAGTAGCCTTGACCAATAGGAGTGTCGTGAGCTCATGGAGTCCCCGAGCGTGGACAAGTGTTGTCTGATGTCGATGAAGATAACCTCAAAAAATGTGAGAAATGTAAGTGTGTCGAGCTTGTCAAGCCCCCCAGCCTGGACAAGTATTGTCCAGACTACCACTGTTGAATTGTCCAGGGAGGACGTGTTTTATTCTGCAGACGAGGTCGGACATGCTAGGCAAGTGAAGTGTCTAGGTTGGACATTTTTGCCATTATCTGACCATTGGGGAATGTATTAAAAGCAAGCATTACGCTTGTCTCTTGCAACAGGCGTGTGCAGCATTTGCATAGTACTCGTGCATACATGTCATTTGTGGAGTGGGCACGTACTGGAGACATGCGGTAGTGGGTGAATGGAGTCTGATCGTGGTACGAATTCTTAGGAAATCATTTCAAATCCCTCCAGTAACTGAAAGGTTGCGCCTCCATTTAAATGGAGTGCACATGTGACATTTTTTTGTCGCCTTCATCATTTGCATTCTTGATCTTCTTTTCTCTAGAATCTTCTTTCACCTTCCTCATTCTTCTTGTCTTCCCTTTTCTTCGTTCAAGGCACATCTTTTCCTTCTTTGAAAATGTCTGTGTCTCACATTTCTTACTTTGCTTTGGGTCTTGGTGGTAGCGATTCAGGGGGCTCAATCGAGAAACCCTTTATGCGCGAAGACATTTTTGTTGGTGACTCCTCAGAGGAGGAGAGTCACCATGAAACTCCTGACGACAAGTCCTCGTCCTCAGGGAGGAAGGCGAACTCACGTCATACTAGAGAGGGTATCTCTCGCCTTCGTCAAAGGGTGAGACCTTCTATTACCCCTCGGGCCGGGGAACCCATTCCTCTCACCACCATCCTTCCTCCTACTGCTTCGGGAGGAGCAAGAGGGAATGGTAGTGGAAACGCCCGGGCTTCTCCCCGTGTGGGATGTAGCCATAGTGCTGGGTCGCCATCGTCCACCCCTACCATGCCCGATTATGAGTGGGTAAGGGACGATGTTCTCAAGTATAAGTCTTCTCTTACTTTGGCGGCATATGTTAACGTTATGTGTCGTCAACTAAGGTTGACAATCCCTAAGGACTCTCGCAAGGTGATTGTTGAGGCTTGCGGGAGTGATGACATCCTTTTCTCGAGGGTGGCGCCAAGTGCTCCTCCCTTCTTCTTCATGTACTGATGCCTTTTTAGGTACAAGGTTTGCTTCTTCCCCTGTCTTCTTTTCAGTGCGCTCTTCTTTAGTATTTGAACGTAGTGCCCTCCTAACTTCATCCCAATAGTTGCGCAGTGGTGAGAGCATTCAAGATTCTTTGTCCCTTCTTCCACATCCGACCAAGTCTGTTAGTTTTCTTATTCTTCTTTTAGATGAAATTGATGGCTAAGATTGGCTAGGTCTCCTTGAATAGTGTTTCCAAGAAGCTATTTGAGTTTGACTCAAATGTCTTCCATCGTTTCAGGCACCATTTTTTTAAGGTCCGGGAGAGTGGTGTTGTGGCAGATGGGCTACCATTGATGTACAACTAGGACGGGGAGCCCCGCTTCCTGTTCTACTGGCATTCCGATCCTACCAAGTTCAAGTCCTTTGATGAAGACTTGCTAACCTTGGTGGTGAGGGTGGACAAGGTGATCCTAGAGTAGCTGTGCCATTGGCAGATGATCCCCTTGTTGCTTTAGATGGTAAACTCTTCTGTCCTGTCTTCCTTGTCTCCTTATGTATTTATTTTTTAACTTGACTTGACACCTGTCATTTTTTTGGTGCGCTTTGCAGGTATAATGGGTGACTTCTCATGGAGGCCATTGGTGAAGCCTATTGGGTCGGGAAGTGAAACCGTGCCACCCACCTCTGTCATCCCTTCGGCTAGAGGTGAGGGTCGACCCGTTGCTGGGGTTGGCCCCCTTAATGTTGTTGTCGCTTCCCCCAGTATCCCCCTCTACTTTAGCTAAGAGGAAACAAGACAATGATGTCAAGACGTCGAGCCACAAGAAGTCGAGGGCCCCTTGCAGCCTACGTGCAATGAGGGAAGCCACTGGGCTTCTTCCCAACAATACGAGCTCTTGTTGTTGCTCCTTCTTCAGTGGCAACACCTGCTACTGTTCCTGCTTCTCCTGCCCCTCCTCCTGCTTCTACTGCTCCTGCTCTGGCCATTACTACCCCTGCTCTAGTGGTGGCTCCTACTGCGATTCCTGCTTCTGCTTCTCTGCCTGTTTCTGCTACTCTTACTGCTCTTGCATCTTCTGTTCCATCGGCTTCTTCTCTTGCTATATCGTCATCTATTTTTTCGTCTTCTTCCTCTGTCACCCCCCTCAAGTTTATTCATGCTTCGAGGGACATTGAGTCTTTATGGAGTGTGGGGAATAGGCCAGAGCAAAGGATCTGACTCCCTTTGACAAGAACTTGATCCATTCGATCAGGGAGTGCTACTAATTTTGCGAAGACTTTTCTTCAGAGAAGCCTTGCTATTTTGGAGGAAAATGGCCAACGCTACCAGGAGGTTATGGGCAAGATGGCATTGCTGGAAGCCGAGGTGGCCAAGCTGAAGTCTCCATCCGTAGTATTTGGAGGGTGGAACATGCTAAGGTGAACAATGTCATTGTGGCCCTGGATGAGGTGGTCAGGTCTCACCAGCATCTGTCTGCCAACGCTAGTGGTGCTTTGGTCAAGCTCTTGTGCACCGGGTTAGATGGTGACGAGTTGGCTAGTCGTGGCAAGGCACTGCTAGGTACAAAGAAGGAGCTAGCTGCCAAGGTTGACAGCGTCATTGCCAAGAGGGATGATCTTGTCAAGAAGGTGGCTGCCCTGGAGGCTTGGTTGGACGAGGAGAAGGTTGCTTGCAAGGAGCTTGAAGAGAATTTTTCCATGTACAAGCGAGAGGTAGTGGAGCAACACGAGAAGCGCTTTCTCAAGGTCGTTAGGTAGGTGATAGAGGGTTTTTAGTTGAATATTTTTATATCCTTCTTAGCTTATTTGACCTCTCTTTGACCCTTATTTTCCTATTCTAATTCAGTTTTTGGGCCTAGGCAAGTAAGTGGGCTTAATTACTAATTGTTGCATATTTTCGGATTTTTGCTCACTTAACGTATCTGACTTGTGCAGGACCTATAGGGAGCTACTGATCTCCAAATGGAGCGTTCTAGGAGTCCCTGGAAAGATAACGAAAAGATCTACAAGTTTGATACAAATAGCCCGAGGCCAATTCTGTCATTTAGAGGGTCATTTTTAGCTTTGAAGTTAACACCTCTGCACTTGTAATTTTGGGCTGCGAATTTGACTTTCATGGTTGTAATTAGCAAATAATTAGATTGTTGGGCTTGTTTGTGG
>PYAF01001916.1:171660-190453 GCA_007407185.1 Glycine tomentella
GCTCTTTAATTTTAGTTTACGTTTTTGCAAGTTTTACTTACGCATACAAACTGTTTGTTAAAATTCCCCCCTTACTGTTACCATTGAATTGAAGCTAGAACCATATTGATCGTGTCTCTGAGTCGACCTAGGTTAGCTCTGTGCTACAGAATTAGCTTAGTAAAATTGTTTTGGTGCGTGTCGACAACGTGTTTATCAGTAGGACAATTTATTCGCTAAAGACCTTGACTTGGGTCTCTTTGACCTATTCACGGATGTGAAGGGCAGTGTCCTACTTGATGAAGAGGAGATTGCTTTCGCCAAGGAAGGTGTCGATGAAGAGCAAGGTGATGGGGCAATGTCTAGGTTGCCCTTTTCCCTTTGTATTTTTGCTTTATTTGACTTTGGGTTGTGGATGCCTTGTAATTTTGACAATCAATTCTCCTTTAATGCGAATGTTCTTCTTTCATCTTTGTTATCTTATGTTTATCTTTGTATGTTGTTGTCTTCTGTTTATAAGTTTCTTGTGATGATGAAGGTAGGCCACTTGAATGGTGTCCTTTCATCGTAGAAAATGGGACCTTACAGTATGATGGTGTCTCATTTTTGCATCTTCGTTCGAGGATGAGTAGTCGATCTTCGAGCCTTGCATGTTGATGTTCCGAAGGAATAAAGTGACCAAGAGTATGTCTTGGGTTTTGAACGTCAAGGGTGAACCTTGGGCACATGTTCCTGCAAATAACTTGTCGTATGTCCCTGCTTGTCGAGGTTCCATAGGAGTGAGCATACCAAGTGTAACGCCCTGAAATTTCAATAATTAAAAATAGATGTTTGATGTATTTCTTGTGTTATTTGATTATTTGATTAGTTTAGTTTAGTTAAATTGTTGTGTAAATTATCCTTGTGCAATTGCATAGTGTGGATGTTAAGTTATGTGGAGTTTGTTTAAGCTGCGTTGAAATTGTGTGATTTCGAGTTTATTTAGCCGGGTCTTGACACAAATATTCTAAATTCTAGTGGCCGTAAGAAAACTTTTTTTTAGAGAAGTTGCAAGAAAACTTAATTTACTAGTTCTCTGTTGATTGATCTGTGTACAAATTAGCTATGATAAAATTAGGACCCACTTATAAGTTTGGTGTATCTAATGTAGACCGTGTATAGTACACCAAAGAAACAAATCATGTACAGTACACAAAGATTAATACTGTGTACAATTTTGGCCTCTTATTTTTTTCAACAAATGATTTTTTATTTTAATAAATAAATATGGGTTACATTTATTTTTCATCAACTTAAAACCATTGATATCCAATTTTGTATTCAAATAGTTGAGGATATAATGGATTTGAGACACAAAATAATTTTAAGCTTTTAAAAAGAAAAAAAACTAATAAAAATTTAATTGAAGTTGATGGATTTATCAGGATGCGAGATTACAATATATAGAAAATGGATATTTGAGATTTTTCATTTTTAGATTAAATTTGATATTTTGATTGATGAGTTTTATGTGAAAGAAGGTTAAAAAAATTTAATCCGTGTCGAAAATAAGAATATGAGAATTTTAAATAAAAGGAAGGGGATGGAAGAACTTATTTATTTATAGAAATTATAAAAATGACATCTAAAGCGCGAGATATTAATTTTTTCAAAAAAGTAGTGAAATTTCAATTTTGGGTCAACTTGCCCAAGCGAGCCAAAATTCGCCTGGATTAGTTATGTCGTTTATAAATTATGCAGCAGCATGAAAAGCTCGAAAATTCAGCTTTCTACTTCCTCATATCTTCACCTAACCTCTCATCCTCCTCCTCCACCACCTACGACCACTGGTGACCACCAAGAGCCACTGTCGCTTGCCGTTGGACCACTGCACGAAGAGGAACACTTTAATCAAAGCGGAATCTTCAAAACTCAACTCGAGGATTCGGTAGAGAACGGAGCCTCCAATCCTCTTTTCTTGGTTTCTTTGAAGTATCCATGGTTTCCTTGTCTTCTCTTAGTTAGTTTGAAGTCTCTCTTTATATCTCTTGTGATTTAAGTACCGTTATTGGGTGTTTTTACACTTCCTTTGAAAACCCTTTGAAAATGAGACATTGTAAAAGTTTCCTTTTTATAAATTGATGTCATTTTTGTGACCTTCGTTGAGCCCCGGTCATGTTGGTGTGATCGGAATTTCAAAATGACGTCTCTTTGATGTGGACTCCTAAAACACCATTTTAGCTCCTTTTAAATTTGAGTGGGTATTTGACACCAAATGTTAATATTAACCTTGTCTTTGAAATCTATACTAAATTGTCTTTGATTTGGTATATAGAGCTCTGTGTTTGGGCCAAAGCACGCGAACTTGAGGGATCTCAAAACGACACTGTGAGGAGTTAACAGGAGAAATTATAGATAGGTAAGGAGAGTTTATTGTTTGGTTGCAGTTTTTGATACCATAGTTGGGGGTCAGGGAACCCAATTATGGAGATATATGTATGTCCCTGTTGTGTGCTGGTTTTCAAGAAAAACTATACTTTAAACTAATGGGATGTGATGTATTCATTACTGATGTATGTTTGTTCCTACTGTGTGCTCGTTTTCAAGAAAAATTGTGTTTTTATCTAATGGGATGCGATGAATTTGTTGTTGATGGATAAAACTGTGAATGATGTTGTTGTTGTAATGATTGGATTTTTGGGAAAAATCTTAACTACAGAGGAGACTCTACCCAAAATTTTATAATATGTTCTCTTATTTAATTCTTTATTAAATTTTTAAATGTGCATAAGAGTGTGTTTTCTATATTGTAGTCCTCTTTAATTTAGAATTTTCTAAAATACCAGTCTCGTGGTAATATGGATTGTGAATGAATGAGATTATATTGATGTCGTTGATGATATTGAAATTGAGATGCTATTGATGTGGTTGATAATGTTGAAATGAGATAATGTTTATGTGGTTGATGATGTTGAAATGATATGATATTGATGTTTATGATGATGATATTGAAATAAAATGATGTTGATGTTGTTGATGACATTGAGATAAAATGATGTTGATGTTGATAATGACATTGATGAGGGATAATGATTATGTTGACAATGTCATTGTATGCTGTGGATACACATGAGGGTGCATGACTAGATATCCATGTGGGGAAGGGTTGGTCCCTATCCACGATCAGTGCATTGATGAGCCCATGGTTGTATGTTGTGTATGTGCATGGAGGGTGCATGACTTATTGGATATCCTTGTGAGGAAGGATTTACAAATTTTAAGCATCCCTAGAGAGAAAAAGGGATTGTTTAGAATTCCGGTCCCTATTCACAGTTAATGCATAGATAGTGTCTATGTTTCATACTTCATAATTGCATGGATGGAAATAGAATGGTGGCACTAAGTACCGGGGGTACTTAGGGGCATATCACTCTGTTTGGGACTCCCTTGTGACTCTGACTGATTACCATGGGGGGTGGAGCGACCTGTGCACAACAGGGTGACCTCGATGAGCTACTGCATCATTTTCCTAAGAGAGGCTATTTCCATAAGGATGGTACCACATTGCATTCTGAGAGTTGAGTCAAGTGCATGCATCATTCTGAGCATCATTGATTTGAACTGTGGAAAAAAGTTGATGACTATATTGTTAGATGTGTGTTGAACTGATTGATTGTTGAGAATGATTGTGATTATAATTATTGTTTTCTTGCTAATCATTGTTATCTGCTACTTGTTGATTTTGTATAATAAACTCACCTTGCAATTTTTGTACCGTGTGGTTGGTACATGTGATGATAGCGAACCTTCGTTCGTGGGAGCAGATCAGCAGCTATAGGTGACCTTGGAGGGAAATCCATTTTGTTGGTGAAAATATAATGAACACTTATGCAAATAACCAAGAGGGGGGGTGAATTGGTTTTACCTCTGAGTTTTTAAAATTTAAAACAAATTTTATACACAGCGGAAGACTTTGAAAGAAGGATCGTATCTTAACCAATTAAGAAATCAAACTTTTAAAATCAACTTTTATCTCAATCAACCCACTCTTGAGCTTTACCCAATCTTGTGATGTAAACAAAAATAATACTTCAAGAACAATATGAATATGAAAAGAAAATTACAATTACACACAAGATTTATACTGGTTCACCTCTCAACCCCGGAGGCTACATCCAGTTTTACTTCTAATCAACCTTGATTAGAGTTTCCACTATAACAAAATGAATATCTTTACAAGTAAACACAGATCTCTTTTACCTACCCTAGGTAAAATTCAAAATCTAAACCTATAGACTTCTCAAAAGATCTAAGAACCAGAGATCCCCTCTCTGTTCTTCCCACTAGATACCTATCTAGCAATGCTTTAAAGATACAAATTATTATACCAACAACCAACCAAACAAATAATTTCTAAACAATATAACAATGAAATTGATTCAAGAAAGATATCACCTAAACATCCTCAGTGAAATGAATGAGTTTAAATGATCAAACCAGACTGAGAATGAATGCCATGATCTTTCTTGATGACTTCTTTTTGACAAATGAGGCTTTAACAAAAATTAATCATGAAAAGATGACTCAACACATGAGATTCTTCATGATTCTTGAAACCATTATCAATGAATGTTTCTAGTGAGCCTTGGTGCTTTTGAAATCTCTAGAAAGTGTGTTTACAAGGCTTACTTCGTAAACTAAAAGTCTCACTTTTCTTAATGAGCTGCATCTATTTATAAAAAATAGAATTAACTGATTGTAATCGATTATTCCGTAATGGTAATCGATTAAAGTTCCAAAATAATCGATTAAAGTGTTCATCTGAAATCTGGAAAAAATCTCAAGAACAAATAATCGATTAACTCATGTCGTAATCGATTATTCCAAAGGATTTGGATTTTTTGAAGCACTAATATAATCGATTAATACTCAAATAATTGATTAACACAGGGAGTGTGAAAAACGTATCAATGCTCATTTAATCGATTACAATAATCTGGTAATCGATTAAACCAAATAAAATTTCTTCTGAAAATTATGCAGATAGATATATAATCGATTAATCCGTCAAGTAATCGATTATCACAGAACGACTTAACAAAGTCAGTTGAATATAATCGATTACAAGAATTTGGTAATCGATTAAAGTGTTCATATCTTTATATGCAGTTCTGTAACCAAGCAATTAATCGATTAAGTATGATCAGTAATCGATTAAAATAGTGAAAAACACTTTTTATGATAACTTTAATGCTTTAATGTCATGCCAAATGATTCATGAATGTGTGTGGCCTAATCATGAATTAATGAGCTAATGTATGCATGACTTAATCAAATTTGTGTGAGGAATGAGGGATTTTGTCTTTCTTGAACCAAGCTATTAAAACAAAGTACATATGCCATCAATTTGAGTGGGCATGTAAAATCAAAACTTGAGATTATCTAAACTTGATTCTTCATGATCTTCCTCAACCTCTTTATCATATCTAACAGTTGGAGCCGCCAAGCCAACGTGATAATGTTGGAATTCATTTTTGGAAAAGAGTTGTCTTTTGTTATCCACTCTTTGTTTTGTTTTAGTTGGTTCCTTGATTTCTTTTTGATTGGGCTTGTAAATTTTAGGCATAAATACATTTATAAACTAAATTAAGTTCTGACATGTGAATGATATGTAATGGTTTAAAATATATATATATATATATATATATATATATTCATTTATGTATTTGTGCGTTGTTTGATAAAGGTATTACCGCAAAAAAGTTACTCTCATTTTCATAATCACATTAATGGAGTCTTCATTAAAATTTGAAATTTACACCATTAGAGTTAGTGATATCGTAGCGACAAGGCGAGTCGTTACACCAAGAGCGTGTCTTGGATTTTGTGTGCCAAGGGTGCACCTTGGATTTTTATGTTTCTGCAAACTTGTACTCCTGTGAGAATAAAATTTAGAAATAGTAAAGCATGTCAATTGTAACGATCCGTTTCGTCGCTACGATATCACTACTCTAAACTTATTATATTCAAATTTTAAATGAAAAATCTATTAATTTGATTGTGAAAATGAGAATAAATTTCTTGCGATAATACATTCATAAAAAACACACACATACATAAATAAATACATATATAAATATATTAAACAAATACATATCATTCACATGTCCGATCAAAGAGAAACAATGAACAAACTAAGAAATAGTTGATAACAAAACACAACTCTCTCTCCCACAATAAATTCCAACGTTATCATGTCGGCTTGGTGGCTCCAACAAAATGATCTCTCTCCAATATCACTTACTGCTGCTCATATGCTCCCACGAACGAAGGTTTGCGATCATCAGAGGTATCAACCACACAATACAAAATTGTAGGGTGAGTTTATTATACAAGATCAACAAGCACCAGATAACAATGATTAACAAGAAAACAATAATGATAACCATAATCATTCTCAATAATCAATTAGTTCAACACACACTAAACAAACTAGTCATCAACTTTTTCCACAATTCAAATCAATTATGCTCAGAATGATGCATGCACATGACTCAACTCTCAAATGCAATGTGGTACCATTAATCAAGAAATAGCCTAAGCGTGCCCACATGACACTTTCACATAGGAAAATGATGCAGTAGCTCGTCAAGGTCATCCTGTCGTACATAGGCCGCTTTCCCCATGGTGATCAACTAGAGTCATAAGGGAGTTCCAAACAGAGTGATATGCCCCCAAGTACCTACGGTACTTACTGCCACCATTCTATTTCCATGCAATTATGAAATATAAAACATGGGGTCATCAATGCACTAACCGTGAATAGTTAAAATTCTAATCAATCCCTTTCCCTCTCCAAGGATGCTTAAAATTCTTAAACTCATCATCTTCCCTCCCAAGGATATCCAACAGGTCACTGCACCCCCCATGTATATACACAACATACATCCATCATGATGACATCATCAACATCAACATCATTTTTCATCTATGTCATCATCAACATCAATATCATCTCAATCTCAATATCATCAACAACATCAACATCATTTCATTTCAATATCATCTCATATTAATATAATCATCAACATCATCTCTTATTAATATAATCATTAACATAATCTCATTTCAATATCATTAACATCACAAACAATCACATTCCACATATATACATATACCATATGCCTAAGATTCACATTCCCCAGGTCTTCAGACAACACAAGTCTCATACATTCAGAATTCATAATACCACGAGATTGATATTTTAGCAAAATTCTAAATTAAAAAGGAGAATTATAATATTCAAAACAAACTCATGCCCATTTAAAATTTAATAAAGAAGTAAATAGGAGAATAGATTATTAAATTTTGGGCAGAGTCTCTTGTGTAATTAAGAATTTCCCCAAAAAATCTAATCATTACAACAACAACATCATTCACAATTTCATTCATCAATAAAATATATTGCATCCCATTAGTTTAAAAGACAATTTTTCTTGAAAACCAGCACACAACAGGGACATGCATACATCTCCATAATTGGGTTCCCTGACCCCTAACTATGGTATCAAAATCTGTAAACAAACAATAAACTCCTCTTTACCTATTTATATCCCTTTGTCAACTCCTTGTACGTCGTTTTGAGATCTTTCAAGTTCACGTACTTTGGCCCAAATGCAGAGCTCTATATACCAAATTGAAGATAATTTAATATAGATTTCAAAGACAAGGTTAATGTTAACATTCGGGGTCAAATACCCACTCAAATTTAAAAAGGGCTAAAATGATGTTTTGGAGGTCCACATCAAAAGGACATCATTTTGAAATTTCGATCACACCAATGTGACTATGGCTCAACGCAGATCACAAAAATGACATCAATATTATAAGAAAGTATCTTTTACAATGTCTCGTTTTCAAAGGTTTTTCAAAGGAAGTGTAAAAACATCCAATAACGGTACCTAAGTTACAAAAGATACTAAGATCGGTTCAAACTAGCTAAGAGAAGTCATAGAAAACACGTTTACCTCAAAGAAACTGTGAAGGGAGGATTGGAGACTCCATTCTCTACCAAATCCTCGAGTTAAGTTTTGAAGATTCCACTCCGATTAATGTGTTCCTCTCCATGCGGTGGTCCGATGACAAGCGGCGGTGGCTCGTGGCGGTCACTGGTGGTCGGGGTGGTGGAGGAGGAGGGTTAGGGGTTGGGTGACTGTTTTGAAGAAGAAGGAAGCATACAATTTGTGATTTCACACTACTGCATGTATTTGTAACCGACTTTACTCACTCGGGCGAATTCTGCTTGCCTGGGCGAGCTGACCCAGATTTAAAATTTTCACTACTTCTATGCAAAGCTAATATCTCATGCTCCAGATGTTATTTTGCAAATCTCAACGGTCAAAATTTGCATATATGGCTTATGCGACTACCTATCAAATTTGAAGGCGATCCAACGGTGAATTAATCCAAAATTATGAGTTTATCAAAATAGATTTTGGGTCAAACTCGAAATCACTCATTTCCAACACAAATCAATCAAACTCCACCTAACCTAACATCCACACCAAACAGTTTCACAAGGGTAATTTACACAATAATTCAACTAATCTAAACTAATCAAATAATCAAACAATACAAGTAATATATCAAACATATATTTTCAGTTATCCAAATTTCAGGGCGTTAGATCAACACTACTAGAAAATAGGCTTTTAACATCGATTTTTTTGGGCTTTAAACATCGATTTTTACCTGATGTTGAAACCACCAATGTTAAAAGTATCAAAGTTAACATCGGTTTTAAAAAAACCGATGTTAATAAAACTATACAACATTGGTTTTTAAGAAAAACCGATGTTGCCTAAAAAGAAATAAATGAAAAAAAATGTAAAATATGCATTAAACAACATTGGTTGTTACTAAAAATCGATGTTGAATTATGTAACAACATCAATTTTTAGTAAAAACCTATGTTGTTTTTTGTCTATTAACATCAATTTTAGTAAAAATTGATGTTGTTATGCATTCAACAACATCGGCTTTTACTAAAATCAATGTTGATGGGCGTTAAACAACATCGATTTTTTTTAGTAAAAATCGATGTTATTTTTGTAGTTTTTTTAATATATTGTCTGTTTTTTAATATTACCCAAACCTACAAATTAAAAAATAGACCAATTCAGTTAGATAGTTTCACAATACAATACAAAGTTACTATGAGTTATAAGTAATGGTCAAAGAAAACAATATTGTCAATACACTATAACGGGTTGTAATTAAACTATTTATACAATTGTTAAAATCCCTTAACCACCTTGTGTTTCATTTCTAACTCTAAGATAAAATCTTGCCCACTGAATCCGAATTGCCTTCAATCTCTCTGGTTCCAATGGTCTTGGATCAGTAAAATACTGCATGATATAATAAAACATAACTTAATAAGTATAAATAAAAACAAGTATAACAAATAAAATTAGTTTTGAAGAAAACAATTACAATCTCCCAGTTATCACTGAAACCTCCTTGTAATATCTCTGACATCCAAACCATGACATAATAGCCACACTTAGTGCTTCCTTTTTGCTTATTACACTAAATTCAATAACATATTCAAAGTTAAACGGAAATTAGTATACATAGTAATAAATGTAATTTTGAAGACATCAACCATTGTTTAAATGACTTACTTTAACTAGAATTTATTTAGTAGTAGTCATGGATTTAGTTCCTTGAGTACTGTTGAATCTCTTCAAAGCACTGGTTAAGAGAAACATGCATGCATATTGTACAATTAACATATCGATGTCTTATAAATAATAAAGTAAATGTCTTAAAAATTACAACCGATCTGTTAATAATTCATTTCAAGTAGTTATCTAGCTTATTGTGCAAGGAATAGAACCACACAGCAACATTGTTCTTAGGACATATAACGACCAGTTGCCAATGTGCACTTCATTGGAGAACATTAAGTTATTATAGTGCATACAATATTTAATTTGATTTTTACAATTTTATTTTACTTACCCATTCAAGTACGCTGCTAGGTAGACATGTTTCTGTGAACTCTGCATCCATTTCTTAATATAGTCTTTAGATTCAAATTGTGATTGGTCAGATCTCGGTATGGACTGTGACTCAAGGAATCCATAGAAAGAGACATTATTCGATTGCAGACTTAAGTCATTCACATGCCTATTGTTTTTAAAATAAAGTAAATTATGCATTAATTTAAAATAATTAATTATGTAAAGGACTACAATGTAAAATGTAACGCCCCGTATGCATCCGGTTCATTAACATTCATTTATGGCCGTTAAGCATAGCAATTAATTATAACTAATCAATTCGAAAGCAATAAACAAAACGACGTCATCAAACATCATCAACAATAACATCTTTACATTATGTATGGTAATTACACGCATCATACAACCAGAGGACCAAATAAGCCATATTCATATATCTTAGTAATGGCTGTACAAAAATAAGATATCATAGACCCTGTCCTCTCAACATACATCAATATCTCTCAGATATACAACATATAAAAAAAACATATTAATTGTGCATCCTCCCCTCAGGGGTACAAATACAGGCATAACAAAAGAAATGAGACACATGCATAACAAAAGAAATGAGCCACATGCTCTCAAAATAAAATGCCTAAGGTTCACATAGAATCATATCCCTACTTGGGCCTCTTGCCCTGGGATCTACCATTCGCTCGCTGAGCATCACCTGCAAAAATATAATCCTCACACCGTAACGACCAAAATTATTCTAGATATTGTATTTTTATTAGGGTTAAATTTTTTAAAAAAATCGTTAGATAATTTTTATTACTATTTTATTTTTACTGAACAGGTCCTAGTATAAATTATAGAAGTTGTTAAACTGATATATATATATATATATATATATATATATATTATAAGTAGCCACAATCCTTGTTACAAAAGTCATTATTAAACAAGTACAAGATTTTCCATACACCGGCCTACTTCATATCTTCATTTCTACACCATCACCAATCCAGGGCATCAAGAATATTGACCATTGTTGCCATCTAAAAAAAATGAAACAAATCTAATGAGAAATAAAAATTTCTCAGTAGGCAAAACTAAACCAGCAAACATGTTAGTACGTTAGTAAATCATCATAAAATAATTATGCAAACTATATGAATGCATGAAATGAATTTTCCCAGGGTGCACATGGCCTCTACATATCGTATTGTATGTAGCTACACCTCATACTGGATGTAGACGCTGCGATCGTCTTACGCAAACATGCATGATTTCTGCTATATATTTGCACCTGGTCACTACATATCGTACTGTATGTAGTATCAAATTTTGTTTCACAAATCTCGTATTGGACTTGGAAACATAAATGAACATATCACCAGTCAAAATCCATTCATAATAAAATCCATAAGCAAAATACATACCATCTTATGGAAAAAATGTTGTTGTCACAACATCATACGTACCACAAGTATAGTTAAACCCCCATACCTTATTCAAATAAGATCATAACCACTTAGGCATGACCTTTGAATATCCTCAAGCTATAAAAAAATCATGTTAGTAATCTAACTAATAATCCACAATATCTCTCTCAAATAATTTCTAATTCCTTTAAACCTTCACAAGAAAAGATTAAAACTTAGCATGCATCTTAATCTCCTTTCACCTACCACCTTACTACTTTATCCTCAAATTTAATCACTCAAGCATTTGAACCATTTAACTACATACCATTCAACCTCTACTTCTAAAAATTAATTCAAAACAGTCTCATAATAAAAATATGAACAAACAACCCAAATATCATCAAAATCACTTCCAAAGATCACTAAATATACTTTCAAACATCACTAATATTTCAGCCTATAAATCATCACCTATCCTATGGTTTAAATCAACATTTCCATATCATAAAATAACCTTCAAATGACATGAAATTACAGCCTAAATAATAGCCATAAATATGTACATTTAAGCATGTAAATTAGTCCAAATAAATTCTTAACTAAAGATTGAAGCCTAGCCTACCTCAAGTGAGTTTGAGTTTGAAATGGAAATAGATTAAGGTCTGTCTCCCTTGGCTGTCTTCCTTGGAATATTCTCTAAGAAACGATGTCTTGAAAAATAAAATGGCTGAGTGGTAAAAGATGTCACGATTGGAAGCAAGTAAAAGAGGTAAAAAGCTTTTCAAGAAATCAACAAGTGATCATGGGGTGTATGCTATACGTGCAATGTTTTCTACTCCCTAGTTATTTATACATCTTTAATTAGTTGGGTTTTTAATTGGGTTATAACTGAATTAGGATTTCGTTTAGTTAGAAGTTAACTAGGTAATCATTACTTTGGAGGATATTTATGACTAACCTTATCTTGACTTTGCTTTGTCTTGGTCAATGATTCTTTAATCCATTGTTTTGGGACAACTAGCTTCTTTGTACGTGGGATAGGGCTGGGTTGCTGAGTTATTTACTTGGCTCTTCTACTTCCACATACACACAAGGCCATATTATATCATTTTCCATTAGCCTTAAAATTTTTTACAGCAACTACACCTTCATGTTTATTTCTTTTGGCTTAGTGTTTTAGTGCAAGATTCCCTTATTTATTGTTCCATGTGCACGTGGAAAGGGACCTTTTAGGAGTCCATTTTTGATTGGTCTAGTTGTTAGCTGAAGCTTCTAGCTTTTGTGTCAAAGTTTTAGGAGCTACACATTGCCAAGTACTAGATTTTTCTACAAAAAAATGTTTCACAGCACATGGTTCATTCATGGTTCATTCTGTACCAATCCACTAGTCCAAAAATTCTCATTTTCTAGTATGTTAAACTATACTTCCTAATCTTTCCAACAAGGTATTACATGCCTAATTTGAAGTTATAAAACTCATGATATAAAATTTTTAATCTAGACTTCCAAAACTTCCAGCGAATTCATCTTAGGACACTGACATACCTTAGTGTTTTTGTTATTGCAAGCAGTAATCAATCTATATTGATATGAAATTTTAATATGTATTAGTAGATATATAGATCTTTAATTCCATATACCATGCACTAAATTTGGATAAGAATTGAGAGCGAAATAAATTTCTCAATTCGGGTGGCAGAAACTGTTTTTGAATGTGGACAACTTTCAATGGTTTGTTTTAAAATAAATTTTTATCCTATTATTTTCGTATTCAAGTATCATCACACTTCCACAATTCAATCATAAATATGAATTAATTTTGAGGATGTTACATTTCACCCCCTCTAAAAAGAAAATTTTCGCCCTCAAAATTTGTAAATATCTGTAAATAGTTCAGGATACGTTTTCCTCATTTCTGATTCTAATTCCCAGGTACATTCTTCTAAGCATCCTTGTCCCCATGCTACTTTTACCAGTGGCATAGACTTATTTCTTAATTGCTTTATTTCCCTATCCAAAATTCTTCTCGGGGGCAAGATCATAGTTAAATTTTCTTTTAATTGTATTGATTCAGACTTTAGAACATGACTCGGTTCAAAAATATATTTACGGATTTGCGAGACATGAAAAACATTATGAAGGTTGGAAATATTTGGTGGTAAAGCTATTTGGTAAGCTACTGCACCTATTCTTTTCAGAATTTGGAAAGGACCTATAAAACGAGGACTCAACTTCTTGACCCTGATTGCTCGTCCTATTTTTGTAATTGGAGTGACTTTAAGAAAAACATGTTCTCCTTCTTGAAATTCTAGAGGTTTTCTTTTATCAGCATAATGTTTTTGCCTATTTTGAGCTATTACCAATTTTTCTCTAATCTTCTTGATTTGCTCTGTGGTTTGAGTTACCAAGTCTGGACCCAAAAGGCTTGCTTCCCCAGATTCCTACCAACATAAAGGAGATTGACATTTCCTGCCATATAGAGCTTCAAATGGAGTCATTCCTATACTTGTATGATAACTATTATTATAGGCAAACTCTGCTAATGGCAAATATTTATACCAAGAACCTTGGTCTATCGTACAAGCTCTCAACATGTCTTCTAGGGTTTGTATGGTTCTTTTGGTTTGTCCATCTGTTTGGGGATGATAAGCAGTACTTAAGCATAACTTGGTCCCAAATGCTTTTGTAATGCTCCCCAAAATCTAGAAGTAAAGCGGGGGTCTCTATCAAAAATCAAAGTGGAAGGTACACCATGCAATCTAACTATTTCTTGTATATACAGTTGAGCTAATCTCTCTAATGAATAAGAAATCCTAATAGGTATAAAATGAGCTAACTTAGTAAGTCTATCTATAATGACCCAAATTGAGTCATGACTAGCAAAACCGTCTTAGAATGATAAGCGGTAGCAATTTTGTAAATAATATGATATGTACGACAACGGTTTTATAATAATCGTCTTAGAAGTGTAGTGTTCAAAGACGGTTATTATAAAATCGTCTTAAAAATCAACTATACAAAGACTGTTTTAAAATACCGTCTTTAAAAACCACCTTTTAAATACGATTTTCTTAAATCGTCTTTAAATTTGAGCTTCCTTGTCTTCCTCTCTCATCATTCAAATTTTGAATCACAGAACCCGAAGCACATGTGGCCGTTTCACTTCCTTTTCTCTAAGACCATTTCGCTTCCTTTCTCTTTCTCTCTCACCTCATTCCAGAGCACGTACACTATCCATTTCTCTCCCTTGAGCAAATTAAACTATGCTAATTCTGTAGCACAGAATTAACCTAAGTCGACTCAGAGACACGATCAATTTGGTTCCAACTTCAATTCACTAATAAACAATAGGGGATTTTAATCGAACAATTTGTAGGCAATGAATAAAAATTGTAGAAACACAAACAAGAATTGAAGAAAAATGCAGAAACTAACAGAATTGATAAAAGGTGTTGTAAAACAGATTCAAGAATATCAATCCAATTCACCAAACCAAGAAATACAAATTATCATAGTTCTCATATAATGATCATATTATGAAGGTTCATTCAATATCATTAGAAGCAGTTCAATCGAATTAACTCCTAAATCAATTGAAATCACAAATCAGATTGAAATATCATCCAAACAATCTATGATTAAAATTCAAAATTAGGAAATAAATCTATAACCTAATTCATTTTCAATACTAAACATATTCATAATCATTAAAATCAAAAAGAGGATTGAAGAAGAAGATGAACATTCACACAGAAATTAGAATACCAAACCAAAACTCAAATTTTCCTTGCTTGGACTAGATCCTTAGATTGATTGATTATTTAGTCTTCCATGATCATCATCAATGTAAGAGCCACAAAATTTGTATGAGAAAATAAAAGAAAAGAGATGAAAGGAAGAAGAAAAATAAAGAACAATGAAGAACAGTTGAGAGAAAATGAGAGAAAAGATTTTAATTATGAGAACTTCAAAAGAAACTACAAATTTTGTTTGTGCTCAAAAAATAAAAAGTGTGTCTCTTCACTAAATAATTGCACTAAAATATAGTGATTGAGTCAGTAGGAAAGGACGGGCCATGATTAAGCCCATCTATCTAACTAAATACTAATTACATCGATTGGCAACCCAAAACTCGAGTGTAGGGATTTTGACTTCCAAGCCTAAAATGACCCTCAAAATGGCAAAATTGGCCTTAGCTTATCTCTGACAAAATTGTAGATCTTTTTCTTATCTTTCCAGTGACTACTTATAATTTCCATTTGGAGTTTTGTAGAGCTCTGTAGGTCCTGCACAAGGAAGATAGGTCAAGTAAGCAAAAAATTCAAAAATAAACAACAATTATCAATTAAGTCCACTTGTTTGCCTAAGACAAAAAATGAGTTAGAGTGAAGAAATAAAAGTCCAAGAGAAGTAAAATAAGCTAAGAATAATAGAAAACATCCCCAAGGGACCAAGAACTTACCTGGCAAAGCCGAGCTCTGCAGTTCTCTCCATGCTCTGTGGCCTACGCCACTAACACCCTCGGTGTCACGCCCTAAACAAGGCACATAACACAGATCACAACCGATTCAAGCGTACCATGCATCAACACATCAAACGCTCCTCTAACTTAAGGTTCATCATAGCCCAACGCACACTAGGCCTCTCATAGACCCTTAGAGGTCTATCACAACCTAATCAGGGGATTAGAGTCACCATAGACTCAATACAAGCCACACATGCATAATTATAGAGCCAAAACCAAAGTTCACCAAACTAACATCTGAGAGCTAATCCTTCATCACTAAACCGTTCTAAACACACTTTTCTACAGCACCCATGGCTAATTCTAGCCCCAGCTCAAGTGGGTCACTATTCACCCAATACCCCAATTCATAAATCAACCGGAGAAACTCGAGTTTCTTACCTCAATGGCGACAAGAAAGGCTCGTGGACAGCTTCCCCTAGCTCGGGTGTCCAAGAATCGACACCGTTACTCGCCAAACTCGAGTTCAAAGGATTTCCCTTGAGAAAGAAACTCTCTGATTAAGGGGTTTTCAAGAGAAACTGATGAAGGATTATGGCTCACAACTGGTTTTCCTCATGATTAGAGGTTAAAGGAAGTGATTTGGGTGAACTAAGGTGAAGAAATGAAGCTTGGAGCTTTAACAATGGAGGTGGGCATTCAGAGGAAGAAGAAGAAAGGAAAATGGGTCCAAAATTCGTAAAATGCCCCTTTTATACTGGGCCTAACCGACCTGCCGCGCCGATCGGGCCACTCTGGCGCTGATCGCGCCAACCTCCAGAGACAATGGCGCCATCCGCGCCAGCCTCCAGAACTGTGGCGCTACCCGCGCCAATCTGACGCCACTCGCGCCAACAACCAGAGAGCACGGCGCTGATTGCGTGAACCGGGCGCCACTCGAGCCAGTTTCCAGTGGGCATGGCGCTACCAGCACCACACCTCTGCACTGGTTTCTGTAGAAGAAATTCTGCAGAAAACTAGGGCTATCCGCGCAGATGCTTGTGTCGTCCGCGTCAGTACTCAGGGTTATTATATTCACCCTTGCTTTTTAAGAATTTTGTCCGCAAAATTCAGAACCATATCTATCAAACAACTCGGGATAAAGCTGCAACAGCTCCTGCTCCCGCTCCCAAGTCGCTTCCTCAGGTGTTCTTCCTTCCCATTGAACTTTGACTATAGGAATGGTCTTGCTCCGGATCCGCTTTTCCATCCGATCCAGAATCCGCATGGGTCGTGTATGACTAGTCAGATTCTCTCTAATCTGAACGGTGTCAGGTTCTACCACATGCGATGGATCTGCCACATACTTTCTCAACTGGGACACGTGGAAAACATCATGCAGCCCTGACAACTGGGGAGGTAAAGCTAGCCTATAAGCCACTGGTCCTACTCTCTGAAGAATCTGGTAGGGACCAATGAACCTAGGACTCAACTTCCTCACACCCAAAGCCCGTCCTACACCTGTGACCAGAGACAGCCTCAGAAACACATGGTTGCCCTCATCAAACTGTAGCGGCCTGTGCTTATGATCATAATAACTCTTCTGACGATTCTGAGCTCTCATCAACTTGTCTCTGATCATCTGGATCTGCTCAGAAGTCTCCTAAACCATTTCAGGTCCAAGAAGCTATCTCTCCCCTACCTCTGTCCAACAAACTGGAGTCCTGCACCGCCGGCCATACAAAGCCTCATATGGTGCCATGCCTAAACTGGCATGAAAACTGTTATTGTATGAGAACTCCACTAGAGGTAGGTATCTTTCCCAACTAGTACCTTGCTCCAAGGCACAAGCTCTCAACATATCCTCTAGAGTCTGGATGGTCCTCTCTGTCTGACCATCTGTCTGAGGATGGTAGGCTGTGCTAAGCCTCAACTGGGTCCCAAAAGCATCCTGAAGAGCACCCCAAAACCTAGAGGTGAACTTCAGATCTCTGTCACTAATAATACTATCCGGGACACCATGCAACCTCACTATCTCCCTGACATACTGATGTGTTGCAAACACATCTTAGTTTAGGCTAGTTTTAGGTTATAATTTAGTTAAATAAGTTAGGAATTAGAATAGAATTAGTTAGTTTATCATTATAATTATTTTCAATCTTAATTCATTACCATTTGAGCATTTTTAGGTCAAAAAGAGGAGGATCAAGGCAAAAGAAAGAAGAAAACTGAGTTCAAGGTCCAGCGCGGATCGCGCCAGATTCCGCGAGGGTCGCGCCACTTACAAATTAACAGACCTTAGACTCGAACAAGCCGCGCTAGTCGTGCCGGACTCAGTGCCAGTAGCGCCAGATCAAGGAAGGCCAACATGCCAACTCGAAGACCTCGCGCCAGTTGCGCCATTACCACGCGATTCGCGCCAGTCAGTCGAAGCTACCGCGCGGATCGCGCCAGAGCCGCGCCATCAGCGCCAGGAACACCAGCTTCAGGCTATTCAGCTCGAAGACTCCACGCGATCAGCGCCAGCCATTCGAACATGCCACGCGGATAGCGCGGGACTTAGCGGGGATTGCGCCACGTGGATTCTCTTTCCTGATTTAAATTATATGTTTCGAATTTGAGCACAACTTGAGGCCTAGTTACTCTAATTAAATCTATCTATAAAAGAAAAGCCTCTGGACTAAGGAAAACAGACTTCCATATCATATTTTACATTGCAAACATCATTCAAAAAAACCTCTGGAAATCAAGAATTAAGGCTAGGGTTTCAGCACAGTCATGTATTATTCTACTGCTTTGATGTTCTTGAGGCCTATGGCAGGCTAAATCTTGTATTGTGGGAAGGCCATGAACTGATGTGAACTCCTCTGTAATTTGACTGGTATTGAATAATAATGTTTTAATTGTTTTATTCTATTCTATTCTTATTTTCCATTCTTATTTGGAACTGATCA
>PYAF01001916.1:190553-226728 GCA_007407185.1 Glycine tomentella
TTGAGGCCTATGGCAGGCTAAATCTTGTATTGTGGGAAGGCCATGAACTGATGTGAACTCCTCTGTAATTTGACTGGTATTGAATAATAATGTTTTAATTGTTTTATTCTATTCTATTCTTATTTTCCATTCTTATTTGGAACTGATCACTTCAAATTAAGTATCTAGGGTTAGGATTCGCAATGGGGACGTTGGGATTTTAATTTCTGACCTGTTTAGAATAACAGTTGTTCATCACCCAGGAATAGGGATGCGTGGCTGCAGAATTTATAATATGTTCTTTTAACTGCTTAAACTGATAGATTTCACTAAGGAATTAGGTTTTCGATTCAGGTTAAAGGGTTAATTCACTAAGGGATTAGGGATTAACTAATATAGAAAAGACTTACTCTCTGAACAATTATAACAAGAAACACTTATGGTATATTCTCTAAATGCTTAGTTTGACATAATTGCTAAGGGTTTAGAATTCTCGATCGAATTAAAGGGTTAAGTCGCTAATAATTTAGGATTTACGAATTTAGGAGAGATTTATCATATGTGTACATTAAAATTAATAAATCAGTCAAGTGAAGGAGGTAGGAATCAGAGGGGATTCCGCCTGACCACAATTATTCGTCCATTGGTAACTTCTCAATTTGATTTACTATTTTCTTTAATTTCTGTTTTTACACTCAAACAACCAATTAAATCCACAATAAACTTCTTCCAACATTTTCTGTTTTCTTTACTTTCGATCACATTGATTCCTCATTACTGTGAACATCACCCCAATCCCTGTGGAGAACGATACTCACATACCTATTTTATTACTTGGAATGATCGGTGCACTTGCCGTGGTGCGAGCATATTAAATCGCTAACACATACAGTTGGGCCAATTTCTCTGCAGTGTAGTCAGGCCGCACAGGTAAGAAATGAGCAGACTTGGTCAGCCTATCCACAATCACCTAGATGGAATTATATCCAGTTTGAGTTCTTGGTAACCCTACCACGAAGTCCATGGAAATGTTGTCCCATTTCTATTCAGGGATCTGTAAAGGCTGTAGCAGACCAGACGGTTTCTGATGCTCAATCTTTACCTTCTGACACACCAGACACTTAGCCACATGCTCGGCTATGTCTCTCTTCATCCCTGGCCACCAGAAGTTCTTCTTCAGATCATGATACATCTTAGTGGCACCTGGATGAATGCTGAACTGGCCCTTATGTGCCTCAGTTACGACGACATCTATCAGCTCGCCCTTAGGCACCACAATGCGACCTTGGTACAACACCAAGTCGTGGTCCTCCCAGGAAACATCCTGCTGGCCAATCATGGCCCTCACAGCCTCATCCTGCTTATGTGCTTCTCTGATCCTCCGAATCAAATCATTATCAATCTTGGTCTTTCTCAACTCAAGACCACGAGCACCCTCTGTAACCGTTAGGTGCATATCCCTGAACTGCTCAACCAACTTACAATGAGAGATCATCATGCAGGCGGCACTCACATGTTTTCCGCTCAAGGCATCAGCAACAACATTCGCCTTGCCGGGATGGTATCTCAACTCAAAATCATAGTCTTTGAGAAACTCCATCCACCGCCTTTGTCTCATATTCAACTCTTTTTTATCAAAGAGATATCTGAGACTCTTGTGGTCACTGAATACCACCAACTTAGCACCATACAGATAGTGCCTCCAAATCTTTAGAGCAAACACCACAGCTGCAAGTCCTAAATCATGTCTAGGATAAGACTCCTCATGAGGCTCCAGCTGCCTGGAAGCATAGGCAACAACCTTCTTATCCTACATCAGCACACATCCAAGCCCCCGCTTGGAAGCATCATAGTACACCTCAAAGCTTCCCTTAGGGTCAGGAAGGGTCAACACTGGAGCTGTGGTCAGTCGTTCCTTCAACTCTTGGAAACATTGCTCGCACTCATGGGTCCAAACAAACGGAACCCCCTTTCCGAGTGAGTCGAGTCAAAGGTATTACCAACTGTGAAAACCCTTGAATAAACCTCCGGTAATAGCCGGCCAATCCCAGGAAACTCTGGATCTCAGATATGTCCTTGGGTCTCTCCCAACACATCACAGCTTTGATCTTACTGGGGTCAACTGAAACTCCAGCTGCTGAGATCACATGGCCAAGGAATTTCACCTCTGTCAGCCAAAACTCACACTTGGCCAACTTCGCATACAACTGCTTGTCCCTCAAGATCTGAAGAACAATCCTGAGATGCTCGGCATGCTCCTTCTCTGTTCGAGAGTAGATCAGTATGTCATCAATGAACACCACCACAAACTGATCCAAGAAAGGTCTGAATACCCTGTTCATATAGTCCATGAACATTGCAGGGGCATTCGCCAGACCAAAGGGGATGACCTGATACTCAAAGTGACCATACCTAGACCGGAAGGCTGTCTTTGGTATGTCTATAGGCTTGATTCGAATTTGATGATATCCAGATCTCAGGTTTATCTTAGAGAACACTCTGGCTCCCCTCAATTGATCCAACAGATCATCAATACGAGGCAAAGGATACTTATTCTTAACAGTAACCTTATTCAGCTGCCTATAATCCACACATAACCTCATACTGTCATCCTTCTTCTTCACGAAGATCACCGGTGCTCCCCAAGGTGAGACACTCGGTCTGATAAACTGTTTGGACAACAGGTCCTCCAACTGCACCTTCAGCTCCCTCAACTCCAGAGGAGCCATACGGTAAGGTGCCACAAATATCGGTCCCACACCAGGAACCAGATCAATGGAGAACTCAATCTCTCTCTCAGGTGGTAGCTGAGTAATCTCCTCAGGAAACACATCCACAAACTCATTAACCATCGAAAACTGCGACAGATCAACACTTGGCTTATCTTCCGTCGCACATGAGAAGATATAGCCCTGAGCTCCCTCTATGATTGCCTTGCGAGCTTGCAAGACTGATAGGAAAGAGGTGGAACTTGAACCAGCTCCATCAGAAGGCACAACAACCCTCTTCTGACAACAGTCCAGCATTACGCCATACTTGGCCAACCAATCCATACCTAGAATGATCTCAAGGGTAGGCATAGCTAGGCAGTACAAATCTATCGTGTACTCTCGACCATCCAACTGAAACTGCACGTCTTTGCAGCACGTGCTCACATGACATCCCTCACTGGATGCGGTGGTGACCTTCATCGGAGGGGAAAAACTAAACATAGGCAATTTAAGCCTATCTGCAATCGCATCCTGAATAAAGGAATGCGTAGCCCCAGAGTCAAACAAGACTCTCACATCACAATCATCGATCAGAACAATACCTCTGATCAAGTCAGGAGCTCTGGCTGCTTCCCTGGCATCCACTGTATACACCCGACCTACCGTGGGTGCTGTCATCTCAACTGGAGCAGCCTGACCAGAGCCTCTCTTGAATCTATCAGATGGAGCAAAGACTCTCAAATCTTTGCCCTTACCCTTACCGGGTGGGCCAGAACTGCTAGGCCTTCTCCCCTCCTGTCTGACTGAGGGAGTAGGCTGATTGCCCCTGTACTTGCGAAGCATATCCTCAACTTGGTGACATTGTCTCACCAAGGTATCCATGTCACGGGATCTACTACCAGCAACCCGCTCCTCTATGCTCTCTCTAAGCCCCCTCTGGAACTTAGCAGCAAGGATATCAGCATCAGGTAAGGATCTCCTGAAGTGAGCATATTTGGCCAGCTCATTAAACTTAGCCAAATACTCGTCTACAGTCATGCTCCCTTGGACGAGACTGTCAAACTCTACCTGCTTCTGCTCTCTAGTATCTCTGGGAAAATATCTGTCCAGGAAGCAGGCCTCAAACGTCTGCCAAGTGATAATCTCTCCTCGGCCTCTCAGCAACTAGGTTGTGGTCGTCCACCACTCACGGGCATCACCCTGAAGCATATAGGTCGCATACAGCAACCTCTGGTGATCTGGACACCATCACCGTAAATATCTTCTCTAAGGCATGTAGCCACCTAGCTGCTGCAACTGGGTCATATCCATCGAGGAAGACTGGAGGGTCATGCTTCCAAAAAGTGATAAGCATCTTCCCTCTGGCTACAACATCACTATTAGCCTTGGCATGGGACACCTGGTCCCCTCTCAAGTGGCTCCCACCAACCTGATGGTGACTTCCCTCGCCCTCATGAGTAGGAGGTGTGGAGGATACTCTGTCATCTCTCCTCAGAATCTTCACCTCCTATAGCAACTCTTGGTTAGCCTTCATCAAGGCCTCATTCATCTCTCTATTAGTAGCCATCTCACGCTGCATATCCTCATGAATCTGCCTATTTGCAGCTATCTCATGCTGCATGGCTGCCAGTGTAGCCGCCACTGGATCAGGTTGGGCATTGGTCGCCCTACTGTTGTTTCTGGATCTCACCATGACACTACACATGTACATCAAACAGTGAGTTGATCAGGCCCACAGTTAGTGTACCCATATGTAATGATCATGTCAAACTTAAACAACAGTCAAAAGCAACACTTAAACACCATACATAATGCTTCCATCAGGAAACGACTCTGATACCATAAAATGTAACACCCCTTAGGCCTCCGGTGTATTAACATTTATAATATCAAAATCACGCTTAAAACTTTATTTAAAAACTGGCGGAAGCGAATCGAATCTTATTTCTTGATGACATTATGTATGTAGCATAAAAAAAACTCATCACCACACAATCATCATGTAATATAAACAAGCCCCTGCTGATCCAGTAAACCTAAGCTTAAACATAGGCAGATAAACCAGAATATCTCATAGATATAATCAGGAGGAACGTCATATCATAAACAAGTTTTATACATATATATATACATCATCATCCGACACTAACCATGTCTCTACAAAGGAATAGGCCAACACTGGCCTTAGTCTCAAAGACCACTTCCTCACACGAGGGTATACAAAACTATACAAAGCATATACAAATATATTATGTGTGTACACACACACACACCTCTTCCCTCTACAGGGGATAAAACAAGCACCCAAGCAAAATGAGCCTCCCATCTCTCTCTGCTGCCACACAACTGAGCAGACCACGTCTCTACTAGGGCCTCCTGCCCTGAGACTGCTCCTCTCTGTTAGAAGAGTCACCTGTAACCACATAAACCCCACACGGGGTGAGATATACATCTCAGTAAGCTCAGGGTCCTTGGAGGCATCTCCTCCACCCTGGCTCACTTTCCATGACACAAACATAGGGCATCACAATCACACTGGCCTCCCGGCCCTCATAACAATACAAGTAAGTCATCTTGCTCTATGTACGACGTATCATCATCAACGCCAACCTCAGTGTGAGACCGAAACTCACACTTGTGCCATCCCATCGGGAGCTACCCCTTACGCATGGACGCATGTATATGGGACACACCTATCTCTTGGTCTTAAGGGATCATCGTCACCCTGGGATCATCATCACCCACAAGCAAACCAAACTAGGAGGTGCGCTCTCCTCCTAGGGAGGTCCATATCTATCTTACTAGCCAGAAGATCTATCAACAGGTATCATACATTTTCAAGCATAGATACAAGCATACATATCATTATGAGGATGCAACAACCATCAATGAATGCATCATAAATGCAACCATCACTCCCTCGGAGTGTGGTGGAGCACAACAAGTGGGAAACATCCCTAAGGGACCAAGAACTTACCTGGCAAAGCTGAGCTCTATAGTTCTCTCCCTGCTCTGTGGCCTACGCCACTGACACCCTCGGTGTCACGCCCTAAACAAGGCACATAACAAAGATCACAACCGATTCAAGCATACCATGCATCAACACATCAAACGCTCCTCTAACTTAAGGTTCATCATAGCCCAGCGCACACTAGGCCTCTCACAGACCCTCAGAGGTCTATCACAGCTTAATCAGGGGATTAGAGTCACCATAGACTCAATACAAGCCACACATGCATAATCATAGAGCCAAAACCAAAGTTCATCAAACTAACATCTGAGAGCTAATCCTTCATCACTAAACCGTTCTAAACACACTTTTCCACAGGACCCATAGCTAATTCTAGCCCCAGCTCAAGTGGGTCACTATTCATCCAATACCCCAATTCATAAATCAACAGGAGAAACTCGAGTTTCTTACCTCAATGGCGACAAGAAAGGCTCATGGACAGCTTTCTCTAGCTTGGGTGTCCAAGAATCGACGCCGTTCCTCGCCGAACTCGAGTTCAAAGGATTTCCCTTGAGAAAGAAACTCTCTGATTAAGGGGTTTTCAAGAGAAACTGATGAAGGATTATAGCTCACAACTAGTTTTCCTCATGATTAGAGGTTAAAGGAAGTGATTTGGGTGAACTAAGGTGAAGAAATGAAGCTTGGAGCTTTAACAATGGAGGTAGGCGTTCAGAGGAAGAAGAAGAAAGGAAAATAGGTCCAAAATTCGTAAAATGCCCCTTTTATACTGGGCCTGACCGACCTGCCGAGCCGATCGCGCCAACCTCCAGAGACAATGGCGCCATCCGCGCCAGCCTCCAGAACTGTGGCGCTACCCACGCCAATCCGGTGCCACTCGCGCCAGTTTCTAGAGGGCACGGCGCTGATCGCGCCATTCTGGCGCTACCAGCGCCACACCTCTGCACTGGTTTCTGTAGAAAACCAGGGCTATCCGCGCAGATGCTTGCGCCGTCCACGTCAGGACTCAGGGTTATTATACACTTATACACAAGCAATATATTATTTTTAGTTCTTTTCTCCTATTAGTACTCAGATTTTTTGGTCAAAAATGTGAAAGTAGGAAATTTTCTTATTTTCTTTGAGGACTAAATAATTAGTATTTGAAGTCAATTGTGTTGGGTGATCTTTTAAAGCTAAGGATCATTCACTTAGTGAAATTAACCCAAAATAATGAAAGGATTATACTAATATTTTAGAAATTCAATTTGATTGCTAACAAGTCTTTATACACTTGCAAAGACAACATATCATATAACCTTTTCTAAATCTGTTAATGAATAACTTATCGAGGAACAATGGCGTTATATCTGCTTCTAGTTATACACACATCACACAAGAGTGGGTATGGGCTGCTATTCATTTATGGTGGAATCACTACTTATTATTTACAACTTCATATAATTAATGATACATATTTACAAAGCTTAACTTACTTTACCACTAAGTGGTGGATCTATTCCAGTTACAAATATTAAATTAGCAGTATGGTCCATGAGGTCATATATAACCTTTGTTGCCATGTTTACCTGTAAATGATTATATTTAAAGCCATAGCATACAAAAGGATACATACATACTACATAGTAGTCTACAAGAGCATGATGAATCAATAGATAACTTATCATGAAGGCCAAGTATTCCTCAAATAGGTACTAGGTCAATTAAAATTTCAAGTCCACAAAATACTTAATGGAAAAGCAAAATTATGGAATTGTAGTAACAAGATAGGTGGGTTGTCTTTTAACAATGGAATTTATAAGCATTTGATTTTGCTCTCTAAACTAAATATCATATCCATGGAAAACTGACAAATCATAGTATAAATTATGCAAGACACCATGCCAACAAATATGGCATTGTGTCAGGAACAATGTATTTACACTTGAGTATCATGAAGCTCCTAGTAAGAGAGTTGTCATTGAGTCAGGCCATGCTATCAAATCAAAGGCTCAAAAGCAACTCGACTAATTTGGCCTGACCTAGTCTGGAGGGCTAGACAGGCCAATGTAATTTAGGCCCGAAAACTACTAGGTCAATTGACCTGGTATTATTATTTCCTTTTTTTCCTTTTAAATTTCATGCAAAATTAAACAAAAAATGAGCCAATTTTGCCCAGCCTGACAGGCAAACAGGTCAAGTTGGGCAGACAAAAAATTTACCCATAACAAATCCGTGCAAGGCTGAGCTGGCCTGCTTTCCACACTTTGGCCAATCGGGCCCGCCCATTTGACAACTCTACACTAGTAATTCCCCTTAGTCCTTATGATGCAAATTCTAAAGGTGCATATGAAAAAAGCAAGCCAAAAATAATAATAATAATAATAATAATAAAGAGAAGGGAAAATAATTATGGGCACAATGGAAACAAATATTTAAGAGCCAAAGGGATGGAAAGCCACCTCAAACAAGGTTAGATCAGTCCCACCAATTATGTTCCAAACAATTCCCCCAGTTTGTATAAGAACCCGGGTTGGCCATTATAGCTTGAACATTAGTAAAATTTACATTCACCAACCTTGGCATCTACAATATATTAGTAAAAGCAATGAGAAATAATGATTTTAAAGAAACATATAGCCAATTTTAAACCATGGGCAATGAATCAGTATATATAATCAGAATATCCTACTAGTAGGATGGCCAGTCTATGTTTTATTCACACAAAAAATACAACATAACTTATTAAAATTTCATGAAAAGAAAAGAAGAAATTCCACACAAAAAATTATTGAAATAAAATTAAAATAAAAAATTTTCATATGCAACATGGATAAACATAAGTTTGGTCATCATACCTGGAGAATCAAACTTTTAAAAGATGTATTCACACATAAATGATTGTATAAAAAATTTACACTAACGTTCTAACAATGAATTAAAATAAAACATTAAGTATAATTCCTTCAAGATTGAAATAGTAAAATACCAATTGGTAGCTAGCTACATTTGATAAGCAACCAAAGTTGTGTAATTCTTATAACTAAATGAGTGTTTCCCTCGGTGCAACCATTGCTCCATTGCCCATTGATTTCACGTTGTCGATACGCACCAAAACAATTTAACTACGTTAATTCTGTAGCACACAGGATTAACCTAGGTCGACTCAGAGACACAATCAATATGGTTCTAGCTTCAATTTACTAATAACAATGAGGGGGAATTTTATCAAACAGTTTATGTGCGTAAGTAAAACTTGCAAAAACGTAAACTAAAATTAAAGGACAACACAGAAACTAACAGAATTCAAAAGAAGTGATGTAAAATAGAATTAAAGCATCAATCCAATTCACCTCACCAAGCAATTTGAATCATCATTGTTCTAAAAAATTTGTCCTATTATGAAAGTTCATTCAATCTCATTAGAAGCAACTCAATCGACTTAACCCCTAAATTGATTGAAACCACAACCCTAACTGAAATATCATCCAATTAATCAGTGATTAATATTCGAAATTAGGAAATGAATCCATAACCTAGTCCATTTTCAATCCTAAACGCCTTCATAATCATGAAAACAGAATAGCAATTGAAGAAGAAGATGAACATTCACATAGAATTCGAAATACTAAACCAGAACTCAAATTCTCCTTGTGCTTGGGTTGGATCCTTGGATTGATTGAGGATTTAGCCTTCCATAATCATCATCAGTGAAAGCTCCATGGATTTATTGCACGAGAATGGAAGAACAGAAAAATGAAAATAAAGAACAATGAAGAACAAGTAAGAACAGTTGAGAGAAAATGAAGAACAAGGGTTTGATTCTAAAAACTAAAGAAAAGAAATATAAAACTTGTTTATTGAAATGTAAAGAGTGTTGTCCAAGTTTCACTAAAGTCACTAATATATGTAGTGACTGAGTTCTGAAAATAAAATGGTCACAAACAAATCCAACAATCTAATTATTTGCTATTTACAACCATGAAAGTCAAATTCGCAGCCCAAAATTACAAGTGCAGAGGTGATAACTTCAAAGTTTAAAATAACCCTCTAAATGATAGAATTGGCCTCGGGCTATTTCTAGCAAACTTGTAGATCTTTTTGTTATCTTTCCAGGGACTCCTAGAAAGCTCCATTCGGAGATCGGTAGCACCCTATAAGTCCTACACAAGTCAGATACGTCAAGTGAGCAAAAATCCAAAAATACGCAACAATTAGCAATTAAGCCCACTTACTTGCCTAGGCCAAAAACTGAATTAGAATAGGAAAACAAAGGTCCAAGAGAGGTCAAATAAGCTAAGAAGGATAGAAAAATACTCAACTAAAAGCACTCTATCACCCACTCCTGTTTTTAATCTTTACTTCACTATCACAATTGACTATTCAATGTTCAGAGCTTCAAGTTTCTTTGTTTTTAAATCTTTGTTTGAATCTTCAAATGTTGAAACTTGGAAGTTTGGCATGATCTCAATAAACTTCAATGCAAAATTAAAAGGAAAAAATGAAACAAGTTTTTTAATAGAAATTGGTATTCAAGGTTGAAGATCTTACGATTGGTGGATTGCCTAATGACTTTCCAGATTATGGGTCCCAACAATAAGTTCTCCAGTCTTGCTCCCACTTACAAGATACTTTCCATATGGTGACCATGCAATACTAAGGACCCAAGTCTTGTGTCTTGCATAAAATGTAAACAACTATAATGCTATATATGACTTATTAAACATCATGAAACTATAGAAACTGATATTAATTTAAGGAACATGAAGAATAGTTCCTTACAGCAAAGATAGACCTCTATAATTCCCAATACAAAATCCTTATGTTGTAATTTCCTGCATTCACAATCCCTATCATTCCTTGTTATTTTCTCATTACTTTGCAAACAAAATCCCACCTCCCACTATTCCTTGCCAACTCAACATTTGGTTATGCCCAAGATTTAATAGCATGAACATTTCCTTTATCCCCCATTTTTTTCCCTTACCAACGTGTTCGTTCTCATCCCCTTCCTTGTAGCATAGTACTGGGTAATAACATTTTACACAATCTATCAATATTTTTTTTTCTAGCAATGCAATCATGGGCATTACCAACCTCCAACAATTCTAACTATTTTTTGCATGATTTAAATTAATCATTTTTATTCTTGTACTGAGAGAAGGATAACAAAACATCAATTGATTTTTTCTTGATTTAATTAGTAGATACTGGAGTAACTTATTATCACTATAAGTGTCATTTCTTTGGCTCAATTCTTTAGAGAAATTAGGAATTATTTCCATAAAAGATAGTCAAACCAAATGTGTGTTAAGTCAATCAAATAAGTGAATGAAATTAACAAATTAAGGGGAAAAAAGACTTTTTTTTTTGTAACCAAACATGACTAGCCTTTGTTTTACTGCAAGTATGTTTCAAGTAGCACAAGGAGCTCCTCATCTAATATATAGAAAAAATACGATAATTTCTCCTCCTAAAATGAGAGCATAGACAATTGCTCAATGTTATTATTGTAATAATAATAAAAAATATAAAATAAAATTTGGGAATAAGAGAAAGGGGTTTAGTTACATTGTTTAGAAGCTTAACAATCTAAATGAGGTGTTGAGGACCAACATTTTGTGGTAGGTACATAAGAGCACCCAAAGGAGTTCCATCAGGGTCTATCAAAAGACACATCACGTTGTTGATTATCTCCCTCTTCTCCACCATAGTCCCTGTCTCGGCCTCCATTTTACAATTAGGGTTAGGATTCTCTCTCTCCAACTCCAAGTTTTGTTTGATTCTGTCTTCTTAATTTGCAGTGCTGAAACAAAACAAATTCCCAAATATCTAATAATGTGTATGAATAGCAATAGCATAGCTGCAAAAAGCCAATATCCTAATACTGTTATTAGGATCAGACATTTTGTTAACGTTAAAACAAAAATTCACAAGAAAAGCTTGAAAATTGTTCCAACCCAACTAAGTAATGTCACTAATAGCACATACAAAATCACGTTGATTTTGGATTTTCAAAATCAATTCTGCAATTCTGAGAGAAGAGACTAGCTTTTCCCTATAAAAAAAATTGATTTAAACTTCAAAAGTGAGTCTACTTTATCCCCCAAACAAAACCAATTTTTCTAAACATTATAATGTCATTCCCAAACACAAACAAATTCTTTTAAACTCAATTATTCAAAAATGTAAAACAAATAGACCCTAAACTATCAAACTTACACGGGCCACAAAATTCATATAATTCCAAGAAATAGTAGAATATTAATACCTACAGGACACGTTTCAAGAAATCAATATTTTCTTCTTCTTATCCGGTAAATATCCAAAGCACCTGCACAACCCACATCAATTCCAGCATTCAAGCAATATAATTAATGAAATGCTCTCACCAAAACGTAAACTAAAACCATAGTGAACGAACACATAAACCTAAAACCAAATCTGTAGCAATCAAGACAACTATAGAAGAAAAAAGGGAATGAGACTCAAATCAAGCAAAAACGCACAGAGCAACCAAAATACAAAAACATATCAAGAATATACACAATACATAGGCATAAATAACTTAGTTTCGTGCCCACTGTTTTCTTGATCTTCCTTTTCATTGTGTTCTTCACCGTTTACTTCACTATGTTCAAGCCATATGACCCCAAAATCTCCATGAGCGCCATCCAGATCCCTTCCGTCTTCGCCACTAACGGCATCGTCAACTTCACCTTCTCCCAGTATCTGTTAGGAACCCTATCGAGAGCAAGAGCTAGACCGATAGGGCTACAATGGAGTTGATGCGTCGCGTCGACGGAGAGAGTGAGTGAGTGAAAGCATGAGAGCGAGAGAGCGACAGTGAGATAAGAGTGAGAGTGAGTGCATTAGAGAAAATAAGGAGATAGATTCAATAAAAGGAAAACCACAACGTCGATTTTTGTAAAACACAACGTCGATTTTTTTGGTAAATACCAACGTTAACATTAAAACCCAACACCGGTTATTAAAAAACCGATGTTAACATAGTCATGTTAACATCGATTTTTGGTGATGTTAACATCAATTTTTGAAAAATTGATGTTAACAAAAATCAATTTATTTAAAAAAATGCCACCACCTTTTTGTTAACATCAATTTTATCAAAATCGATGTTAAAGTAGCGATTTTGAAAACATTCTTTCTAGTAGTGATATGTTGGTTCTTGAGGAATTGAGGCTTAAGAATTAAGGAAGTCACTAAGTCCATTATGTAGGCTACAAAGAGAATTAAGCAACTAGAAAGAAATTTGCAAAGAAACATGATAAGAATGAAAAGTTATTAATGAGGCATCTGTGCAAATTCAAAAGAAAGCATGAAAAATAACAATTGTCATTTGTATAAAATAACCTGGAAATTTTCCAAAAGAATTACAAACCCCAAGGCTTGGTTGCCCAAAATTTAACTGAAGTACACCATGATACATGGATGATTGATTTTAGACTATGACTCACATTTCTAATACGATGCAATTATTCCTTACAATCCAAACCATAACCCTACATGAGAAGTTCATTTTCATGGGAAATAAAGTGAAAGCTCCAACAATAGTAAAAAATTATTATTTAATCTTTGACATTAGACATAAATATTTATTGAAAATGTAAATGTTCTTTATATTGTCATTTAATTATAAATTTTTTTAATACATTGGTATTGATGTGAAGTAGTCCTTATCAAAGTAGCAATTAATATTTGTCGATTATAAGTGGACACAAGATAGATATTTTTCTCCTAAAAATAACTTTTATCAAATAAAATTTAAAGAAAATAGATAGAAAAAATAATCCATCAAAATTCAATAAGATCCAATTTAAGCAAAGAGTTTAAGATAAAAATAATTGATAATTTTTTTATTAATTACGAGATAAAAAGAAAATTGATAATATAACTCAAATAATAATAATAAGTAAATTGACAATTGAAAAGATCCATAACTTTTTTTTGGCTGAATGAAAAGATCCATTATATACTTTATTTATTTGGTAAACATGTTAATTAGAAATTTAAGCTTCTCATGTATTTTTACAAACGTTAATTCTTTGGATTGATTATGAAAATTAATTTTCAATGGAGACTTGGTCATACTTAAACTCCATTTTTCTCTCACAAACTCAATGAGAGTATATTGCCAACTGAATTACACCAATTAAGTACTCATTATATTTTTTAATTTAATTTAAAATATATAAATATAATATTTCTGGTTTAGTTTTACTTTCAAATATAATAATAACATATATTTTTATTTTTACTGTTGCATGGGTCCCACTGTTCTCCCTAGAATGCTTAACTCACTCTCCTACTATAAAGGGAAGAGAAAAGAAGGCAGTTTCTCGGGTGTTAGTGTCTATATAAAATCCGATAGGTAATTTCACTCAAACACCCACCCCCCTTTCCCCCTCTCTCTCTCTCTTCTACAATCAGGTTCTCTCTACGACTGTCTGATTTTTTTCTCTGCCTCTCTTTATTTTTTTTAGCGTTTTCTCTCCCGTTTTCCCAACGCTTAATTTTCTCTGCCAACAAACATCTTCGTGATTATGCTCTGGATTCTGATCCTTTTTTGCGTTTTCGATGCAGCGATGATTTTTGTTTATAATAGGAGGATCTGATGTCTTCGCTCGTGGATCTCAACTATATTCACGATCATGATGGCCCTTGAAAATTCTGGTTCGTCTCTCATTCTCATTCTTATCCCAATTCGCGATTTTTGTTTCGAAATTCTAATTCACGATCATGATTGATGCCAATTTTGTTTTAATTTTTCGGTTTTTGTTTTTTATGGTGTGTTCTAGTGTTTGATTGTGGAATTTTTGTTGTTGTGGAGAGTACTGTGTCATTGTGTGTTTGCTTTGTGGTGTTTTCTATTTTGGTTTGATCGGTGGTTAGGTGCGGTTGGGAGTAATGTGTGTGAGAACTGGGCTTGGATTGAGCGGTTTTTACTTGTTTTGGGTCTGAATTTGCTTGTTGAACTGCAAGGAAAGGTAGATTTTGCGGTTATGCAACTTAGGTGTTGAGATTTGGAACGCTTGGTGTGTAGGAGTGAGGATGGGAAGTGGGTGGCGTGTATTTTTTTTTTTTTTTTTATCAGCAAGTGGGTGGCGTATATGAGAGTGTATGTGGGGTTTGAGTTTGATGGGTTCGGTGGAGATGACATGTGAAGAGTTTAGACTTTAGTGTTAAGGCTTGTATGCCGGAGTGAATACCAGTGGGATACCGGCATGGGTATTAGAATTTTGGAACTTAGTTCATTAAATAAAATTATAAATCTTGTTTGATTAGTCGGCAGTCCCCTGTATTTGTTAATGTGCATTAATTTATGTTACCCGCGGATAGCAGAGTATGAGCAAGACTTATTTTGTCGTGAGGGATCTTTTGATTCATGATTGTGCATTTTAAGTATTGGAAAACTTAATGATTTGTCAGTTGTCATCTCATAAGAAATGGATACATATATGTCTATTATCTATTTCTTTTGAGAAAGCTGAATATCTTAGTGTTCTCTTTGTGCAAATAGTATGTTTAGTCTCTGAACTTGTAGATGTAATATTTTTTCTAGATTTTCCAGATTCATGCTTGGGCCCATTGTGATCCTTTTTTTCTTTCTTTTTATGCAGAAATTATGCAAATGAACTGTGAGGCATCTTTAAAATGCCTCCAGGGCAAGGGATTTCCTTGCAATTTTCAGAGTAATGGGAGTTCTATGGAAGGCTATACAGAGCTTAAAAATGAGCCTGGTACTCATCCTGCTGGGGATGTTGCTGAGCCTAACTGTCACTTAGGCAGTGAGTTTCTTGAGCCTTCCAATGTATTCCACACAAAACCTACTTATCACCAAAATTACAGCACCTGGATGCCCTGCCATTTTAACTCTCACAAGGTGCAGCAATGCCAAATGAATGCTTTTGAGAGCCATTATTATCCTTATCCTGTTGAGAACCCACTTCAGTATGTTCCAATTAATATGGTTGCACAGGGTTACCCGTGTGAGCGATATCAGGAATTTCAGTATTTTGTGGTGATAGACTTTGAGGCTACCTGTGACAAAGATAAAAATCCCCACCCTCAAGAAATAATTGAGTTTCCATCTGTTATAGTGAGTAGCATCACTGGCCAGCTGGAAGCGTGTTTTCAAACATATGTGAGGCCCACCTGCAATCAGCTTCTGAGTGATTTCTGCAAGGATCTGACTGGCATCCAGCAAATTCAGGTGTGTTAAGGAAAATCTTACACTGAAGTGAATGAAACGATAACAAAAATAGCTGGACAAATCGTTGTATGCACTTTTTTTTTTTTGTGATTTTTAACTCTTCATTTTTTCGTTATTATTGAACTAGCAATTACATTACTGTGTGCATTGTCTTGATGTCTATAATGTTTGTACATATGGTAACTCCCTTGGCACAATATATCCAGCTCGTACTCCTCTTGTTGACCAGTAATGTCTGCTTGAGAGTGGTAGTAGAACAGAAAGATTTTCATGGTGTAGAATTTAATTGATGATTTTGTTGAATTAGAAATATGTTTGAGGTTAAATTACATCTAAATATCTAATCAACCCACACAGGCAACTATTTATACAAGGTACAATATTAAAAAATGTATTGCATGAGGAATCATTTCCTAGAGTAGAGCTAACCAACAATAATTGCCCGAGAGTAATGACAGCTAAACTAACACTACTCATGAATCATGATACATATGCTTAAATCTAACATTTAATTCGAACACTATACCTCTAAGTTAGAGATATATTGACAACCTTTCTACAAATAAAGTCAACCTGAGCCCCTCTAAGCCTAAGAGATTTAGTAAATATGTAAGCTATTGTTGGAGTTGACAGAACCAATAGTGATCTCAGGTGCAAGAACCTTTTTTTCCCCCCTGAAAAAGTGGTAGTCAATCTCAATGTCCAATGCAGCTTGGAGTACAGAAATCAGTTTCGTTGCTTTACTTCTCCCAATTTGAGCTGCGGAATGCTGAAGCAAGTCCTTAAGTTGGTTATTACTGCCTAAGCTACACAACCTTTGCAATAGCAATTATGTTCTGTTTAGTACTTCTCAATGAGATTATGTAACCTTCAATGAAAACACAATACCTTGAAGTTGATCTTCTAGTTGATGATAAACCTGCTCAATCAGTATCAAAATAGCCAATAATTTGAACATTTCTTTTGTTTCCATAAAGCAACCCTTTATCTAAGAATGCAAACCACAGCTTCTCATCAATTTTCACGAGCATTCAAAAATTGGCTTTCCACACTCAAAGCAGAAGTAATACCCCTTAGTTAATGTTAGGTAAAGTAGTTGAGTTTACTTGTAAGACATCTATATCTAGTAGGGTATGTGAGTGGCTCCCCCTAACCTGGTAGGAGTTTGACAATGGGATCCATCTGAATATCAGTTGGTCTACAGTCCAGCATGTTTGTTCCCTCGAGTATGTTTAATAGCATACTTTTGTCTTGAGTGATGGCAGCACCTCCATCATAGTTATCGATAGCGGGCGTCGCGACCGTGATTGCGGTGGAGCGGTTATGTGCTGCTACAGTGGGTAGAGGAGCGGTGCGTTTAAGTGTAGCGGTTGTTGTGCCCGCAATAGGGGGGGTAGCGGAGCGGTTGTTGCGGCCGCGATTCAGGGGAGGCTCGATGCGCAAACGACGCTTTCGTCGCCACCGCTCGGTTGCGGCTTCTTCGGCGGAGGAGAAGGTGTAGGAACGGGTTTGGGTCAAACAGAACATGGGGCGGGAGGCGGCCACGCTACGTAGCAGTGGCGGAGCCAGCCAATAATTTTAGCCCACGCCAAAGAAATTTCTGCCGTGGAGCCGTGGAGGGAGAGTGGGAGACGGGAAGCGGGAGTGCCGGCCTGTGGAGTGCGGGACTGAGCTTGGACTCCTGTCCTGGAGGCTAGAGTAGAGGGAGAGAGAGGAAAGTGGATGTGGAGTGCATGACAGCTTTCACCCACTTCCATTCATATTTAAAAAATAAATAAAAATGTTAAATTTTTGTTTTTTTTTTTTTGTCTTTTTAATTCTTTTTTTTTGTCTTTTTAATTCTGTTTTTTTTCTAAACCAGGTTTGATATTCTCTGTTTCCCTCTTAGTTTTTTATTTTTTGTTTTTTTCCTTTCTTAATACCAAGTTATTTATTTTCTTTGTTTATTTTGAATTTTAATTTGTGTTGTCTATTTTGAATTTTAATTTCTAGAACATTAGTTACATTTGGCTTTAGAGGGTTCAAGACTTTGTAGAATTGTTTCTTTGACTTTTATTGACATCTACTATTCTACTTTATATTTTGCTTAAGAGTTTTTATTGTTAATGATAATTAGTGCATGAATTTTTAGTTATATTTCTCTTTTTCAGCTTATGTATTTATATTATAAATTTTTTAATACATATATAAAAACATTAGAATAGTGGTCATCCTGCTATCCACTATCCCAGTTTTGAGGGCGGCCGCTCCGCTCCGGTCCGCTATCCGGGATTGATAACTATGACTTCCACTAGATTTAGTTACATGATATGGATTTTTTTTGTTGGTAACATTGTTGGAAAGCCGCCTTAATTCGGTCACCCATAGCCTGCAAGATAGAATGGGGTACCTACGGAGTGGCTGGCCAGAAAAGCTAAGTGACACATCATAGTGTGGAGTCACCTAGGATGTTGGCTCTTGGTGAGTTGAGAGCTTACATCTACTAGAGATATGACCAATCTAGTCCTTATAAAGCTTGGGTGCTCCTCACCTTTAAAGCCGGTTTTGTTGAGTTAGGTCCTAAAGCCCAAATTCTAAGAGAAATGCTGTTTAAGTAAATGCAATGACTAGATGAAGAATGGTCGAACAATATAGAAAGGTCAGCCTCATGTTGTTATGCCAACTTGCTAGATGATAGAATTAAACCTTACTGGGTGAGCATACAGAGGGAGCAGTGTAGTTGGCATACAAGAGTCATGTGCCCTGACACTGTAAAACTTTGGTTATTTCATATATATCTCTTTGTATAACTTACCATGTAACAAGAAACCTAATGTTAACCTGTCTGTTGCTCTTCAACTTTTACATTCACTCACCTATTGTTTGTTGGATTTCTTATTGTATGGTTCAGGTGGACAGAGGTGTTACATTGGGTGAGGCTCTACTTAGGCATGACAAATGGCTTGAGAAGAAGGGAATAAAAAATTCCAACTTTGCTGTGGTTACATGGTCCAACTGGGATTGTCGGGTAATGCTTGAATCTGAATGTCGATTCAAGAAGATACGGAAGCCTCCTTACTTCAACCGGTAAATGCTGCAGCATAGAAATGATGACCTATGTTTACTAGGATTTCATTTCATCTGACTTTTGTTTATCTGCTTAACTTATGTTAGCTGGATCAACTTGAGGATTCCTTTCCGTGAGGTATTTGGTGCTGTGAGGTGCAATCTAAAGGAAGCTGTTGAGATAGCCGGCTTGGCCTGGCAGGGTCGTGCACATTGCGGCCTTGATGATGCCAAAAATACTGCTCGCCTATTGGCGCTTCTCATGCACCGGGGTTTTAAATTTTCCATTACCAATTCCATAATGTGGCAGACAGGTGATCTACCACTGATGTGGAAACAGTCACCTGAACAACCAATTGTTTTCCCACATTCCCCCTATAAAGCAAAGGATGCCACTACCCCCGTGGTTCAGTATCACCCTTTCTGCTTCTGTGGGGTGAAAAGCAGCAGGGGCATGGTGAGGAAGCCGGGTCCCAAGCTAGGGAGCCTCTTCTTTGGATGTGGAAATTGGACTGCGACTAGAGGTGCTCGCTGCCATTACTTTGAATGGGCTTCTAACTGAATGCACCTTTTGATCTACTATATGATCAAAATCCTAAGTTTTCTAATATGTTCTATGTAAAAAAAAAAAAAGGAATGAAAAAAAAATGAGGAAAAAGAAAGAGGAAGTGGGGTTATGATAAGTAGTGTTGTTGTCTCTAGTGGAAGCATGTATTCCTGGCTGCGTGGTAAGATTTCTGCTTCTTGATGAAGTGTAGAGAATTAGTTGCCTCAAATTGCTATATTCTGTGACTGCTAAACATCAAAAGTAGTCTGTCTTTGACTAAAGAGAGAGGGAGCTTCAACCTGTAAAGTTGACTTGTTGACTGGAGAACCATTGGGGGAGTACGTGAGGAATGGGTAGTAGTTAGGATTGATGCTTTTACATGCCAAGGCATGGTAAGTTATCTTTTAAATAATCCGTGAAATAGGACTCGTTGTTTCCTTGCTCTGAATGGGAATTGCTATAGTTTCCTGTGCCCCCTTTTGCTGCATGTCACTCGTGATTACATTCTAACTTGACCTTGTTCACTCTACTTGCTAAGGGTTACGTTTAGGCAAAATTGGCGGATGGATTTACCTTAAAAAAACTTAAAATTGGTAGCCACCAAAAGGAAAACAAGAGAGCAATTGAAGTTAAAGTACATATGCATTAGCAGAGTTTGTACGTTTCCTCTGGCACGTAATATTTTCTCAGTAGTTGTTGATATCATTTATAATCCAAACGAGAGATAAGACTTAAAGCCTAAAATGTAAGGTCATGCTCAAAAATATTTATACGTAGGGTCCTAATGGTCTAAAGCTCAATAAAATTTGAAAGTAAAAATGCAAACTAGTAGGGAATGGGTGGCATCACGGTCGTGGCAATTTCCACGGTTAGGGCGTGGTCTTCTTTGCCAGAAGACAAAGCTACCTTCGATTCCATATCCTTGGTCGGGGTTTTTTTTGCAACAGAATTGTTTAGTCCTTATTGCTCTGTTTTTATCGATTCGGTTCCTCATAGTGTTTGACTACCTTACTCCTGAAAAAAAAAATCTTAATATGGTAACAAGATCCTAAACAAAAGAAATTAAACAAATAACGATAAAATGGTACTGCTTAAATTTAATAAGGAAAACATGATCCTAATGGCACATCCAATAACTCCTAACTTGTTCTTAAGCAATGACTGTGACTCAAAACAAGGATGAAAAATGTACTTGCGATATATTAAATAAGGTACCCGGGAAAACAAAAATTCAAGTAGTCGGCAATGACAATTCAAATCATAAATAAAGATAAGGCTTAATTGCAACTTTGTCTTTAAAGTTACAAATTATAAACTATGAAGTACCGATATTTTAATTTCCTTCACTATCCGTATCTGAAATCAAATACTTTTGGATACTTCACCAATATGTATCGGTGATGCATTCAAGCCTTTAAAAAAAATATGAAAATCCAATACAGATATATGAGACATATAAGAATATATAATATAGAAACATTCTCCCTTGCTGAAAAAAAAAATGAAAATTGTCGTCTTTGCGAATGATTTCAATAAAGAAATGATGGGACATGAAAGAATGTATAATATAGAAACATTGTAGGAATCTCCCTGAATAAACCAAAAATGGAAGTTGTCATCTTTATGAATGATTTCAAGAAAGAAATGATGAGACATATAAGAATGTATAATAGAGAAACATAGAAGACATTCTCTTTTTATGAACCAAAAATGAAAATTACCATCTTTATGAATGATTTCAAGAAAGAAATGAGATTGATAGCACTATTCCTATTTGTAAATAATAGGAAGTGATTTATAATTTAGGATTGACACGTATAGGTGCATCATAGATTATAAGTAAAAAGGAATGGTGAGGTGGGATACCCATGTTTGAAACGATAGCCAGACAAGTTAGCTACTTGATGTAGAGCCATCTTCCACTTGTGCAACTTCTCCATGTTAAGCTTGAATCTATCCTTCTTAGCTTTGAACCTTTCCTCATGCTTAGCTAAAGCTTCTCCATAACTACCTTTGTGGTGTCGCACATTGGAAGGATCCACGTTATAAAAAACCGGCAAAACCAACCGTCCTTTCCTCTTTGTGCAGTCAAGGATGTTGGAAGTTCATCCAAACAAAACGAGGAAGAAGCATAGTTACAGGGATGGTGATCCTGGACTCTTTAATCGCCTTCACAAGTGCTGGTGTTATTTCCTCTCCTCTCTGAAGTTTCTCATCATTAATGAAGGTGTGGATTCCCTTGTTATGAAGAGCTTTATAGAGATGACCAATAAAACCATGGCGTGTGTCTGAGCCTCTGAAGCTGAGGAACACATCATAGGTGAAGCAAGGGGAACGTGATTGCATAGCCATGAACTGAAAAGAAAGGGCTACTATACGATGATTATGGATGAAATGTTCAGTGTTGGTTATACAAAGTGAAACAAGAACAGAGACTTATAGGAGTTTAGGTGAAGCTTCAATTCATAAATATGTCTTTGCTTTCTAGCCTACCTAAAATAAAACTAGATTTATACCGTCAATACACGGATGTTAACTTTTTAATATTATAAATATTAATTTAAATTAAAAGAATTAATTAGAGACATGGGAAAAAATTGGTACGATAAGTAATATAGAAAAAAATGGATAAACCAATTAAAGAAAATTAAAAACTATTGTAAATCAGCCTACACAAACACAATTTATTATATAGTGTTTGGAGTCAAATTATACCATAACCATTGGGTGGGTGGAATCTATCTATAACATAACAATTCTAAGGGGACTTGCGGGAGAATTTCACTGTTCAATCAATAGTAATTTGACATGTATTTCTTTTTTTTTTTTTTTTGTCTTTTGCTTTTAACGCTTCGAACGGAACATGATGGGCATAGTTTCACCCTTTCATTAATAGTAGATTGACAAACATGTCCTTTATTTTGTTTTCTTGATCTTTTTTTGTATATATGAAATAAATCAACGTTTGATTCTCCAGCCATTTTTTATTCTGAGATAAAAGGCTAAACCATTATTTTTTATTATTTAAATTGGAATGCTGTTTATTTATTAAAATAAAATTAAACTTAAGAGAAATTTTGTTTTGCCGAAATCTTAATGGATCCTCAGAAATGTGAAAAAGAGACATTTTCATGTTTATTACAAATTTTTAAAAAATATTTTTTCGATATTACTTATTTGGCTTAAATATATATTTGGTCATGGTAAGTTAGCATTTTTTTTTGCATGTAAGTTTATTTTTTAAAATTTTAGTTCGTGTAAGTTAACACTTTTTTTTTAATTTTGATTCCTGTAAGTTTTATTTGTTCTTGTAAGTTTGTATTTTTAAATTTTAGTCTCTTTAAGATTCTAATTTTTCATTTATAGTGTCATAAGTTTGTAAACTCCGCTTATGTGTGCTTGCATGCGCAACATGTCCCAAGCGAAGATAAAGGAGTAGGGTTGGTGTTAGGTGTTGCGAATCAGCAGTAAAAAATCAATTATTTTTATGAGATGAGCCATTATGATATTTTGTTGGAGCATACCCTTCATAGCAACACGTTACATCAGACCTTGAGTGTAGGAAAAAATGGGCTAGGGCCCTTGCCGTAAGGCAAGGCACTGCAACAGTCCCAGGATGCAATGATAAGTGAGCTAGGGTCCTTGCTTTAAGGCAAGGTGTCAAGTCTTCACCTGGATTTGGTGACAAGTAGGTCAGGGTCCCGACACGCAGATGGGCGAGTGTGGCAGGTACACACCGCCTAAGAGTTAAGGATGCAATTGGAAAGCTGAAACATTGGAACCTTAACGGGTAAATTGGAGGGAGTTAGCATATGTTTTTGCTAAAAGGAAAGTGAATATTGTTTGCTTGCAAGAAATTAAATGGGTTGGAGAAAAGGCCAAAGAAGTGGATGACACCGGTTTCAAGTTGTGGTATACAGGTATAAACAAGAGTCGAAATGGTGTTGGAATTATGATCGATAGAAGTTTCAAAGATAAAGTTGTTGACATCAAAAGGAAAGACGAGAGGATTATGCTGATTAAGCTTGTAGTGGGTGATTTAATTTTAAATATCCTAAGTGTGCATGCACCCTAAGTTGGACTACAATCAAATGATAAGAACCAATTTTGGGAAGACTTAGAGGAGGTTTTGAGAGGGATACCACGAGAGGAGAATATTTTCCTAGGAAGAGACCTAAATGGTCATGTTGGTAAAAGCAGTGGAGGTTTTGGATATGGGACGAGAAATGAGACTGGAGAAGATATCTTGATGTTGCACTAGTTTACGATTTGATGCTAGCGAACACCTTTTTTCGAAAAAAAGGAGTCTCATCTTATCACTTATCATAGTGATCAAAATCATAGTCAATTTGATTTCTTTATGACTAGAAGAGAAGATAGAAATTTTTGTATCGACTACAAGATCTACCCTGGAGAGTATGTCACTACGCAACATAAGCTAGTGGTTCTAGAGGTTTGATTCAACAAAGTACTTAATATGAGGAAGAGGGTTCAAAACCTAAGGATAAGATGGTGGAAGCTAAAGGAGGAAAAACAAATAGTGTTCAAGGAAAACATGTTGATTGAAGGATCGTGGGAGTCGATTGGAGAAGCAAATGAAATATGGAATGAGATGGATAAGTGTATCCAAAATGTGGAAAGGAAGGTGTTGGGAGAAAGTAAAGGAAACAAATTTCTTACAAATGAAACATGGTGATGGAATAGAGAGGTGTAAGAGGCAATTAAACATAAGAAGGAATGCTTTAGATCTTTGCATAATAGTCTCAATGATGAGAACTTGCAAAAATTTATATTAACGAGAAAAAATGCAAAGAAGTGCGGGAAGCTAGAGGCAAAGTTTTCGCCGATTTGTATAAGAATCTTGGGAGCAAGGATGGTGAAAAAGATATATTCAAACTTGCAAAAATGAGGGATAAGAAGAGTAAAGACCTCACCCAAGTTAGATGCATCAAGGATGAACATCAAATTTCTTTTGTAAGAGATGAAGGTGTAAATGGAAGCTGGGTGAACTACTTTAACAAAATTTTTAATGGGGATGACGATAAAAGTGAGGTGTACTTGGAGGACACTTATGATGATCTGAATAGAAGATTTATGCATAAAATTAATACACATGAAGTTAAGGAGGCTTCAAAGAGGATGAAGAATAATAAAGTTTTGGGACCTGATGACATCCCTATGGAAGTGTGGAGAGACCTGGGGGATGTGACAATAAAATGACTAACCAATCTTTTCAATAAGATTCTTCATACAAATAAGATGTTTGATACTTGAAGGAAAAATATGTTTGTGCCTATTTACAAAAACAAGGGAGATATCCATAATTGTTCTAACTATAGAGACATTATGCTTATGAGTCATACTATGAAGTTGTGGGAGAGAGTTGTTGAACATCGCTTGATGATCAAGATCGCATGCATTTACTTGGTCAAGAGGTACCCAAGAAAGATGCTTTAGATACCTGAGATCAATTTTGATAAAAGGTGGAGTGATTGATGTGGATGTAAATCATAGAATCAAAGCAAGGTGGATGAAATGGCGGAGTGCATCTGGATTGTTGTGTGACTGCAAAATTCCTCTTAAGCTAAAAGGAAAATTATGTAGAACAACTCTAAGACCTACAACGTTATATGGAGCTAAATGTTGGCCAACAAATAGGCAACATGAGAACAAAATAAGGATAGCAGAAATGAGGATGTTAAGGTTGATGTGTGGTTATACGAAGATGGATAAGATAAGAAATGAAGATACTTGACAAAAGGTAGCAGTTGTACCAGTGAGTGAAAAGATAAGGAAACATAGATTGAGGTGGTTTGGACATGTAATGAGACAACCCTCTGATGTTCCAGTAAAAGCAAAAGTTTATTACCAAAAGCTTGACACTAAGAGAGGTAGAAGTAGACCGAAACGTACCTAGGGAAAGGTAGTTAAGTAAGATTTAATGGAATAAGATATAGAATGGCGAATGGTGTGTCTTAGAACGGAATGGAGAAAAGTTATAAACTTGGTGAAAGGTTAGACTCATTATCTCTATGTTGCAGATGTTCCCTTTTTAGTTTTTTTCTTCTTCACCTCTCTCCTCCTTTTTCCCCCTTCTTTGCTTTTACCTTTTTTTCAACTTTCTTGTATTTATCATTTTGTTTATCTACCACCGATCCCAATTAACTTGAATTAAAGGTATTGCTGACATTTATGAAATTTTGAGGAAAACTTGATCTTTAAAGAGAGCAATTTATCATATGCATTTGTTACAACAAACCAGTCACAACCTGTCCAAACACACACACACAGACACACACACACACACATATATATATATGATTGCTTAAAATGCCATCAGACATAAGCATTCAATAACTAAGGGACTGCATTGGTTAGTAGAGAACAATACTTGTTAAGCTAAAACAAATAAATTCTGTAAACTTGTTAAAAACTCAAAATATTCTATGCTTTTCTGATCAACTTATTGTATAGAGAATAACAGATATATGTGCATTCCAGTACCAACTGTAATAATGATAAAAGAAGATAGCACCATACTTGCGACTTCCACTCGTCAGAAGACCACTTGGCTGAAATATATCTCCTCCAAGAGTTACATTTGTGGTGTGAATCTACTAATTAAATGCCACCTATTAGGCATCTAACAAAAATGCAAGACAATTTGAGCAAGATGATCATGTGTTAGAATCAACAAGTATTATTGTAAGTGTATTGTACAAAAGGTAACATTACACGTGGACATTACTGTGAGGTCACTACACACGTGTCCACCCTCCGTGTCAACCATCCTACAGTAATCGCGTGCCTTTCTGCCATAAATGTCAACCTCGACACAACGAAGGTCAGTCTATCCGCCCTTCATGTCAGCCTTGCTACAAGAGTGCGGACGTGAACATTAAATATCTTATTATCAACAGCATATCTATCATGCCTTATTATTCAAAATGGTGTAACTACCTTATCTCTTATTATCTCTACTTATGTATAAGATGTTACTTATCCAAAAGTCACCACATATCTACAAGGTACACATTATCTTCTATATTTAAATTACAAAACTACATGTAATTATATGTTATTATCTTATCAACATATTACTAACAAACAAAGGCCCAAAGCCCATACTCCACACTATAAATACAGGTTCTCTCTAAACCTTTTATCATCCCATTCTCATTACACAATTATCCGAGACATCCTCAAAAACTCTCTAATCTCTTACTAATTATTCTTCAATAATTAATGTTCTTACTTGAACGTCGGAGTCCTTTCCTTTGTTTACAGGTCCTCCTTCTTGACAAGGACGACGTGGCATCCGACGTGCAGAGTTTGGAACCCACTTGTCATCATACACGGTACTTCCTGATTCTGGCAAGAACAGTAAGAACCAAAAATTAGATGAAGTATTACATATAAAAACAAATAAGACTCAACTAGTTAAATAAAGACATTGTGCACCAGAGTTTAAAAAGCAATTTCTACATAAAAGATTAATGCAAAATATGAAACCTTCCTATTAAATATAGCGAAACATTCAGCAACTACATAAAAGATTCATACAAAATTTGAAACCAACAAGAAACAATATAAGTATACTGCTGAAAATATAGAGGGAAAATAAGATTTATCATATAAGAGTTTATGAACATATTCACCTTCTCCTACTTTAGGCATTAATCAGTGTTGAAAATTTTTAATAAGGGTGAAATTTGGTTTCTTTTCTTTTTTGTTTTACCCTGGTAGGATTTAAATGGATAGAGTTAATGCATAATTACTAAGAGCATTGACTTCCCCGTTCATTGTCACCTTTTTGCCATCATATGTAGAACTACATTTGAGTTTCTTCGTAACTTAGTTTTTTTATTCTGTACAACTTAAGGAAATATAAGGGCGAGAAAAGAAAAGCATTTTCTTCACCAAGCATTTAGTTGTGTAGACCCTGAATAATGGGAAAAGAAATGCTATGATTGCTATAAAGAATTATAAAAAAGAAGAGAAAAATCATATTTAGAACTTCATATATATACTAAGCCAACAAATTGAGAATATTAGTTTCATGTTAATAATATGTTCAAGTGCACATGTAATTAGAAGTTAAATAGAAAAAAGAACTTATTCAAACAATCATCTTATAGAACAAATGGTTAAGCACTTATGTCAACTTGATATTCATTAACACAAATAAGAACTAGCTACTTTTAGATAATATCAAACCTTTGTCTTAATTAACATTTGAAAGATCTAGTAGAAAATCTATAATATTGTTGTTAAAAGACTATTTGACTTACCCTTAATCTAGATGTTTCTGAAGAAGACTATAAGTCTCTACTGGCCGGTTCAGCTGATCCAAGAGATGAAGAGGTAATTCCAATGGCCATTCAAGACATTCCTTATAGCAACTTCATTGAAGTTTTTAGCCTAACATGTTGTGGTAAATTCTGGTGTGCAGGTCCCTTTACTAAAGAACATCTATTGGAAAGAATTATTAGTCCTTGTGTATGTCTGGGTGGCTTTTCTCATTGTTCAGATTATTAAGGTAGTTAAGGTATTATATTTGGTTTGTTTTTGTACTTCAATAATAGGCATTAAGTTGTGGGTTTTGAAATTTGTGTACACAATTGGAAGCAAAGGAAATACGCTGCCCCTAGATCTAACAAATATGCACCTCTTAATTGTTTCAATGCATACATACACTAAAAATTTCTCCATACTCACCTTTATTGATTCGAGAATGACGATGAGACCAGATCTATGTTGCTGCTCACACTTTTCTTCTCAGTGACACTACGGAGCTCAAGAGTGACATCTAACTAGCAACATTGATTTTCTAGAAACCGATGTTAACATCCTATTAACAACATCGATTTTTAGAAAACTGATGTTAGCATCCTATTAACAACATCAGTTTTCTATGCACCAATGTTAACAAATTCATTTATTTACAAATATGCCACCTTATTTTTGTAACATCGATTTTCATAAATCCAATGTTAAAAGTATAATTTTTAGTAGTGTGATATAAGATGTGGATGAGATGATTTTGTATCTAATGTGCACTACTAGAAAATATGTTTTTAACATCGCCATTTTAACATCGATTTTATCAAAATCGATGTTATAAAAAGTGCGATGGTATATTTGTAAATAAATTAAGTTTGTTAACATCGGTTTTTCAAAAATTGATGTTGTGTGTCTATATTAACATCGGTTTTTATAAAAAACCGATGTTATTTGATGCTTTTTTCCCAAATTAAAATTCAATAGATGGTGAGCCAAAGCCAGGCACACACAACATGGACAAGGTCCTTTCTCCTTTAACAACATTGATAATGCAAATGCAACTATTTCTATCTCTTGGAAAAAGTGTAGCAAACTTCTGAAATCATAAAAAATTGTTTTCCCTCTCTGCATTATCTTCTTTCCTTTCCATTTTCGTCTTCTATGCCTTTTCCTAGTTTTATGGGGGAACCCAATATCCCAAACAAACATGAAACTCACAAGCACAGCTACTTCATCAAAAGAACGATGAGGACGGTGATTCTGGCCCCGAAGAAACGACATGTGTTTGGGCTTTTGGTATTGTGTCTTGTGCCTCGCAATCTATGCTAGGGTTTGCGGCATGGCTAGATCCAACCAGGGAACGTGGGAGGGGTTCTACAGGAACATGTCCAATGGCTCATCGCGTGAATCCAACAACACCTTGGCCAAGATGTTCGATCGTGTTCTCGAGAAGGAGTTCTAAAACAGATCATTGATAGGGCTTAATTTGTAGATATAAAAATTATTGATAGGTACTTTCAACTACAACAATTTTTAGGAGAGATTAGTTCATGCACATGGTGCAATATCCCTATTTCCAAAAATAGTAATCAAAAGTATTTTTCAAATGTTAGTTAGGTGTAGTCCATTTTGCCAAAAGAATATTAAAATGTTAATAAATAATCAGGCATATATATCCCACGAGGATAACGAATTGCAGTAGAAAAGTTACCACAAAAAAATCTTCAAAAGTCAAGTCTGCATAACCTGGTCTGCATTGTCTTTGTACTTTTTTCAAAATTGGCTTGGATACGATCAATTTCTGCTTGGGCTTGACATTTCATAACATGCTCCTGAGAAGAAAAAAAACAAAGAAAGTTTATGACAATCTTACCCCACATCATACATATTCATTCTTTTTCCCCATGAAATTAAACCAAACAATAGAATTTGATACCTCAGTAGAATTTGGAACCCTTCGTAGACCTATCATCATAAACCCTAACACGTATAATTTATTCATTAAAAGCTTATAAGAAAATCATATTACCTTTGTGAAGCAAAACATATATCTTGAAGGCAAAATCCCATTATAAGCATTCTTCACTCTTTCAATCATGGGGAATATAATCCTAACAGAAGGATTCTTCAGTTCTTTGCTAGCATATTCTTCCAGCCCCATTGTCAATGCATAATTAAATTATGGAATTAAAGAATAAACATAACTCCAACAAATCATGCATCTTGCAGAAAAGATGTAAAACTTTTGAAGGAAATATGATGTAAGAGCAAAGGCCTTCAAATTACTTCGGGATCAGACTCTTCTAAATCAAAATGTTACAATGATTTCTTCTCAACAAAAGATGAAAAATCAGCAAGAAATTTAGAATTGACGGATGAACCAATAGAAGATGCACCTGATAGACAGAAAAGGTATCAAACAATATATAGTCCAAAAGGAGGAAAATAATAAGGTCAACTTGTTGATTTTAAACTGTAATGAAGAAAGGATGTCATTGTATTCTTCTTCTATTTCAAAATGGGCACTTAATGTATATAATTTCAGACTTTAATGATTTAGGCCATCGGTATCGATTTAGAACCTAGTACAGAAAGTAACAATAACTATTCATAAATGAGTATTTCAAAAAAAATATTTTAGCATAAATCTATTCATTTGCATGCAGTATCAAGAGTGCCACTTAAAGATAACAAAACTAAAACAAGGAATCAAACATAATATCAATCAGAACATAAATATAAGAACTGACAGTAGTGATATGAAAGTATGAAACATAAAGGAATATAGCTAACTTTATCAAAAAGTTACCTTCTCGAGATTCACCGGAAGGCATGAGCAGTCAAAACTCTGTCCAAGAGCTCCTGAGGTACTGGTTCTCCCCTCCTATATTAAGGGGAGATTGTTGCAGTGTGCACTACTGTTTTCCATTTATCCTGTGTGCACATAAAGTAGCAATTAAGCAATGCTAATAGCATTAGAACACCTATGCCCTTATAACCCAACTAACCATAAAATGGATTGAATTAACACAATTGGCCAATCTTTTTTCTTAAATATTTATATTTTAAATCGGAAAGATAGCAATTTCTAGATTTTAAATTGAAAAAATCATTAAGGAAAAAGAAAACTATACCTGATACGGAGGTTCCCCCACCCTTTCTGGGTAGTCCCCTGTAGCTCTTACTTCTGCAGCAACCTAAGCAAAATTTGACTCAACTAAGTCAATTCATACTTATACACTTTAGCAATATGATGGAATGAAAAACTAGTTATCTACATCAATATTCTTCTAATCCTTTTTTCCTTTCTAAAATGGGTTTATGCGACACAAAAATAGCTTATCATCTAAGCTGGATTCTCGCTTCAAATTGAGAATGTCAATATTCACTTCCACAAAAAAAAACTAAACTAAACAATAAGTGAACATTGAATAACAACATTAGCCTTGAGTAAAACCAGGGGCAAAAAAGGCATGAAATTACTAAAATAAACAGCAACAAGACTCTTCCATGAAATTATAACCTAATGCAAATATCTCAAAACAATGGAAAGTGTTACCGCAGCACAACCGCGATGGTGATTGTAACGATACCTGTGTTTTCACCAAATCCACACACACCAGTCCACATGTAATACACACAATTCGACACACCGGGTCTGTAACGACCCGCCTCATCGTTACGATATCACTAACTCTACTCGTGTGAATTTTAAATTTTAATGAAAACTCCATTAATTTGATTATGAAAATGGTAGCAAGTTTTTCGCGATAATACAATTATCATACACACGATACAATTATAATGATTGATTACATATATATATATATATACATATGTTAAACCAGCACACCTCATTCACACATTTAGAACTTAATTTAGTTTTACATGTATTTACACCTCAACATTTACATGTCTAACAAAAGAACCAAGGGACTAACTATGAAAGAGTTGATTAACAAAACACAACTTTTTCCCAAAAGAACTCCAACGTCATCATGTCGGCTTGGCGGTTCCAACCAAAAAGAATCTCCTCCAGAGTCACCAAATGTTGCTCATCTGCTCACACGAACGAAGGTTCACGATCATCACAAGTACCAACCACACGGTACAACAAATGCAAGGGTGAGTTTATTATATAAAACCAACAAGCATCAGATAACAACAATTGGAAAAGAACAACAATAACAACCACTATTATTACTAGAACTCGATCAGTCCAATACACACTAGACAAAACTAGTCATCCAATTCATTTCACAAATCAAACAATCATGATCTGAATGATGCATGCTCCTGATTTCACTCTCACCATGCAATGTGCTACCATATCCAGGGAAATAGCCTCTCACAGGAAAATGATTAATCACCTATCAAGGTCATCATGTCGTGCACTGGCCATTCCCCCCTCCCCCATGGTGATCAACCAGGAGTCACAAGGGAATTCCAAACTCGATGGTGTAACACCCCGTGTGCACCCGGCGTATTATCATTATTACAATATCAGAGTATCGCAACAAGCATGGAAATAAACAGTAAAGGAAGCTTGATTTCAATATAAATACACTTTATATACATATATGGTGAATATCTGATATATACACAGTATATTTTCTCAAAATTATACAGTTATTCCCTAGGATTCCAAAATACAGACCAAAAATAATCAAAATGGGAGCCAACAAGCTCCAGTCATCTAGACCTAGGGTTGTCTTCACACTATCCCAGCTCAGGCCTCTTGCCTTGGGATTTCTCAGATACTCCTGTCTCTGTTCCTGCAACATGAGACCCAAAACAGGGGTGAGATAATTATCTCAGTAAACTCAGGGTTCTCAGAGGTTTCCCTCCCCCCGGTTCACTACCCAGCATAGCATGAATATATATATATATATATATATATATATATTACATAACCGAATAACAATTACATCAAGTAATATGATCAGTAAACAACCATCACAACTAACAGAAATAAGCTACATGCACACCGCAGCATCAATCAAACATATACAATCCACATACAGTGTCTGGATAGGATCATCCACTGAAGGGCACATCTATCCAGGACTTCACACCGAGCACCTGAATAGGATCATCCACTTAAGGGCACATCTATCCAGGGACTCATGCCTGAGTAGGATCATCTACTAAAAGGCACAGCTACTCAGGACTTTAAACCTCTGCACTTGGAGAGGTATGACGAAACCATTGATCCGGATGAGCATCTTGACGCCTTCTTCTCGCAGGCAAATCTTTACACCAATAATGAGGCCATATTGTGTCGTGTGTTTCCCACATCTCTGAAGGGAGCCGCGTTAACATGGTATGGCGATCTCCCTGAACAATCCATCGACAGTTTTGACACCCTTGTCGAAAAGTTCAGTGCTCAATGTGCTAGAAGCCGGACTCAAAGGTTGACATCCGCCGCATTAGCAACACTACGCCAAGCTGACAATGAACCCCTCCGTAAGTTCATGGAACAATTTTCACATGTAGCCTCTCAGATCAGGAGTCTAAATCCTGAAGTTGCGTTACATTCCATGATGCTAGCCTTGCGACCTGGTAAATTCGCGGATAGTCTATGCAAGAAACCTCCTTCTAGCATGGACGAAATACGTGAAAGAGCCAAAGGCTACATCCAGATGGAAGAGATGTCTAAGTTCCATAACGAGGTTAGACAAGCAGGAACAAAAGCGCGAAAAGCATGAAGTACCTATCGACCTTGACGGAATAATAAGAAACATAGATCGTACAAACCGCAGCTGATCTCCAAAGGACCCAGATTTGAAAGGTACACTCCCCTGACAGTCAACTAAGCCATGGTTATGGACGAAGCGTTCAATACGGAAGTCCAGGTAACTCTACCTGCTCCCTCCAGAATAGGAGGACACCTTAACAAATATTGCAGGTATCATCATGGTGCTGGACACAGTACGGAAGATTGTGTTGCTCTGAAGGATAAGATCGAAGAACTCATCCAAGCGGGGCACTTGTCAAGGTTTATAAAGAAACCCGACAATTCCCTTCCAATGCATAGACAAGATGAGCGACGTGAAGATTGCTTCAGGAACAATAACAGATGCAGGGACGACACAGAGGACAGAGGGAGGCAGAGACCACCGCAACACGGACGCGAAAGGCAACCCCCTCGTCAACAAGGAGAAGATCCCAATCAACAAATTCGCAGCGTGATTCACACCATCGCTGGGGGCTTCTCTTACTGAGGATCATCAAGTCAATCCCGTAAGAGACACTTGCATTCCATCAGAGATATTGACATTAACTCCGTCAATAATCTGCCAATGCGAAGTTTGCCTCCTATTACTTTTACGGACGCTGATTTCGAAGGGATTGATCCTATCCATCAAGATGATCCTATGGTCGTGTCTCTCATCATCGCCAACTTCAAGGTGACGAAAGTACTCATTGATCAGGGTAACTCAGCTGACATCTTATACTTGAAGACCTTTCAGAAGTTGGAGATTTCGTCATCAGCAATACAGCCCTGCTCAGAACCTCTCCTGGGCTTTGAAGGAGAAAGAGTTGACACGATGGGGTACGTTGACCTAATGACCACCTTCGGTCAAGGTCTATTATCCAGAACTTTCACAATCAGATATAACATCGTAGACACTGATATGTCCTACCTCGTCCTGATCAGTAGGAAAACACTAAATGAGTTAGGGGCTATAGTCTCTACCGCTCACTTAAAAATGAAGTTTCCTACAATAACGGGAGAAATCATAACTGTAAAGGCAGACCAAAAGCAAGCCAAACAATGCTATGTCGAGAGTCTCAAAGTGGCACCATATCCTCCCAGCAGACGACCAGTCAGACATGGTACCACTTCAGGGGGTACCACCCAGGTAATGAATATTGACAAAAATTTGTTTCCCTCTACACTAACAGTGTTTGTAGCCCATGATAGTCAAGCCTTTGATGTGGATCCACACGATGATAACATCGACAAAGGACCAAAACCGATCAAAGAGCTAGTCAAGCTACAGCTAGGTCCCAAACCTGAACAATTCACATAGATCAGCAAAGGGCTTACCAGTCATGAATACAGGCACATAGCCGATGTGCTCCAGAAAAACGCAGCACTGTTTGCTTGGCAACCATCCGACATGCCTGGCATCGACCCTAGTGTCATATGTCATAGGCTAGCAATATGTCCACAAGCCAAGCCTGTTGCACAGAAAAAGCGAAATATGGGAGAAGAACGACGAAAAGCGGTCAAGGAAGAAATCGACAAATTACTCAAGGCCAACTTCATCAGAGAAGTCCGATATTCGACATGGCTTGCCAATGTTGTCATGGTCAAAAAAGCCGGTGGCAAATGGCGAATGTGCATGGACTTTACAGATCTGAACAAAGCATGTCCCAAGGATGCATACCTGTTACCCAACATTGACAGACTCGTCGATGGGGCGTCCGGGTTCCACATCCTAAGCTTCCTGGACGCATATTCTGGTTATAATCAAATCAGAATGCACACTCCGGACGAGGAAAAGACTGCCTTTATCACCGAAGACGCTAATTACTGTTACAAGGTCATGTCGTTCTGTCTAAAAAATGCAGGAGCCACTTACCAACGACTGATGGACCGTGTTTTCAAAAGACAGATCGGACACAACGTTGAGGTATACGTAGATGACATGGTTGTCAAGTCTCAGAACGTAGCCCAGCACGTAGCAGATTTGGAAGAAGTATTTGGAGAAATCCGAAAATACGACATGCGCCTCAACCCTAAGAAATGCACATTTGGGGTGGGAGGTGGCAAGTTCCTCGGATTCATGATAACGCACCGAGGTATTGAAGCCAACCCGGACAAGTGCTCAACCATATTACAAATGCGCAGCCCGACCAATGTTAATGAAGTTCAGAAGCTGAATGGAAGACTAGCCGCACTATCCAGGTTTCTTCCAAAACTGGCTGAAAAGGCAAAACCTTTTTATAGGTTGCTCACCAAAACAACATCATTCCTATGGGATGACACTTGTGAGCAAGCCTTCATGACGTTCAAAGAAACGATCATCGCGCCGCCTGTCTTGAGTCGACCTCGACAAGACACGCCATTGCTTTTATATCTCTCCACAACGGAAGACACCATCAGCTCAGCACTCATACAAGAAGAAGGAAAGCGCCAGCTCCCAGTTTATTTAACCAGTCGCATGCTACATGATGCCGAAAAGCGTTACCAGATGATCGAGAAGATAGCCTTAGCGCTAATTGTAACGCCTCTCTTTACTCACTCGTAGTTGATTGATTTTAATTAAAACTCGTGTCCTTTTTGTATTAAAATCATCTTAGTTGTAAAATTTTTTCGCGAAAATTCTTTTTGCCTTGCTTGCTAATGAGTTGTTTGTAGTTTAAACGATTTTCCTCACCACGATTCATATAATAAGAATATAGTCCAAATATAGTAT
>PYAF01001916.1:234149-265094 GCA_007407185.1 Glycine tomentella
CACCATAGGACTCTATTCTACTGGCCAGATAATCTCAGAACTCAGACACAATCACAGTGTCCATCTAACCTCAAACACAGACCACAACCATGGTCTTTATCAATCTCAGCACAATCGCCTGAGGATACTCACTCATGACTTTCATCATCTCTGCCTAAGGAGGAACATCCAAATAGGGCAATCCACCCTTAGGACTGTAGGCGGAGAGCAGTGGCACCTCCCAAGGAATCTCAGCTATTCCAGGGAGTCCTCAAACTCTTCCTTTGGCTAGGGAACCTCAACTAGCCCGATACCATCTCAGTATCTTATAGATTCCATCACAGATCATTCTTCGATCTACATCTCATCAAAGCCATGGAACACATCACAGTGTTCATCTATCTCGGCCCAAGGCCCCACCTGAACCACAGGTGTCAAACACCCTCACACTTTCTCAGTGTCTATCCTAGGGTTTATCATATATTCATACATCTGGAACGGGCTGAGTTTCATTTCAAGCTCCGTTCATCTAGCCTTCCCGGCTCACAAACACACACATATATTCATCAAGAACAGGCCATCACGGCCTTTCTTTCCTCAACATGCACAAAACATTTATATATATATACAATCAACCATGGCATGCATCCATCACCCCCACCTTGGGTGGTGAATAAGAGAAAGGAAAGGAAATTTCAGATCGATGAGCTTACCTGGCTAGTCTTGCCTTCAGCTCTAGCCTCGAATGATGGTCTGCTCCCCTGACAGCTTGTGTCAAGCCCTGACAAGGCAACTAATCACATATCACAGACCATTCAAACACATATACAACCATAAGCTCATCAGGCAATCCTCAATGGCCTCAGAGTCATTCCAGACTTAGCACAAGCCATTCTCAGAGAGCTCAAAGCTCTAACAACCCAAATCCTTTGGGTTTCTCAAGGCTTGGACGGTCTATCTCATCAGACATCGTCTCCACGGCCTATCAGGCACCTCAAGCCCATCACTAAGGCTCTTGCATGTCTCAAAACAAGTGACCCAGTTCAAGTCACACATGCATCACCTAGAGCCAAAACTGACATTCACCAAATCACAAACTGAAAGCTAATCCTTCCTCCTTTCATCATTCTAAACACATCTCTCAACTGGACCCAGAGCTAATTCTAGCTCTATCACAGATGGGTCACTATTCACAGGAAACCCCCAAATCCCAAATCAAACGGGGAAACTCGAGTTTCTTACCTCAGTGGCGACACAGAAGACCTCTGGAACACTCCTCCAAGCTCAGGTGTCCGTGGGTCGCTGCCGTTCCTCGCCAAACTCGAGTTCTCTTCAACCTCCCTGGGTTTCTCAAGATAAGGGGTTTCAGAGAGATTTGAGGAAGGATTCAAGCTCTCTCAAGGTTTCTAGGAGGTTTGAATGGTTTGGGAAGTGTTTAGACCAAGATATGGGGCTCAAGGAAGCTTGGAGCAGCCATTAATGGAGGTTGGGGTCGTGGGGAAGAAGGGGAAGAGTTTCCCTTCTGCAAAAACGCGATTCCCCTTTTATACTGGGCCTGCCCGAGGTCTGGCGCGGTCCACGTCGGATCTCGCGCCATCCGCGCCAATTGCACCGCCATGTTGGCGCTACTCGCGCCACCTCCACACTACCAGCGTAAATTGGCCGAACATGTGGCACAATCCGCGCCACACGCCGCGCGATCCGCGCGATCCGCGCCGGTTGGAAATCCTGGCGCCCCTGGCGCCACTATTGGCGCTCCCAGCGTGACCTTCCAGAGACCCTGGCGCTACCGACGCCATCTTCCCGTGGCTCTGGCGCTAACCGCGCCAACTATGGCGCTGATCGAGCCACACCTCCCACCAGGTTTTCTCATCAGGACTTCTGGCGCTATCCGCGCGGCATCCCATGCCGTCCGCGCCAGAAGTCAGGGTCTTACACCAGCCAGGCGACCTAGTCTGGCGTGTCCGAGGAGAAGCTAGAAAGGAACCTCGTGCAGGCAAGCTTGGACCAAATTGGGAAGGCCCATTCAGAGTTGTCACCACCCTGGACAACGGCGCCTACAGATTACAGGAACTCAATGGCAAGGACATTCCAAGAACGTGGAATGCCACCCACTTGAAGTTCTATTTCAGCTAAGAAGATCAAGCTTCCGGGTCCAGCTTCGACAGAGACTCAAGACCATGCTTTGACAACTTAACCAGGGTTCATCTTTGGCAAGCCTCAGTAAAATCCAGGGCGGACGCGTCCTGGTACTTGCAAAGGTTCGTAAAATCCTAGGGTCTTCCCTAGTAGGACCTCCAACAAAACCCAAGGCATCCCCTTGGTCCAAAGCAGGTTCTTAAAATCCATTAACCCGGTGAACCTAGCTAAAAAATCCAGGGTCGATACCTGGTACTCTCCAAAGGTTCGTGAAATCCTAGGATCTTCCTAGTTGGACCTCCAGCAAAATCCAAGGTAGCCCCTTGGTCAGATATACAGTTAGTAATTCCGGTTTCCCGGTTGACTACAAAATTCCAAGGTCCGTCCTTGGTCCGGGGTCCGCCTCGATGATCCGACCAAACTACGCAGAACCATCCAGACAGGTTCGTAAGGCTAGAGCGTTGGTCGGCGCAAAATTCCAAGGTTCATCCTTGGTCCGAGGTCCGCCTCGGTGATCTGACCAAACTACGCATAACCATTCAACCAGGTTCGTAAGGCTAGAGCGTTGGTTGGCACAAAATTCCAAGGTCCATCCTTGGTCCGGGATCCGCCTCGGTGATCCGACTAAACTACGCAGAACCACTCAGATAGGTTCGTAAGACTAGAGCGTTGGTCGGCAACCTCAGAATTCTTTCTGGGTCATTTACAGGTTCATAAATCCAAGCTCTGACAGTCTTGGTCGACCTTCACCTTTACAGGTTCACAAATCCAAGCTTTGACAGTCTTGGTCGACCTTCACCTTTACAGGTTCATAAATCCAAGCTTTAACAGTCTTGGTCGACCTTCACCTTTACAGGTTCATAAATCCAAGCTTTGACAGTCTTGGTCGACCTTCACCTTTACAGGTTCATAAATCCAAGCTTTGACAGTCTTGGTCGACCTTCATCTATACAGATTTAAAAAATCCGAGCTAAGGTAAACTGTCAAGGTTAATAAATCCTCAAAGCTTCGGTCAACATCTTAAAATCCAGGGTGGACGCACCACTGGTACACTCTCAAGTGAGTTCAAGACCATGTCTTGAAGAATCCTGACAAAATCTAGCTCGGACAACTTCGCTAGTATCAGACTTGACAAATATAAGGTATGACTATGTCCATCCTCGACATATGTTATCTTTGTTATATTCTTCCTTGCAGGAATAAATTCGACATAAAAACCAAGTAAGTTTTCTTGGTATCATGGAATCCTAATGGAGAAAACCATGTCATAAATCTTCATAGTTATCAACAATGCTTGATAACCCATTACTCTCGCGACTTGAGAATAACTTGTGGTCAACCTCGTTATCATCAAATTATTTAAGAAGCACGAGGTATGAAGCATTTTATTATGGTGATTTCAGTACTCACAATTTTTATTAATATAGAAATACGAGGTACGAAGAAAACATCTTTAAATGCACAAGTGCCCAAGTTCATATACTTGGAGTTATAACACCCATGGAACCTCGATAGGCAAAACCATAGGATATTTCTGTTTTGCAGGAATAATTTTATTTTGCAGATAACTAGTCAAAAATCACCCTCGATATTATGCTCATGGTGGAAACTTTGACAAAAAGAACATCCTCAGAAACTGCGACAAATCAGAATTAATAGTGATGCAAAATCAAGCTTGACATTACAAGATCTCAGTCATCTTTTTGGCAGATCAATATTTTCCAAGTCTTAACGAATGGTTTGGGACAGTCTCGATCACATTATCAAGCAAATCAAAAGATTGAAACAACACACGGTCAAACAGATCACAAGGTCGCAAATATCAATAAACAGTTGCAGAAATTGCGCAAGTAAAAGAAGACACAGAAGATTGAGAAGCAAAAGGAGAACATACTTCCATTTACTCGTCAGACGACTTACAAAGATCTTTACAACTAAAAAAAAAGTAAAAACATGAATAAAAAGGTTTAAGCATCAGCGCCTTCATTGGCCGACTCCTCAGCTGATTCAATTTCATCTTCATCAACCAATGCATCACCCTTGACATCCTTGAAAGGGTCAAATTGATCCAAGTCAAGGTCCTTGACAAATAGGCCAGCCTGGCGCACAGCTTTGAAGAAACCCTTTTCATGGTGCTCCACTGCCTCACGCCTCAAAATTGTCAACTCCTCATTAAGCTCCTTACTAATGGCCTTCTCAACAGAAAGTTCAAGATGAGCTTTCCTCAATCTGTCTCTTTCAATGGCTAACTCATCTTTAGCCTTCTGCACCTTCTCCCTCTCAGCTGCCAAATCATCTTTGGCCCTCTTCAATTTCTCTTTTTCAGCCATTAACTCACCTCTTAAATCAGCTATTTCCTTCGCAGCCTTAGCAATAATAGCTTTGCCATGAGTAACCAATTGATCACCATCAACACGAGTCCGCAAAAGCTTGGACATAGCCATGCTAGTCTTGGCTGACAATTGATGGTTAGCCCTAACCGCTATGGCCAAGGCAATGGAAGTCCTGTATATCCTATTACGCTCCAACTGCAAGGCTCCGCGAACTGCACCTTTTAGCTTGCTATGCTCCACTTCAAGAACAGATGCCTTGCTCATGGTTTCCTGATAAATTTGACGATGCTCTTCCATGATGGCCAAACTCCTATGAAGGAAAAGTCCGGCGGTATCTAAAGCACGATGAGAGCCCGCAGACCGGATCAAATTCCTATCAAAAGGAGAAGGTGGCTTCCTTTCAAATTTATGACCAACACTCCATAGAGACTCTACATCTCTAGGAGCACTAAAGGATTCCAAGGGAGTTGCGGAATGCATGGCCGGTGGAGGCATAGTCGAAGAAGAAGGCAAGGAAGTAACAACCGGGGAAGATGGCCGAGAAAGAGAAGGCGTCACAACAACAGTGGTAGCAATAGAGGTAACAGCAGGAGATGAAGCCCGGACAGGTGTAGAAATTTGAACCAGTGCAGGAGCTCGGAGAGTATGAGAGGGTTGAATATTTATTGGAACCTGGACAGGATCTAAATTCTGATACGCAGCAGGAACAAAAGATGAAACAGTGACTGGAGTCTGGACAGGCGCCGCACTCTGAACAACTTTGGGAACTTGGACAGGAGGGGAAGAAGTAGGCAGAAGCCCTGCAGCTTCCTTCATGGCACGTAAGCTACGAGGATGATGAGCGGCCTTAGACTTCTTTCGACCAGACGTCCCTACACCCTCGTCTCTTTTCCTCTTGGCTGACTCAGGGACAGCAGTAGTAACTTCAACAGGGCTAACCTGGACAGACGACTGATCCCTCACTTCAGTTAAAGGGGGAATGGGCATAGGAACGGTCTGGTCACCTACACGTTTCACCAAAGGTCTCCACTGAAAGTCTCCCATGATGCCTGAAAGCAGAAATGAACATGTCAAATGTCCATGAATTCAAAAATAAAGAATAAGCCAAGAAAGATTACCATCCAAAGTCGCGGCAGGATCATCAGATGAAGACAATGACAAAATAGCTCGGGCATCAAGAGAAGCAGGCAATAAGTCTATCACTCTTTTGTCCTGCCTCTCTGTCAGGGTAAGACTATCTTCGTCGTAGGATCGAAATCGGGTAGGGTGAGGTTGCCAGTAAAAGGGAAAATGAGGTTTTCCATCTTGATACATGAGAGATACACCATTCACCTCTTCATCGCTCTCACGAACCTTGAAGAAACGATCCTTAAAACGACGAAAGACATTGGCATCCACTTCAAAAAGTTTCTTAGAAACACTGTTCAAAGAAACCTAGCCAATCTTCCCGGACAACTTGGTCTGGAAGTAGAAAAGAAATAAATGCAAGCTTGGCCGAATGTTCAAAAGAGAACATAAAACTTCAAAAGCCAGCACGATCGCCCAACTATTGGGATGAAGCTGAAAAGGGGCCACATTCAAACAATCCAGCAGAGAACACTAGAAAGCAGAGAAAGGCAACAAAAGCCCTAAAACCTCAAAAAGGCAACGGTACATGAAGAAGAAAGCAGGAGCATCGGGAGCAGCCCTCATAAAGGGAAAATCGTTTTCCTGACAAGCCTCGACAATCAGCTTGTGAGAATCCTCAGGAGAAGACAAAGAAATTTGTTGACACATGGCATTGACACTGACAGAAGTCGTGAGAGAGGATTTGTATTTCAAAACATCCTCTTTCACCCACTCAAACCCGACCATGGAAGACGCTGGAGTAAGAGACCCAGTACTACGACTGCGACGCACAAGAGGGGAGGTCCTCAAACCCCTCACGTTGGGGTTTTCCTTTCCTTCAGTAGCGGAAGCCGGAGGAAGGATAGTAAGGGGTAAAGGCTCACTGACCCTAAAAGTAGAAGATGTTCGCACTGGTGGAACAGGACGAGAAGTTCCCTCGCCAGATTGACGAGAACGAGTCCTTCGCCTAGAAGAGAGGGATCCCTCAGAAGTCCCTCCATGGGTATTCTCCTCAGAAGAATCTTCGATGGAGATCACCTCGCGCATAATGCGCTGCTCAACAGAACCACCAGAATCACTGCCTCTCATACCTAAGGCAGAATCAGAGATAGGTGACTTAGACATTTTCAGAGGAAAAAGGAATTTGTAGTTTGGGAAGAAGAAGCTCGAAGAAGAAGTTCGGAGAGCAAGGACACAGGTGAAAATGACAATGGCGGAATCACTGCTATTTAAAGAGAAGGGAAGCTTGACGGTTACTTGGGCGGGAGAACGAAACGTCTCCTAGAAGCCCGCGTCGTGATTGAACCGTCACGACCCCCACTACCGCACGATCCTTCCCACTATGCACGATCCCAATGAACGTGACCTATCCCAGGCTTACACGTGGACACAAATAAAGGCATGGGCGGCACATGACTATTTGCATTTATGAAGAGATTGAACGTATCTTTAAAAAATCACATCAGACGGTCAGGAAATCTTGATCATTTACTGCCTTGGTCAGACTTATCCAATAAAGTCAAGGTTAAACATTCTCTCTCTATGGACTGCACAGTTACCTATACAAGTTCGTAAACCCAAAATAAAAAGTTAAAGTTTTGGTCGACCTTTGAAGACTTCAACCTCGACACTTTATGTCCACCCTCGGGGGCTGACAACTTTGCCACGACACCGGACATATTATCTTTATGCCTTTTCACCCTCTTTCGCCCATAAATTGGCTCAAAGGCTGGGGGCTTATGTACAGTCCAAAATAGTAAAATTACACGTGGCAGTATCATAATGGCCTAGGGACACGTGGCCAGCCTCTGCATCAGCATTGTCCTTATAATAGGCACTTACTCAGTCTCCAGGGGGCAGCCCGGACATGTGGTCCGGGCTGACTGTCAACACAGCCACATGAGCGCGGACGTCGACCCTCCCCTAGGAGCCCGGACATCCGTGACATTCTCGCTGCTCGCTCACTATTTACCTCACTGCAAGGATATTCAAATAAATGCAACCTCCTTATCTTATCATATCTCAAACAAGTTATCTACAAGTTGTTACTTATCTACAAGTATCAATATATCTACAAGGTACACATTATCTCTAATTCAAATTAAGATAACTGCCTGCTATTATCTGTATTATTATGTTATCAACAGATTATCTATAAGCAAAGGCCCAAGGTCCACTCCACGCTATAAATACAACACTCCAGGTGCATTCTCTCCATCCCTGAATCTCTCAACTCATCCCTGAACTCCACGCCTGATTCTTGGCATACACGATTCAACACATATCTCTCATTACTCACTACACTATATCCCCTCTCTTTTCTCTTAGACTTGAATGCATTACTCGAGTCCCTTAATCTCCATTCTTTAGGCCGAGTCTACACTTGGCCATCCTTATAAATTTAATGTTCTGACTTAAGCGTCGGAGTGTTTTTCCTTTGTTTTGCAGGTCTCTCCTCTGAGCAAAGCCTAACTCTACTCCGGCATCACAGAATTTGGAGTCCACCAAGGCCACATCAAACCCACACGTGAAATTTCCAGATTTTGACAAGAACATCTATCAACATCAACAACACCTTTAACCCAAACTAATTGAGATCGGTGGTAGATGAAACAAATGATAGATACAAAGAGGTTGGAAAAAAATGATAAAAGCAAAGAAGGAGAAATGAGGGAGAAAATGAAGAAGAAAAGAACTAAAAAGAGACTACCTGGAACATAGGGTTAACAATAGGTCTAATCTTCCACCAACTTTATAGTTTTTCTTCATTCCGTCCTAAGACACAGAGTCCGTCAATTCATATCTCAGTCCATTAAGTCTTGTTTAACTATCTTTCTCCATATAAGTTTTGGTCTACATCTACCTTTCTTTATGTCAATATCTTGATAACAAATTTTTATTCTTACAAAAACATTCAAGGATCGTCTCATTTAACTTTATTTATCACCTAGCAATATTTGGTGGTCGAGTGGTGTTACATTATTAACTCTCCGTACCAAACATAATATTTTTTTGGGTAAAGTTATATAGATTTATCTTTTAAGATACTAAGTTTCACTTAAGGAAATAACCTCCTTCAACAATTTTTTCTTTTTTCATACAAATAGATATAGGGATGAATCTCTCGTCACATGGCAAAAATTTAAAAATAATACAATTTAATTATTTAATTTGAAAAAGGGGGCAATTTCAGCAATATTTGGCAAAATGGGGCAATGGATCACGCCCAATTGGGGCGTGTTTGGCCCAAATGGTGACACGTGGCAGGGAAAAATGGGGGTGCAGGGTTTTCGCAGTTTTTTCGTAAGTTACGGAAGGTCATAACTTTTGACTGGGACGTCCAATTGACGCGAAACTGGTGGCCACGCGCTCGAAATCGAGAGGAGAAGGCCTAGGCAAGTCCCAAAAGGGACTTGTCCAAAATTTTTTCCCAAACGAGGCCTCTAAGTGCCTCAAAATTGCAATTTAAGTTTCGGAGTCCCAAATTTTTTTTTGTTTTCTGATATTTTATCTACTTAATCAGTGAATTGCAAGATATTCTTTGTTTATCTAATTAATCTTCTCAATTTCGAGCGTTCTGACATAGAATACGTCTTCATCGGACATTGCTACTAGAAATTACGATCTAGGGTATCAAATTTAGGGTTTCGGATTTAGGGATTAGTGTTGACGATTTAGGGTGTAGGGCTTATTCTTTAGGATTTAGGGTTTAGGATTTATGGTGTAGGGTTTAGGATTTAGGGTTTACGGTTTAGGGTTTATGGGTTACGGTTTTGGGGTTGATGGTTTAGGTTTTTGGGGTTTGGGGTTTAGGGTTTAGGGTTTAGGGTTTAGGGGTTTAGGGTTTTGGGGTTTAGGGTTTTGGGGTTTAGGGTTTAGGGTTTTGGGGTTTAGGGTTTTGGGGTTTAGGGTTTTGGGGTTCAGGGTTCAGGGTTCAGGGTTTAGGGTTTTGGGGTTTAGGGTTCAGGGTTAGGGTTTTGGGGTTTAGGGTTTTGGAGTCAGGGTTTAGGGGGTAATCCTTTAATCCCCGCAAACTGCTCTCTAGAACTAGCAAAACTACTGCAGCAAATCACTTGTTACAATCGTGATAAGCAAGGGCATTGGTCTTATTACAGTCCTTCCAAATCCCCGAAAACCAAACCTTTCTCTCTTTTCTCAATCACCAAGGGCATCGGTCTTATTACTGTCCTTCCAAATCTCCCTTGCCCACGCGCCTAAACCCTCGAACTGGAACCCTTACTCTCTTGCCCACTGCGCCGCTAAGTGCCCACCGTGCCACCATGGCTCACTAGTCACTACATCGAGTTCGAGGAGAGATCAATTTGAAAAGAAAAAAAGGAGACAGAGAAAGGCCCTGATTTCCATGATTACCAGTAATGAATGGTGCTAAACCCTAAACCCTAAACCCTAAACCATAAAGCCTAAAAACTAAACCCTAAACCATAAACCCTAAACACTAAACCCTAACTCCAAAACCCTAAAATCTGAAACCCTAAAATCTAGAGAGCAGTTTGCGGGGATTAAAGGATTACTCCGTAAACCCTAAACCCTAACTCCAAAACCCTCAACCCCAAAACCCTAAACCCTAAACCCTAAAGAATAAGCCCTACACCCTAAATCGTCAACACTAAGCCCTAAATCTGAAACCCTAAATTTGATACCCTAGATCGTAATTTCTCGTAGCAATGTCCGATGAAGACGTATTCTATGTCAGAACGCTCGAAATTGAGAGGAGTAATTAGATAAACAAAGAATAGCTTGCAATTCACTGATTGAGTAGATAAAATTTCAGAAAATAAAAATTTTTGGGACTCCGAAACTTAAATCGCAATTTTGAGGCACTTAGAGGCCTCGTTTGGGAAAATTTTTTGGACAAGTCCCCTTTGGGGACTTGCCTAGGCCTTCTCCTCTCGATTTCGAGCGCCTGGCCACCAGTTTCGTGTCAATCGGATGTCCCAGTCAAAAGTTATGACCTTCCGTAACTTACGAAAAAACCGCGAAAACCCTGCACCCCCATTTTTCCCTGCCACGTGTCACCATTTGGGCCAAACACGCCCCAATTGGGCGTGATCCATTGCCCCATTTTGCCAAATATTACTAAAATTGTCCCCTTTTTCAAATTAAATAATTAAATTGTATTATTTTTAAATTTTTGCCCTCGTCACATACTTAAAAGAACATGTTATATGTCAACTAGACTACACCATATCAGTTTCACATATAATGTTATCCACTGACACACAGGAGGCGGAGCTTAGTACAAGTTAAAGACGGTCATGGCCCCCCAAAAAATTATATTATTAATTATATTATATTATATTATTATATATATATATATATATATATATATATATATATAAACTAACACAAGATAATGAATAGCGGATATGATTTGTTAGTTGTGGTTCTATAAATGTTTGTTGTGATTCTATGCATCTTCTCAATGTATATTCTCTTTTATATCTTATATCTTATATGTTGCTTTGATTAATTAATAGAATTGATCGAGAGAGCTAATAGTCTTTAATGCATGTCTGTGTTCTTCAATACTAAATGCATGTGTTTAAGGATTGTAGATTTACTTTATTTTTTCTTTTAAGAGAGACATTTGAATCATATATAATACTCCTAAAAAAAATTACACTTTTGAAAGAAAAAAAATTACACTTTCATTTCTTACTTGATAATTATATGTTATATTTATTGATAGAGCAATTGTAATTTATTTTTATTCTAGTAATTGTAAATTTTTTTTAAAAAATGTAATTTAAGCCTATTTTTTTAAAAGATGAATATAATTATGCAAAACTTATTTGTATTTTTATTAGATACCAACAAGATTTTTGTTTATATACTTTAAAGTTACTTATGTTTTAATTATTGATGATTTTAAGTCATTAAAATAGCATAGAGAATTCTAATTTAGCAATCTCTTATGAAGATTTTTCTATTTATTTTTTTAATTTTCTTGCAATTTTTATAGAAAAAAATCTATAATTTTTACAAAATTACGATCAATTCTTTAATTAAATGAAAAATTCATTAAAAAATTATTCTTCTTGCATATTTTCATACAAATTTTACACAATAAAATATCTAATTCTTATATTCAAAAGCAGACAAAGGTATAAAGTTGTAAAAAATAATTCGGAGAGTCTTATTAATAAAATATAAAAATATTATATAAAATATAATTAAGTAAGAAAATAATTAATATTTGAGTAATATATATCAATGTTTGAAATCATTCATAAAAGATAATATTATCAAATATATTATATTTAATTTATATTTCATATTCGCCCCTCCAAAGTTTTCTCTTAAGCTCTACCACTGCTTATACACATATACACAATATATAGTTTTACTAATTTAATAGAATAATTTTAAAAAAAAATAAGAAACATTGTAAAATAATGAAATAATATTCAAAAACTAAAATAAGATAACATTATAACTATAAAAACAATAACATAAAATTAAACAATCTTATCTAAAAAAATGACAATAAATTAAAATTACAACATGCAAAAATCAGAAATAATAATAATAATCAAATCAAATCAAAATATGTTAAAAAGAGTGTCAGTAAAATAACATTAAAATATGTGAAAATGGGAAATGCTAATAAAATAATATATATTATCATGATATAAAATTAAAATACTAATGAAATATTTTAAAAATTACAAATAATAATAAGATTAATATTTAAAAAATGAGATATGATAGTAAATAGAATTCTTAAATTCCTCCATGTTATAATTAGTCTTATTATTAATTGCATAAAAATAAAAATAAAAAGATAGACAAATTAATATTTGAGTATTGTCATTATAAAATAACATTTAAGAGAACGTTGTGTTAATTAACCAAATATCACTTAACAAGAAATCATAAAATCAATGAATAAAATGAAAAAAAAATAGAAACTGTAAAATAAGAGAAATAGAGGAATATTTTGAGTATAAATCATGTTTCAGAATACACAGCAGATGCATGTATATATAAGATAATTACATTAATAACATATAAGTAGAGGATATATATTTTGTTTCTTCTAAAGTAAAGATAATATCTTTATAGTTATAGACTACAATTATTAATAAAACTAAAATATTATTTTTTATTTTCAATACTCTCCCTCAAGTTTACTCAACTAAAAATATAAAACTTGAGCTCCACAAAAATGACAACAATTTGAAAGCCAACTCAAGAGTGTTGGTGAAGTCATAGAATATTGCTAGAAAGAGAGGCCTAGAATATCCATTAGCCTAAGACGAGTTTCGACTTTCTTAAAAAAAACATTTGGAAGCTTCAAACAATATTTTTTAAGACAACCCAGTGATCTTGGTGAAATTGAAAAATATTGCTTGAAAAGGACACCTGAAATATCCATCGGCCTAAGAAAATTCAAAGCAAATTTTGACTTTCTTAAAACCAAGATTTGAAGCTTCGTTCAAACCAACAACAATGGAGGCCCAAAATTATTTAAAACTTTAAAACTAAGTCCACTACTTTTGGGACAGAGACAATGCATCTGAAAGAAAGACAAATGCCAATGCATGTAGGACAAAGACGAAATAGTGGAAGCCATTGTAGAGAGAAATAGAAACGGGAACCAAACATGGTGCAAAAGAGGTTTTCCCCCAAAACACATTCGATGGAGTTGAAACTCCAAGGGCAGAAGAGGAGCTCCATTAAAAGGGCTCTGATAGAGATTGGCACGAACTTGCAAGAGTGGGTTGCGTTGGGAGGATGACCACCGCACCGAAAGTCGATGTTGAAACCGGTGTCGGACATGCCACCATATGCTAGTTGAAGGCATTGTTTGGCTAAGTTAGACCCGAAAAGAGGACGCGCGTGAGGGCATGTTGGATCTTCAATGAGGCTGTCCTCACCACCGTTGTTTAGATATATAGGCGGCGATGCAAGTTATGGGGTCACCGGTTGGAAAGGTCGCCAAAAAAGGATAAGTGACATCGAAAGCTAGGAGAAATGTGAAAGAAGTTACCATAAAAGGAGATAAGGTTATCTAAACAAAAGTTAGTAAGCAAAAAGGGTTCACCAATGAGGGATGAATTTTCGTTATTCCCTCAACCTAGCTTTAGATACCATGTAAATTAAATAAGAAAAATAGGGGAATTGTTTTACTATAAATGTGTTATGGAGGAGACAAGCAATGCGTATTTATATAAGATAATTATATTATTAATAACACATAAATAAAGATATTTTATTTTCTCATCAAAGACAATGTTCCTATAAACTACAAATTATTAATAGAATCAGAATATTAATTCTTAAATATTGAAAATTAAAATGTATATAATTTTTTATGCATATTTGTTACTTTAAAATTAAAATAAAAATGATTTATTTTTATATAGATGTGAAGTAACATGTAAGGCCGGCCTATTTTATGTTTTTAAATGAGTTCATCATTAGAATAAAAATTTAATAAAGTTCTTAAATATTATGGGTATTCATAACCTGTATCATCCCAAAGTTAATTTTTACAAATTTGGGTTTAAAAATTAGACCCAACATATTTGAGTCACTGTTTTGTTTTTTCTGCACTTTTGGAATTATTTCCTACACTTTCTATATTAGTTTTGAAATGATTGTTCTAAAAATAATATGTTTTAATACATAAATTAACTTTTAATATGAGAAGTGCAGGAAGCAACTCAGAGAATGCAGAAAGCAATTGCCAATAATAATGGGTCTAGGTTGCAATTTTTTGTCTTTCCATAATCTGATTCTATGTCCAAAATTATATTTTTAAAGTATATTTTTCAAATAATCATATATTAATTAATTTTTCCATATATGTGATTTTTCTATTTTTATTTTTTTTATTTAGGAAACTTATCTTAGTTTAAAAGTAACTTTATTAATTAATTATATGATATTCTATTATCTTCTTTAAAAATATTACTTATTTACATGATACATAATAAAAAGAAAATTATACTTGACTGTTTCCTGTTTGTTATATTTAAAGCATGTATTAAATATATGATATTTAAAACATGTATTAAAATATTCTGTCAAAAAATATATTTAAAACATGTATTATGATATTTAAGTCGTTCACAAGATAATTTAGTTTTTATTGATCATGAAAAGTTTTCTCGAAGCCTTCCATCCTGTTTTACATTTTCACTTTAGAGTCACTGATAAAAAATATTAAGAAAAATTACTATAGAGAGGTTCTATTGGTGATATTTTTAATTTTCGTTATCAGTTCCAAGTTCAGATTTGCATAATTTCTTCTATCTTTTGGGTTTTTAATTTATGACATGTTTTGGTTATTTGTTGTAAGTCATTTTGAAAGTAAAAATATATCATTGCATGTATAAAATATAAACAGACTATAAACAAATCAATAATGACACAATTGCCACCTACTAATTTAATGTACACACATTTGTTATCTTCATTTGACAAAACAATCACAGACTAATGTTTAATTAAATTTATCATGCCATTACTTTGGTGCTTATTTTAGACTTATCAACCTTGTAAATTTTGTGCAAAAGAGAGGGAAAAGGAAAAACATTCTCTCAAAAAAAAAAAGAAAGGGAAAAGATATATTAAGTCATAAAACGCCGAGTTCAAAGGCTTCTGTATAAGAAATAAAAATTTATATAAATAAATTAAAATTCAAATGAACGTTTAAGAGAATTTAATACATAAATAAATTGCATTCAAACATTATTTGACTTTAAATTTGAAGTAAAAAATATAGAAGGTATTTAAGTTTCAGAATTAAATTTGTACTTTTTCAAACAAGCATTAATTAGTTTTAAAATTTAAAATAATTAATAAAAACTTTTGATTTTTTTTAAATACTATAATATCACAACACTGTCATGCTTTTTTAGTATATATCTTTCCTTTCTTTCTCAGATTGTTGTTTTCAACTTTGTTTAATTTTCTAGCGTGTAATGATTCAAATTACAAATAAGCCTACTCTATTGGGAAAATTTCCAAATTTTAGTAAATTAATTACTTATTTAGGAATAATAGCAAACTTTTTAGAATAGTAGCTATTAAACAAATTGTTTTCTTGCTTTGTTATTATTGTTAAGAAAGAAAGTAGTGGACTCGGATCACGACTTATTTTGATGCAGTTCATACATGTAGAAAACAAATAATAATAGCAAACTTTGAAATATTATACTTATGTAGTTAGACTTCGTTGTTTAAAATATTACACTTACCTAGTTAATTAGCCTATATTCATGAAAGTTTACTTGATCTTTTTTTTAATGATGAAAGCTTGATCGTTTTCCATGCAAATTGTTCTCTATGTTCTACAAAATATTAGAAATCAATTTTTACAGGTGATAATCAATATTATCAAATTTGAGAGTTTATATAGAATTATGAGAGTTTTATAAACTTGACTCATGAACTCAACTCATAAAAATATACTTCATATAAAAATAATAACAAAATATCTATAAATAATATATTAATTAAATATTTCAAAAACATTAATAAAACAAAATAGTAAGAGGAGTCCTAGAATACATTTTCTCTAACACTTTCTTTTGGATATTCTCTATGTGATTAATTAAAATTGATTTAAGTACATCAATTTTAGTAGATTTTACTTCTTAATTAATGTTTATTTCTCCTAAATTTATTGAAAATTAGTAATTTTAAATAAATTCTAACCAATAATAGGAGAGTATTCAAAAAAGATGCTAGAGAAAGTATAACTAACACTCATCAAATAGTAATAAATCACAAATTACACAATATTTAAATAATCAAGTCTATAATAATTCATCATTACTAAATAATAACTCGTGGATATGATAATAGTGATAAAATATTCGTATTGAAGATTTGATGGTGTTAGAATTAAAGATCCTTCAATTGAGTAACAACATATCAAATGAAAGTATATTTAACATACTAATTTGGTGATAAACTCACAAGGTACCAAATATGATTCATGAATACTCTTTTCTCTTAACACTTCATTTAGACTTATTATTTATCATTGTCTCTTGTAACCGAAAAATACTTAAACTTTTGTCTAGGTGCTAAATAAATTTGTAAGGTCCAAAAACTATTTTCATAATTTAAATAGAGAAATGAGTCATTTTTTATAATTATAATTATAATTATAATATAAAATTAAATTTAACCGTTTGTTAGATCTCAAAAAAGGGACGAAAAGATCTCGAAAAAACGGGAGAGTGAAAACCAAAACCCACACTTAAGTAGGGATAACAAATGGGTCGGCCTGCAAAAAAATGGGACAGGTTAGCCCAGTTCACAAAAAATGTGTCCCGCCCGCTTTTGCAAAGTGGGCTGGAAATGCTAGCCCACTCTGCTTTAATGCGGGTCAGCGGGCTAGCGGGCCAGTCCGTCTAAAAAATAAAAAAAAAATAAAAAAAGTTAATTTAAAAAAGATACAAAAAAATAATAAAAATACAAATATGATAATTAAAAAAATACAAAGTTAATAAAAAAATAATTTTAAATTAATGTTAAATAAATTATGTCATGTGATAATTCACAAAATTACACTATTTGCAAATGAAATTTATGGACGTAAACTGTCCAAAGTGTAATATGCTAGTAATGAAAACTATTTGAAAGTATTATTATCATAAATATTTTAATATTAAAACTTAAAAGTTAATTATGAGAGTGCAAAGAGTATAAATTAAAAGAATATACCTATTTCAAAATATGTTAAATATATATTTAATTTTAATATTTAATATTTTAAATAATATTAGTCCAGCGGGTTGACCCGCCCTGCTCCGCGTTTGGCCCACAATTTTACGGGCCAAACGGACCCGTCTCACTTTTAATTAACGGACTGATATTATCAACCCAGCCTGTATTTTTTTAGACTAAGCGAGCTGGCCCAACAAACCAGACCCGTTTTAGTAACCCTACACTTAAGTTAAAATAAATAAAGTACTATTTTACGTTACTCCTACATCCTCCGAAATTACCGAACTACCCCTTTCCCTAACGGGAGACAACATTTTGGCGGGAAAAAACCTGTAGGGCACAACGAGTGGCGCCAAAACTCGTCAACTTTACCCTTTTCCCAATATTAATTTATTTTCCTTAAAAAAAAGGAAAGACAAAAAAAAAAAAAAAACGCACACAACAGAACCGAACATCGAAGGAAAAAAAAAAAAAGAAAAAAGAACAAAACACTTCACCTTCTCTCTCTCGGTCCATTTCCATTTCCATTTCCATATCTTCTTTCTTCAGCTTCTTCTTCTTCTTCTTATTCCCTTTGTTCGTTCTACGGTTTTCTCGATTCCGATTCCTCTTGTGTTCCTTTCGCCATTCCTCCACCCTCACGCACGGAACCCAGCTCCCCCTCCGCGCGTGATCTGAAGCCAAATTAGGGTTTACGCATGAGTCCTCCTCCAGCTGAATCCAACGCCATGGAAGACGGCAAGCCCGTGAATGGAGGCGACCAAGTCGAGTCTCGCTTTGTCGAGTTCTGCAAGGTTCTTGATTTTCCCTTTTGTTTCGTGTTCTCTGTTTTTTTATTTCTAGTGGGTCAATATTTTTGTAAGTTTGGTGAAGTGAATTTTTATGTTTTTTTTTTTTTTTGGTGTTTTGTGTTGTAATTGCGTGTGGGGTTTCAGTGGGAGTGGTCGGCATGCAGAAAGTTAAGATCTTTTAAGGTTTTATGTTAGTAGGTATGAAAGTTCCGTGTGTTATTTTATTTTTGTTCCGTGTTTTTTCTAAGTTAAGTTTCTATTTTTTGAGTTAAGGATAGGAAGATGCAGATGAAAATATTTAATTGATCAATAAAAAAAATTATTTGTTAACTGCGGCATGTTACTCATCCTGATGAGTGATGAAGAAGGATACAATGCTTAATTTTTTATGTATTTTATTTTTTGATTTTTTTTACTGAGTGGGGTAAGGCGAGGAGAAAATTTTTAAATGTCTTTTGCTGTATTTGACAAAGTTGAGTGGGATTATGGCATTTCACTTGGGAAGATATTTATTGTGCAACTCTTGTACATCATCCATCTTCTAATGTTTCTATTTTTTAAAATTTGTTGTTCACTTGTGTTATCATGGAATACCAGTCCACACACATCCTGCTTTTGTTTTGTCTTTCTGTCTTCTTTTCTACTTGTTGCCTTTTTATATTTGGAGTTGGCTGATATGCTCCAAAAATTGGGATAGTTTGCCACATGTGTGTGTGTGGATCATTATGATACTTGAATCCCTATCAGGTTGAGATTGTGTTAATAAGTGAGACTCGGGATATAAGAAACGTCCATATATATATATATATATATATTTTTGTATGTATTTAGGTAGATTGAGTAGCGTTTAAATTGTGAGATCCTTTACTCATTAAATCCTACATTAATGTGCTCTTTTTATGACAGAATGGGCTAGCATTGGAAGAGAAAAGCTGTAAAGAAGCTAAGAATCTGTTTGGAGAAACCAAGCATATTCTACTGTCAAATTTTTCGTCAATGGGGAATGGAACGGTACAGATGAACATTATTGTTTTTGGTATAACATAGAACTTATGAAATTTTTTATTTTAATTAGATGAGTTTATATAATTTTTTTTCAGTCTGAAGAAGCAGAGAGGTATTGGTTTGCTTTCATTTTGTACTCTGTCAAGAAATTGATCCAGAAAAATGAGGAGGGTGGGAAGGAAGACGCTGAGAAGACTGGGCTTAGCTTGTGTCGTATATTGAGAGCAGCTAAGCTTAAGTATTTTACTGACTTTTTGGATAGCATATTCTTTTTGTATTTTGTAGGATGTTCTAGTAGTTACTGTTATACTTATCTTCTATTCAACAGCATTGCAGATTTTTTTAAAGAACTTCCACAGTTTGTTGTTAAGGCTGGTCCAACTTTAAGTAATCTATATGGTACAGATTGGGAAAACAGGCTTGAGGTATTGACTGAGCAGAGAACCATGATTGCATTTGCAAAATTGATGTGTTTGTGTGATGGTTGGTTTATTTATTTAATCATTGGAATAGCTTTCTATTAAGCCATTCTTTATGTTGCTATGTCTATACTAGGCGAAGGAGATGCAAGCCAATGCTATTCACTTGAAGATTCTTAGCAAGTGAGTACCCACCTTTTGCATACATAATTGTTCATTATTATTCATTAATTTATGGTATTCATTATTATTCATTAAGATTCTGATTTGTCTGAAGGTCCTCATTATTATTCATTAACTTTGAAATTTCTCTTTCACTATGTATTATTTCCTTTTTTGTATAATAATTAAGCAAACCTGACATATGGCAATTCTAGGAAGCATAGTTTTCCATGGATAGTTATTCACTCATTTAAGTCCTTGCATGCAGAGATTAGAGGTAGTCATAGCTTAAATGTCATATTCCTTTCTTAAGGACTTAAGGTAGCTGTTGTTATTTGTTGGTAGTGAAGTTCACATTGCCTTATGAGTTGTGTTATTTGCTACTATTGTATTTTATTAATATGATAACATATCATTAATGAAATGTATTGTCACAAAAAATACTTAATGAACTTGTGTTTATTATAGAGGCAGTCTACTTAAGGTGGTACATGTATCATGAAGTGGTAATAGTAGTTAACAGAATATGAAATGCAGGACAGCTAAAAATTTGTAGTTAACCTATCATAGACCCAATGTTTTGTCTGGAACTACAAATATGCTATGGTCAATGTTTCATAATACTGTTATTTTTCAACTATCCAAGAAATTAGGTGCATCTTTGTATCATTTAGTCATCTCTGAGACTTTGCACTGCTGTATGCTTAGCAATCCTATTTTAGCTGCATGCATTTGTTTGCTTTAATTATCATGTGCAGTGCAAGATGCCTATATGAGATGACATGACATCTTGTATGTTTGATGGTGCTAGGTACTATAAACGTGTGTTTGCAGAGTTCTTCGTGGCAACTGACACAAATGCTGAAAAAAACTCATCTATTACTGTTCATGCATCTGAATATCATCGATTTGGATGGTTGCTTTTCTTGGCACTTCGTGTACATGCTTTCAGCCGTTTCAAAGACTTGGTGACTTGCACTAATGGTTTGATTTCAATATTGGTCAGTTACGTTCTCATATCACTCTCTTTTGTTAACATTCCTGTAGAGAAGTTTTCTTCTTTTTCTCCTTTTGATCATAGAGGAAAGAATTATTGAAGCTTTGAATACTTGAATTTTTTAAATAAAATACTTGTTTGACTATATTCAGGATATGCTTGTTATATTTCATTTCTTTAAAGTTGTAATATTTTAGTTTTTGTCTTGTGGGGGGAATGAAAGAAAGTTTCTTAATTTCTGGTTGTATCTGTTACAGGCCATCTTAATTATTCATGTTCCTACTCATTTTCGGAATTTCAACATTCATGACTCCTCACGCTTTGGTAATCCTCTTTGTTCTCCCCTCTTTCGTGCATTTTGTTTAAATTGTTCTTGTTCTGTTTTATGTGGCTGTACTTTGAAATGCATTCTGCTATACTGCAAGTGTGCTCTTTCTCGTGCTCAAACATCCATTTACTTGTAGGCTATTTTGGTGATTGTCTTAAAAGTGAATTTGCTCTAATTATTAGAAAAATATGAGGTGAAGTGAATTGAACATACCATGTTGGATTATGATTTTCTGATGAGGCTCTGATATCATGTCAGTAAATCACAAGAACCATCTAAGAAATAATTAGGAATACTGTTTAGAAAAAACTGATCTGCCCTCTGGGGGGTCATTCTCGTAAATAGCCATTAGGATCTTTAAAATAGAGAAATCTTAGATGTTACAGATATTTACAGCAGTTCTACAGGAAATTGTAATGTTTAGTTAAATAGTAATGACGGAATTGTAATGTCTAATTAAGTAGTAATGAAAACCTAAAAGACTGATTTGTCTGTATACAATTGTAATGTCTAAATAAATAATAATTGTGACGGCCTAAAGGGCGTTAGCACTAATATTATCAAATTTTCATTCAGTTAAGAAAAGTAAAAAAGGTGTGGACCTCCTTGCATCACTTTGCAACATATACAACACTTCTGAAGATGAGTTGAGGAAAACCATGGAGAAAGCCAATAATGTTATAGCAGATATATTGAAGAAGCAGCCTTGCTTGGCATCTGAATGCGAAACCGAAAACCTAGAGAATATTGATAAAGGTTCATTTTCCTTGTGTTATTATTATTTATGCATCAGGAATACTTGATCTCTGTAACTGATATTTATTATCCCTTTGTTTGTAGATGGTTTGACCTATTTTAAAGACCTGATGGAAGAATCTGCTCTACCTTCTAGTTTAAATATGTTAGAAAAAGACTATGATTACATGATTCGAAACAAGAGTGAATTGGATGAGAGGTTATTCATTAATGAGGATGACAGCCTATTAGCTTCAGTAAGCTTGTCTGGAGGTTCTGTTTCAGCAGGTGGTGTAAAGGTATGTTCAATGGAAAATTTGTTCTAAAATTCTGTTCTATCTTGTGTAAGATAACACCTAAAATTGTCTGTTATTGTACTCTATAGAGGAAATTTGATTCAATGGCATCACCTGCTAAGACCATTACAAGTCCACTCTCACCTCACCGCTCCCCCACATCACATGCTAATGGCATCCCGGGTAGTGCAAACTCAAAGATGGCAGCCACCCCTGTAAGCACAGCAATGACTACTGCAAAGTGGCTTCGAACTGTCATTTCTCCACTTCCATCGAAGCCCTCGCCAGAGCTGGAACGATTTTTGACATCATGCGATAGGGATGTTACAAGTGATGTGGTTCGCAGAGCACAGATTATATTGCAGGCTATATTTCCTAGTAGTCCTCTTGGAGAACGATGTGTAACCGGAAGCCTGCAAAGTGCAAACCTTATGGACAATATATGGGCCGACCAACGAAGATTGGAAGCACTGAAGTTATACTACAGGGTATTGGAAGCAATGTGCAGAGCAGAAGCCCAAGTACTTCATGCAACTAATTTAACCTCTCTACTTACCAATGAGAGGTTCCATCGATGTATGCTTGCATGTTCTTCAGAATTAGTCCTGGCAACTCACAAGACTGTAACAATGTTGTTCCCTGCAGTTCTAGAGAGGACTGGAATTACAGCCTTTGATCTTAGCAAGGTGATTGAAAGTTTCATTAGACATGAAGAAACTCTCCCAAGAGAATTGAGGCGACATTTGAATTCATTGGAAGAACGACTTTTGGAGAGCATGGTATGGGAAAAGGGTTCTTCGATGTATAACTCTTTGGCAGTTGCCAGACCTTCCGTTTCTGCAGAGATAAATCGTCTTGGACTGTTAGCTGAACCGATGCCATCATTGGATGAAATTGCAATGCATATTAACTTCTCCTGTGGAGGACTGCCGCCAGTGCCTACCTTGCCCAAGCTTGAAAGTTCTCCAAGTAATGGTTCTCTCCTTTTAGTTCGAACTTGAAGACTTTTAAGTCACGTTTTCTAAGTTTTCATATATTTCTGTGTGCTTCATTCCGTACAGTTATTGTCATGGTTATCTATATGATACATAAAATTGTTTCTCCTCTGTCCTTCCTACATACCTCTTCCTCCAAGATCCCAAGATGAAAATGCATACTTTTCAGCTTGAGTAACATCTTTTAATTAATCAATTTCAGCTCAGAATGGGGATATCAGATCACCAAAGCGAAATGTTTTAATGGAAAGAAATTCTTTCACTTCACCAGTGAAAGATCGCCTTCTTCCCTTCAACAGCCTTAAGTCAAAACTACCCCCACCTCCTTTGCAGTCAGCATTTGCCAGGTATAACAAGGATGATCTGGTAGACCTATATATGTAAATTTTCATTATTTAAAATTTTAACCACTTTACTGTTGTTTTTCTTTTGGTGCTTTGTTTTGAATGTTTGTTCAATGCAGCCCAACAAAGCCAAATCCAGGAGGTGGAGGGGAAACATGTGCAGAAACTGGGATCAACATCTTTTTTGGCAAGGTATTACATAACACTGTTATACCGTGTTAACTATTAGGGTTAGTTTGGTAGCTTTCGTTGCCTTTTATTTGAGTGGATTCAAAGGAAACCATTTTTGTGTGCAACTGTGAACATGTGCTGTTGTACACTATTTATTCAATTTGGTAAACCATCTGTCTGTCTTTAAAGCTCCAAGTTTGTGACCATTGTGTGCTTTCAGGAACAACTGGATCTAGATGTTTGACTTTGATATTGAAAACTTACTCTGCTTTTTGGAAATTAACTGTTACACCACTTCCATTTGAGTTATTTCGTGTTGATGGGGCAGTTTTTCTGGTTTATCTGTTTAAGATTTAATGATTTTGTTTCTTCACTATATCATTTTTAAGCATTTCAGCTTGTGTACATTCTTTGTTTACTAGATCATTAAGTTGGGAGCAGTCAGAATAAGTGGCATGGTTGAAAGGCTACAATTATCTCAGCAGATCAGGGAGAATGTATACTGTCTTTTCCAGCGGATCCTAAATCAATGGACAGCTCTCTTTTTCAACCGTCATATTGACCAAATCATCTTGTGTTGTTTCTATGGAGTTGCAAAGGTTTCACTTTTGGTTTAGAAACTTTAGAGTGTAATGTGCTTTTATATTATTACCTTATTCTCATTCTATTCTGTTTTGGCAGATTTCACAACTGAACCTAACTTTTAAGGAGATCGTATACAACTACAGAAAGCAACCACATTGCAAACCACAAGTTTTTCGTAGTGTATTTGTTGATTGGTCATTGGCCCGCCGAAATGGGGTATGTAACTGAAGGCCAAAATTCAATGCTTATTTTCTGACAATTGTTACTCACAACTGATCTGAATGAAAACAGAGAACAGGACAGGATCATGTTGACATCATTACCTTTTACAATGAAATATTCATTCCTTCTGTAAAGCCACTGCTGGTTGAACTTGGCCCTGCTGGACCAACCACGAAAAGTGATCGAATACCTGAAGTTAATAATAAAAATGACGGTACTTGCTTATTTATAAAGTCACTTTCAATTTCTTACCTGACTTCCATTACTATGCCAATCTTGTGATCAATTGACTTGTGTGGTCTTCTCTTTCCAGGCCATTTAGCTCATTGTCCAGGATCTCCTAAAATATCACCTTTCCCAACCCTTCCTGATATGTCTCCAAAAAAAGTGTCAGCCACACACAATGTATATGTCTCTCCATTACGATCATCCAAGGTACTAATATATTTGTTTGGATTTCTTCTTTGTACTAGATGATTTCCCAGTTTCCATTGCTAGTTATTGAATAACAATCATCTGACATTATGGTGGACAAGGAAGAAGCATGTAAGGACTGTAGTGTTCAATTTGTTCTTTTTTTTGCAGATGACTGTTTTGTAATTTTGCAAACTGATATCATCTCTAGGTGATATAATAAATTCGAATCTAGAAAACTGTTAAAAAAAAAAAAATCTCCATTTTCTTTTATGGAACACAAGGGTATTCATTGGTTATGTGCACAGATGGAAGCCCTAATATCACACAGCTCAAAAAGCTATTATGCATGTGTTGGGGAGAGCACTCATGCATATCAGAGCCCTTCAAAAGACCTGACAGCCATCAATAACCGTTTGAATGGGTATGCTTTTTCTTCATGCCTTAAACTTTGTGAAACAGTTATTTACATCATTGAAAAGTGACAACCTTATTTATTTGTGTCTGATTCTATGTTTTAGCAACCGGAAGGTGAGAGGTCCCCTCAACTTTGATGATGTTGATGTGGGGTTGGTGAGTGACTCTATGGTTGCAAACAGCCTCTATCTGCAGAATGGAAGCTGTGCATCATCATCAGGTGCACCATTGAAATCAGAGCAACCTGACTCCTAGGATTCAATGTTGTGTATATTCTTTCTTGTGTCCGTGCTTTATGAGAAGGGGGGTATTGTTATGAGCGGTGAGATTGTAGAATGCCGCCACTGCCCCCTTGTACTTTTGTGTATGTTAGGTATTATTAAATTGAATGCAGAATGTAGGTCTCTCATTAGGTAATTAATAATAGTTTCATGTCCTTCGTAGTTCAATTTGTTTTTAATTATCATAATTTGTAACTTGTTTGTTTCCACGATAGTTGATTTGTCTGTCTATTTACTATTTAGGGATAGGTCATGCATATCTGAAATTTTTAATGAGTTAGGCCTTTCATTAAGCTAACACATGTCAAGCCTTAAAAAAAAAAAAAAAAAACCAAAGTCAAGTTATAAGTAGTATTGTCAAAAATTGGAAGTTCAAAAATTGTCAAAAGGTTAGGTTGATTTTTGGATTTGTTTGGATGATTTGTTGTTCAAATCATTCGGTTTGGTTCAGATTGCAAGTTTTGTGAATAAGTAATTAGACAATAATTTCAAAAAATAAACATCAAATTATTATTAAAGAATATTTTTAAATGCAAATTCATAACTTTTAATAAGATATCTTCTCATAATTTTTTCAATAAGATATTTTGTTTTTAGACTAACACGAGTAAAATAAATTTTAAATAGAGGATTTTTCATGAGATAGAAATTGAAAACTATTTCCCCCCAGAAGGATTGGTAATTAACTAATAATTTGCGAAGAATATACATCAAATTATTATGTACCAATATTTTTAGATTCAAATACAAATAATTTTTAATAAGATATTTTCTCACATAATATTTTCATTAAGATATTTTATTTTTAAACTAACATGAGTAAAATAAATTATAAACAAAAAAGATTTTTCATGAGATGGAAAATAAAAATTATTTGTACCGCAAGATTTGTCAATAAGTAATCAGCTAATAATTTGTAAGGAATATACATTTTTCTATTAAAAATATTTTCAAATTTTTTTTTGCAAACATCGTAAATATATAATAGTTTATATATAAAATATAATTAATTTTTTCAACATAATACTTATTTTTTCTTGAAATACCTAATATAATATTATACTTTTTTATATAAAAATAATTTTAGATTACTTACTCAATATCATATATCAAAATAAATTTATTAAATATAAAAATTAAAAATTAATTTATTAAATTTTTTAGAATATTACATAATAATTTGAAGTTACTTTAACAACACATCTTAAAATATATATTTTTAATTAATTTATTGTATAAGCCACAATATCATTCATAGGAGACAATGTCCTTACAAAATTATTATTGAAGATAAAACTCTTTACAAACTAAAGTTACATTAGACCCAATTAGTTAGTAGAAGAAGCAATATTTGATTAATATTTGTCTAACACTGTTAGTGGGGAAAGATCATGTTTTATTTTCTAGGTGTGCAAAATTTTATTGGATCAACACTAGTTAGTCACGCATCATGGGTGAGATTAGTCTTTGATCAAATGGATTGAAAAACATTCACTCGTGGTTTATTATCCAAGACAAATATATATATATATATATATATATATTTATAATAAATATATTAAAATTAATTTATTAAACATAGTTTTATGATAAAATAATTTTAAATTACTTACTCTCAATAACATTGTAGATTAAATTAGTTTTAATTTTTTATGAAAAAAACTACAAATACCATTCACAGAGGATAATCCTACTCGACACCATTATGAATGACAATTTTTCTACAAGTATTTAACATAGTTGCATTTCAAAAACTCAAAATATATGATATATATATATATATATATATATATATATATATATATCAAAATTAATTTAACAATATATTTTCATGACAAAATAATTTTAAATTGATTACTAAATAATATTATAAATTAAATTAGTTTTAATTTCTTGTATAACAAAGCGTATAAGTATCATTTACAAGAGACAATCTTACTTGACAGGGAATACAGTGGGTATGTTTGGATGGAGTATTTTAATTGTAGAAAGTAATTTAAACAAGAATTTAAATTTCTTTAAGATAAAATTTAGTATTTGGATATTTTATTTAAAAAATTTTAAAATTTAAGAAATTTTAAATAGAAATTTAATTTAGCTAAAAGTGAGGAATTGTAATTCCTCACTCAAAGCAGAGAATTTGAAAATTCTCCCTAGACTCTCGCTCTCACTGTCACTCGTTCCTTTCTGTTATTCCTCTAGTGCTCTTCCTTTCTCACGCTCGTTCCTTTCTCTCGCACTCGTTCCTCTCTCTCACACTCGTTCCTCTCTCTCTCGTTCGTTCCTCTCTCAACCAAATTGCGCATCCTCATTCTTGTTGAGGTAATATTTCATTCACTCCTTGTTCTTGTTTTCTTCGTTTCGTTTTTGTTCTTTCTCATTCTCACGATTCCTAAGTTGTTTTCGTTTTTGTTCTCATTCTCTCTTTTTGTGTTCAGAGTATGTTCTCTCTCTTCGTTCAGACTTTGCTTTCTCTCTCACGGTGGTTCATAACAGGTTCGTCACCAGTCTCGCGATATAGGTTTTGTTCTTTGTTTCATCAATTTGTGTTTCGAGTTTGAATCGACAATTTGTGTTTTGAGTTTTGTATGTGACTTGTTTGTCTTGACTGAGGTTATTTTCTTCTAGCTCCTCAAACCCCTTTTATCAGCCATTTCTACTTTAAAATAGAAACCCCTTTTATCGAGCTCATAATTATAAGAAACATTATTGAGACATGGCTAATGCTTGACTCGTATTGGTAAGAAAGTTCAGGATAATGAGAAATATTTGTCATTTTATTTGATTATTTTTATCTTCCCTTTTCGTGGATCCCTCTTCTTTGATAGTTGAAGAGATAAGTTAGTAACAGAGCCTGAGCAATTTTTCTTTCTAATAACATAGCCTAACTTGGAGAGTCCTCTAAACAGGTATGTTGTAGCTAGCACATGCATTTGAATGATGGGGAAGATTGAATATTTATAAATTGCCAACTATTCTTACTAGTATCGCTCCTAAGTTTCCTTTGATTTAGACATACTATATATTCCTCGAGGAGATATTGGATCCTAATTTCTGGCTCTTTTGAGCTCTAGACGCTGCTAATAGCATTTTTTATATAGGACGTACGTCTATGATTACCCAGTTCAGTTCAGTGAATTGAGAATATGCATCATACTAGTATACTACATTATGATTGGATAAAATTAGAGGGTGGGTGTGATCTTAATTCGTGCTAGCTTTTGCTTGAATTGGTTTGTTATGATGACACACAAGCTGGCTTGAATATCTTGGTTCGTTCATTAGTTGAATGACCAGACATAAGTATATCTTTTCAAAAGAAATCTAAAACTAAATGAAGTTCACTTTAATGTGTCAGCCAATGGTTGTTGATTTGAGGGGGAGTTACTTGAAGCATAAAGAGATTTGAAGACATGGAAGTGTTTTGAGCTTTCAACATGTTTGAAGATTTGAAGAAAAGCTTGTGATCAAATGTAAAAGGAAGGAATTTCTCTGATGATCCAAATCATTGCATTCATATCATTCATAAGCTCAAGAATTAAATCACAAGGCATTAGGAAATTATTTTGAATCTTGAAATATACAAAGTGTTTTTGGAAAATAGCATTTCACTGGTTTAATCGATTAATATAAACAAAGTGTTTTGATGCAAAGGCTGTTGAGAGGGGTCTCCTTCACTTGCATAATCAGCCAAGGGTTCTTCACTGTCAGCAACAAAGGGTTCCTGTTGCTGAGGCACTTGTTGAGGCTGTCCACCCATCACCCAGCCATCAGGTGTCTTGTGAAGTCCAAGCTTGGACAAGTGCTTCTCCTGAATGAGGCTGTTGGAAGAGTTGGTGTTGTCCACCACTTCATTAGAGACATCAATCCCAAAATGATCAATGAATCTAGATATAAGGACAGGATATGGAAAGGGATAGTTGACAAGCCTCTTAGCCTTCATCAATATTTCCTGAAAAATGAGAACCTAGTTCATAGGAATGGAGTTTGTGAGACCATACATTAGTTGTAGGTCCTCATCTGTAGCTTGGGCATGGTTGGTTGCTCTTGGGGTTAAAATATATGTGATAAGGTAATGGAGAAGTCTGTTTTCTAGTGCCATAGAACTAGTACTTAATCTATTCCTAATGGGTTGGTTTGGGTCAGTGAGAGACTCTCTATAGGTGCCTATTTTGCTGTAACACCCTGGGGATTCCTCAAACTTCCTTTCTCCATCATTGACAACCCCAGCAATAGACTCCCATAACTCAGGGGTAATGACCATGTCAACCCCTTTGACAGTTGATTTGAAATGTTGGCCATCCATAGAGCCTCTTCCACAGGTGTAGAAGACTCTAACAAGATCAGGGTAGTAAGTATCCTTCATTTTCATGAATCTCCTAAGGCCTTGGGTTTCTAATAAGGCTAGAAAGACAAAGCCTTCTTGGATGAACCAGTCAAGGCTTATATATTTGGGAGAGCTGATGGGTTTGGTGGCATTGTATTGCAGATAAGTCATTTTATCCGCTTCTTTGGTGAACCAAAGACTTAATCGATCGGGTGGAGGTTGAGGTTGAGGGTTAGAAGAAGACTTTCCCACCTTTCTTTTCCCAGTCCTAACTCTTTTGGGTGCAGACATTTTGAAGAAAACAGAGAAGGATAAGAATGGTTTTGAAAAGTAAAGAATAGAGAGCAAGGGATAAGGATGATAGGTGCAAAGGAGATATGATGCACAAAGCTTCTATATATAGGCAAGGATGAGGCACTAGACGTTCAAATTTTTCAAAAATATAGTTGTTATAGGCAGTTAATGGAGGTTAATTATGATTTGGGCGTTACAGATACCCAGAAAATCTGTTAGAAATTTCACAACAGCATGAATAATCGATTAAACCGATGTGTAATCGATTATTTCAGTTCAACAAATCTCAAAATTTACACTGTGTAATCGATTAATTTGTAAGATAATCGATTACTTTTGACATTTCTAGAGGTAGGGGATGACTTGTAATCGATTATATTTTATATTTAACCGATTATATGCATTAGGATAGCCATTAATCAAGCATCAGGATATATGTAATCGATTATCCCGAGTGGTAATCGATTACAGCAGATAGACAGATATAAAGCATACTTGAGTGTAATTCATTACAAATGATAGGTAATCGATTATTCCAGCTACATGGTCAATTCTGATTTGAATTTTAAATCAGTTAATCGATTAATCCGATGAGTAATCAATTATTTCCGCGTGACACAATTTTAGACTTAATGAAGAATAATCGATTACAATATTAACGTAATCGATTACATACGCATAACTTTTATACTGAAAGTGATTTTTAATGAATATAATCGATTAATCCGAGCCTTAATCGATTATTCCAGTCAAAGCATCAGATGCAGAGTACTTTAGCAGCTTTTTCGAGTTTTCAATGTACTTGATGATTTAGTGACATACTTGGCTTGAATTATCAACACAAAACACAAATAAAACATGCTAGTTAATGCTGCTTTCATCTAAAATTCCTAAC
>PYAF01001916.1:275425-294029 GCA_007407185.1 Glycine tomentella
GATATTATTGATAAAGTAATTTAAATTACTTACTTATTATATCATAATGTAAATTACTTTTAATTTCATTTTTTTTATGATAGAAACTACAATTATCATTTACCGGAAATAATTATTTTCTATGTCATCATGAGTTAACCGTTACAAGCAAAAAGTTTTTTTAAAAAAAGTATTTAACATAATTACATATCAAACAATCAACAATATTTATTTTTATTAAATATATTATTTGTTTTTAAATTTTTATCATATAAAATAATGTGTGAATAACTGTAAAATAAAATGGTGACATTTTAAAATAATACAAATATTTATAGTTATATTATTTAAATTTAATTAAGAATTGAAATTTTTAAACTCTTTTTATTTAATTCAATAGTTACGATAACCAGTATATTAACATTCAGTTAATATATTTATTTTGATTCTTTGTTATAGGACAACTAAAGTTAATTAATTTAAATTACTTTATCAATAATATCATAAATAAAAATATTTTTAGTTATGATAGAGATAAAAATTAAAATTAATATGGAACACATATTTTTGTTACAAGAAAAATTTAAATTACTTACTTACTATATCATAATGCAAATTAGTTTTAATTTTATTTTTTAATGATACGGGAAATAATTATTCTCTATGCCATCATGAGTGAACCGTTAGGGGAATTTTTTTAAAAAAAAGTCTTTAACACATTTACATCAAACAATCCGCAATGTTTATTTTTATTAAATTTAATATTTGTTTTAGAAACTACAATTATCAATTACAGGAAATAATTATTCTCTATGTTATCAAGAGTGAACCGTTACGGAAAAAAGTGTTTTTAAAAAAAGTATTTAACACAGTTGTAGAAGGTTCGTGCCGAGGGCGGTGCTCATGGATCTGGAGCCAAGGACCATGGATAGCGTGGATATGAGTGACACTAGGAATGTTTCCCTTATTCTTAATTTTTATGATTAATGTGATCCATCGAAGTTGTTTTGTTCAACTTCTTATTCTATACCCAGAACACTTTACAATTTTTCGAGCTATACCGCTAAACTTGTACATTTTTTAACTTATACAATTTTTCAGGACCCGCTGGTAAAGGAGAATGGATCCCGAAGAAATTTGGATCGTGTGCTTACACCCACAACATTAATAAATAGTAGAACTTGTGGTAGAAAGTACAGAGGATCCTGCTTACAATGTTGTATCACGATTAATAGCAGAATTTGAGGTATAAATAAGTTCACAAGTTATTTGCTATTAAGTTTTGCAACCATAAACTCCTTAGTTCTTTCAATTAGTTGATTTGCCCTGTTGGAGCTACTTGTTTTCTGTTTTGAGCTTTATCCATTAGTGTTATATGCACCTCATTCACACTAAATTTGATGTCTGTTTGGTGTATGCATGATCATTTTAAAGCTAAGGTTGTTGTACCTGGTTTGTCAACAACTTGTAGTAAAAAAATTCATACTAAATTTGATGGTTGTTTGGTTTTTAGGCCTGTTTTTTTTTAAGTGATTAATTAGAATTATTATGGTTTCAATTCCATGAATTATTTTATTGTTGAAGCTAATAGCGAAATTTGACAATCCTAATAAGTACTTGTTTTGGCATATTTTAATGTTTTTTCCCTAGCATTTCATTCCTATTTATTGTTCTTGTTCATTTTATATGTTCTACCATGACTGCATGTAGTTATCGTGTCTTATAAATGCTAGAAAAACTATTTGCATCTTAGATAGTTGGTTAACTGCACGTTGATCAAAGAACTATATATGCATTTTGGGAATTGGTGCAAAGACCAAGTGGCTTCCTTTTAGTCAACCAAATTGTTTCTTATTTTCTCAACCAAACTTGCTACTATGTTTATCTAAGTCTAGTTGTGTATAGCAAGCGAAAGAAGCATCTCTTATTCGAGCTATCTTTTTTCCTTTTATTTTCATTTTTAGGGGTGACTAATTCAATGCTTGCAGCCATTTATTGTTGAACAACATGAAACTTAGGCCAAGCATATATATACATGTGTGTGTGTGTGTGTGTGTGTGTGTGTGTGTGTGTGGTTATGTGATTTAAATTTATCCTTTTTATTCTTACATAAAAATATTGTTTTCAAAAGATATATGTATGTATTTATATTTATAAAAAAATGTTATGTTTTTTTGTATGTATATACACACACAGTTGACTAGTTCTTAACATAGCTTTATGATATCTATGTATGTACACAGTACACACAGTAGATAACATCTGAACATAGTAATATATATTACTCATATATTACAATTGTGGCTTCATCTAGACTTACTCATTTTTGTAATATATATTAAAATGCCGATTTCATGATTTGAGTTAACGTCTCTCTTTCAACAAGTGTTGATGATATGCGGGATTCACATGATGCTATTCATTTTTAATCTCACTGAAACTAAAAGCTAGTTACTCATTTCCAAAGTCCAAACTATTTGTGTTTTTTTCATGTGTGTTGTTTTCAGTTTTAGTGCATGCCTGTGTATATATATAACCAAGGGGCTAAACAGTACGTGCATTTTTTTTTTGTAATTGTGGTTACATGCAGGACATCAAAGATAAAAATGATGAAGATCTATTGGTATTTCCAACTGATGCTGCTCTTTTTGAAGACCCATCCTTCAAGATAATGTTTATTGAGTTTTATTTCATGGCTATTACAATTAAATGCAAAACTTTTGTGATATACCAAAATAACAAAAACTTTGGGAAATAATCAAGTATATGCTGAGAAATATGCTGAAGATCAGGAAGCATTCTTTAAAGAATATGTTGAAGCCCATGCAAAACTTAGCAACCTTGGAGCCAAATTTGATCCTCCAGAGGTCTATTCATTCTGAGTTACTATTAATGTGGTTTACAAATTAAGGTAGTTGTTACGGATCTTGGTACGAATATAAAAATATCCGATTTCTGCCATAATCACTCAGATATTCAGTATCAGACTAAATATGGAGGGTATCCACGGATATATTGTGATGGAGTAAAAAGGGAAAGATTGCAGATACGCTTCCAAATATTCAAAGATGAGGTGACGGGCCTAGGCAAGAACGCATTCAAGATCCAGGTTAGCCCCCTATAAATACAGAGCTTCCCATGGTGAAAGGTACACACAATTCTGACTCTCTCTTTCCACTCACACGGCACACACAGCACCCAAATGCTCTCGTGTTCGTTGTGATCGTCCCTTCCATTATTAGCTTCATCTCAATAAGCTTCTTGGGAAGGGAGAGTCCGATCAGACAGAAAATCATCCAACATCCTTCGTTGGACATCTCCGTTACTCTTGAACGGAACATTGGCGCCGTCTGTGGGGAACGATAAATTTTGAATCCCACCAAATCACGATGGTTGACACCAAGAGACACCAAATGTCAAGGCACGAAGAACCACCCAGAGACGCGATTCCAGAGAACGTTGAACCGGAGGACGCACTCTCCCACACCGCTTCGTCGAGACCAGTGCCAGACAACTTAAGAAGGGAGGAGGATCCTGAAAACTCTCAGCGTTTTATCCAAAGCGCTCTCCAATCCTTGCTGGCCTGGATGGAGAATTTGGAAAAACGCTACGAACTTCAGCGCCAGCAGGACATCCAACAACTTATTGCCCAGTTGGAAGAACGTAGTAATAGGCGAAGGGAGGAAGAACGTCGGCAAACTACCGACCCTCGAGACCACTAAAACAGAAGACAAAGGTCTGGTCCGTCGATCCAAACTGCCGAGACTGGCAATAGGGAACCAACGCATCAATCCGAACATGAGAGGGTGTCACGCTCACACCAAGGGGCTTTCCGTGTGGCCTTGACGATAGCACCGAAGCCTAGACCAACCGAAGTCATTCGCCGGGCAGACCAAGGCGAGGAGATATATCGAAGGAAATACCGTTGGGGCCACCAGAACAACAGCCCGTTTGCCGACCAAATAGTGGACGCTCAGTTCGTAGAGGACTTTGACGGCTCATTCCTATCCAAATACGATGGGAACCAGGACCCACAAGTCCACATTAATGAATTTGACATGCAAATGTGTGTGAGGGGCATTGACGAGCCCATCATCTCGCGGATCTTCGCCACCACTTTAACCGGAGCCACCCAGACATGGTTCCATTCACTGCCGCCGAGGTCTATCCACAGCTTCGAAGATTTCGGCCAGAAGTTTTTGCTAAACTTTGCAACCAGCAAAAAGCAGCCAAAATCGGAATTCGCCTTAGGAAAGATACGACAGCAGGCCGGAGAGACGTTGCAAAGCTATTTGGACAGATTCAAGGAGGCGGCGTTACAGGTTCAAGGGTTAGAAGAGAAGGTCCATGTTTACCTCATTTCAGCCGAACTCAATGGGTCGTCTCGACTAGCCAAATCAATCTATAAGGACCCCATAAGATCCCTGAATGAATTCAGAGTGAGGGCCAAGAAATATCTGGAGTTGGAACAGATGGAAATTGCCAACTCAGCCCCAAGGGAAGGCAAGAAACCCTCGTCACCAAAAAACCGACGCCAAGAATACATGCATCCCGGACAGAACAGTCGGCAGCCCTTGAACGGTCCTGCTGGCTGACCCCCACGAGGTCTCTCCGACGCTCGCCCGAGGTCAGGAAGATACGAGCCGAGGTATGAGAAATACACCCCGCTGACAGCCCCCCGCGGACAGATATGGAAGGAGGTCGCTTTCAATGAAATGAGGAAGGTCAACCGACCTCCCCCTATATTGAAGAAAGAAGGGCTAGATTTCTCCAAATATTGTGATTTCCACAACAGCCCGGGCCATACAACCGACCAGTGTTGGGAGCTCAAAGATGCAATAGAGAAGTTTGTGCGAGAAGGCAAGCTGCGACAGTACGTAATTCAAACCCAAGGCAAGAGAAAAGCTCAACAGGAGAGTAAACCGCGAGAGGGAAAAAAGAACAAGAAAGATGAAGAATTCCCCGAGCCTGAATTCGAGTGCAACGTCATCTTTGGCGGCTTGGGAGGCAGAGGCGACACCGCTGGGCAAAGAAAAAGGTACCTCAAGGAAGTAATGTCGGTGAGAGACCGACCTCGGTTCAAGGAAAGCGGTAATAACACCGGGCTGGCCGAGTCGCCCCCGCTTTACTTCACGAAGGAAGACATGAAGGGAGTCGTTCCGGGCCATGAAGATGGCCTGGTGATTACAGGGATAGTGGCCAACTTCTGAGTCAGAAGGATATTTGTTGACAATGGCAGCTAGGCCGACATCATAAATATGGCGGCCTTCAGAAAAATGAACCTGAAGACGAAGGATTTAAGACCCTGTCAGACTATGTTATATGGGTTTAACGGAGAAGGCACCGGACTGAAAGGTGTCATTGACCTTCAGCTAACTTTAGGGACAAAGGAAGGGTTCAAATCGGAGAGGGTCACATTCACAGTGGCCGACTTCCCATCACCATACAACATTATACTAGGAAGACCGACTCTCCACAAATGGGATATCTTGATGTCCACAAAGCATCAAAAGATGAAGATGATCGGGCACCTCGGTAAAGTCATCACGATCTGTGGTGACCAGAAGGAATCCAGGCAATGTTATTACAACACAATTCGGGAAACCGAAGTCGGCCCGTCTTCTCCACCACGGATCCGCAAGGAAGAAGTGACAAATATGCCAGGACGTGTCAGAAAGCCAGTCAATTTGGTAGAATTGGACATGAGAGACGTTGAAGAGTGGAGGCCAGAGCCAATGGACGAGCTGGAAGAGATCCAGATCGGGTCGTGTCCTGATTAGACCACAAAGGTGGGAAAGCAGGCCAACTCCGAGAACCGGGATAAATTGATACAATGTTTGAAGAGAAATCAAGACGTCTTCGCCTGGAAGGCTTCACAGATACCCGGGATAAAACCTACTTTCTGCTGCCATAAATTGGCTGTATACCCCGGGTCCAGACCAGTAGAACAGAAGGCTAGGAAGCTCGGCCCGGACAGGAAGCAGGCCCTAGCAAAGCACATCAACGAACTTCTAGAGGCGGGGTTCATAAGAGAAATACAATATACGACGTGGCTCTCCAACGTCATGATGGTAAAGAAGCCCAGCGGAAAATGGAGGGTTTGCGTAGACTACACCGATCTGAACAAAGTCTGCCCAAAAGACTCGTACCCCATGCCAAGCATTGACCAGCTCGTAGACAGCTCGGCTGGCTTTCAGTTTCCGTCCTTCATGGACGCATATTCCGGATATAATCAGATACCTATGCATCCAGACGACCAGGAGAAAACAGCATTCCGAGGCATTGAGGCAAATTATTGTTACGAGGTCATGCCCTTTGGCTTGAAGAATGCGGGGGCAACTTATCAACGGATGATGAACAAAGTATTCTCAGGACAAATCGGGCGAAATATCGAGGTCTACATTGACGATATGATTGCAAAGACGTCGGCATCAGGAGACCATATTCAGGACCTCGAAGAAACATTCCAGAAACTGAGACAACACAACATACGCTTGAATCCGTTGAAATGTGCCTTTGGCGTAAAAGCAGGGAAATTCTTGGGCTTTATGTTAACCCACCGAGGAATAGAGGCGAACCCGGACAAGTGCAGAGCCGTCCTGGATATGCGATTCCCGGCCAACAAAAAGGAGGTTCAACAGTTAACAGGAAGAATAGCAGCTCTAACCCGGTTCCTCCCAAAGTCGACAGAGACAGCTCTTCCTTTCTTCAAGTTACTGAAAAAGGAAGCCAGAATTAAATGGAGTTCGGCGTGTGAAGATGCCTTCAAAAGGATCAAAGCCTGTCTGGCCTCGCCACCAGTGCTGTCAAAACCTGAGCCTGGGGAGACGCTCATACTTTATCTATTGGTTGGAGATGAAGCTATTAGTGCCGTTTTGGTCAGAGAAGAAGGCAAGACCCAGTTCCCCGTATACTTCGTAAGCCGAGCTCTCAAGAGCTCAGAGTTGTGATACCAGAAGATTGAAAAAGTAGCCTTTGCCCTGCTCACGACTGCCAAGAGACTCCGACCATATTTTCAGAGTCATACAATTGTCGTCCGAACAAGTCAACCGATCCGACAAGTGCTACACAAACCAGACTTAGCAGGAAGAATGATGAATTGGGCCATCCAGCTTTCGGAATTTGACATAAAGTACGAAGCTCGGAGCGCCATTAAGTCCCAGGCACTGGCCGACTTCGTTGTTGAGTTAACCCCAACGTCGGATACGCAGAAGGAAGGAATATGGAAGGTCTATGTAGATGGGTCGTCCAATACCAAAGGGAGTGGAGCTGGGGTCATAGTGGAGAACCCAGAGGGCGTATCTCTTGAACAGTCGTTGCAACTTAACTTCCCGACCTCTAACAATCAGGCAGAATATGAGGCACTCATCGCCGGGCTCAAACAAGCAAGGGAGCAAGGAGCGCTGAAAGTAAACGTCTTTACCGACTCACAGCTCGTCTCGGCTCAGATCGAAGGACGGTACCAGGTCAAAGGACCCCTGTTGGCTAAGTACCTGACGAAAGTGAAAGAAGTTATGGCAGAATTCGACGAGGTAGAAATTGTCCACATCCCTCGGGAGAAAAACGTCCGAGCCGACATATTATCCAAATTGGCTAGCACTAAAGGAACGTCGAATCACAGGTCGGTCATTCAGCAGGAAATTGCTCAACCCACGTGCATCATGATCATTCTGATCGAAGACGATTGGAGAAGGCCTCTGATAGACTATCTAGAACGAGGAATAGTCCCCGACGACGAGCAAGCAGCAAGAAAGCTTGGGCGAGATGCTGCGATGTATGTGATCATTGAGGATGAGTTATACCGTCGAGGCCTCCACACCCCCTGCTACTATGCCTCGGTTCGGATAGAGCGGAGTATGTACTGACCGAGATACACGAGGGAATCAACGGACAACACATGGGAGCAAGATCATTGGCCTTGAAGGCCTTACGAGAAGGATACTTCTGGCCGACGCGGCGGAACACGTTAAGAAGTGTGACAGTTGCCAGAAACATTCTAAGATATTATGGATTCCTCCATCGGATCTCAGCTCAATCACGGCTCCGTGGCCATTTTACAAGTGGGGGATAGACCTCCTAGGACCGTTCAAAGCCACGGAAGGCTAGATGAAGTGGTTGGTAGTGGCTGTTGATTATTTTACCAAGTGGATCGAGGCCGAGCCCCTGGCAACTATTACCTCGGCTCGGATACAAAAATTCCTGGAAAGATCTATTGTCGCTAGATTTGGAATCCCAGCCGAAATCGTCACTGACAATGGAACGCAATTCATCGACAACAAGTTCAGAACAATGATGACCGACCTTCAGATCAAGCACCACTTCGCCTCCGTTGAGCACCCCCAATCAAACGGTCAGGCCGAAGCGGCTAACAAAATCATTTTGAGCGGGCTGAAGAAGCGTATGCACGGAGCCGGCCCGAACTGGGTCGAGCAACTCTACTATGTATTATGGGCATACAGAACTACGGTTCAAACATCCACAGGAGAAACCCCATTCAGGCTAACGTACGGCTGCGAAGCGATGATACCAGTAGAGGTGGGCCAGCCATCCTGGAGAAGGGAGTACATACGGGAGTCAAGAGAGAACGACTCCCTACTAAGGGCCGACCTGGATTTAATAGAAGAGGTCCGCGCAGCCGCCCACAGCCGAAATTTACAAGGAAAGGAAAAGGTGGCCAGAAGATTCAACAAAAGAGTGGAGCCGAGGACTTTTGAAGACGGAGACCTCGTGTTAAGGCGAGCCGACATCGGCAATAAGAATGCACAAGGAGGAAAGTTGGCAGTAAATTGGGAAGGACCGTATCGGGTTACCCAAAACCTCGGCCGAGGAGCGTATTCGTTGGAAACGTTGGAAGGAAGACAGGTCAAACGGACATGGAATGCAGACAAACTGAAGAAATACTATAGCTGAAAGAAAGAAGTCCCTGTGTTTTCCTTTAGTTGGCTCTTGAGCCCGTCATCGGAATCAGGGACACCATGTGTTACCCGGTCTTCCTTACATGGGGACCTCGGTTTTTTATCGCGTGTTTCTCTTTAGTCGATCATGTAAATCGGGCACGTTATACCCGTGTTAATCGGTCATTGAGATTGTATAATCTCCGGAGAATATTAATAAAACCTTATCATAAGGAAATTCATTGTGCACAATTTTTGTACTTAGTCGTTGTTTCGTGTTAAAATTCGGCCCTGATCAAACCGACGTAATCATTTATGGATGAGTCATCGGCTCGACCGAACGAACTACATCGGCAAAAATATTACGGACATGCTAAACAATTGCTAAAGTTAGCCCGACCAATGGTCCCGGCTTCCACTAACGATTAGCCGTGCTCAATAAATTAATTTGGTCGTGGGAACCGACGCCCAAAAATGGCAACAAACAATTACTAAAGTTATAGCCCGACCAACGGTCCCGGTTTCCACCAATGCTTAGCCGCGTTCAATAAAGTAATTAGGTCGACGCCCAAAAGCGATAGTAGGAAAAGGATCAAACAAAATATAAAATAAAAAAGTAATTAAAATGTTAACTATTACAAAATCAAAACCAGCATCCCGGCCCTTTAATCCAAGCCAGCTTGAGGTTGCACGTCCTCGGCAGCGTCATCAGAACTGGCCGATCCTTCGCCCTTGCTCTCTGAAACCATAAGCAATTTATCGCCCCCGACGTAGGCTCTAAAATGCATGCCCTCGGTGTTTAAGTTCACACCCGGGTTCAGAAAACGAATTTGGCTCATGGCATTCTCGAAGGAAGCTTGGGCAGAATTCTTCAGCTGTGCACGAACGAGTACAAGTTCACTCAAGACCTCGGACCCTTCTTTGTCTTGTTTCTTATTTAGCTCTTCAAGCTCATCGCAACAGAGCTTTACCTTCCTATATCGATCGCGAGCTTTGCCGAGACTTCTTTCCAAGTCAGCTATGGTAGAGCGAGCGGAAGAAGTCTCACATCGGAGAGCGGTTAGTTGAGCTCGGAGGGTATCAGCTTCGGTAACTAGTTTAACCTCCGATGCCCGAGAGGCCTCGAGCTCGGCCGTCAAGTTAGTAACCGAAGACTGCGATTCCCATAGCTCAGCCCTCGAAGCCACAAGCTCGGCGGAAATAGTCTTCACCAGATCACTAGCCTCTTTAGCTCTTGACTGAGAGGCCTCGAGTTCCGTAGCGAGCTTGGCAGAGGACGCCTGCGCTTCATCGATTTTAGCTTGAGCAGCCTCCATTTCCGCCACTGAGGTCGCCACATCCACGTGGGCACGGTCCAATTCTTCTCGGAGCCTTCGACCTTCGGCTCTCGCAGCGTCAAGCTCAGACGCTGACCTAGCAGCCTTCTTATTTAAAGAAGCCAAACTCCCAAGCAGACTGCCACTTTTCAGGCAAGCCAACTGCAGAGAGCTCAATTCCTCCAATTCAGGATCAGCGTAGAGGACCGGTTCGAAAATTTTTTTGGGTGCCCGGATGACTTCAAATACCTCGGAAGTGACACCCTGGTCCCAAAGGGTGCGCGAGGGTAAGTGGACAATTTCTTCAGAAGACCCAGGCCCGGCATTTGGGATTCTCGTAGAAATCTCAGTATTCTGGACAGACGCCGGGATCTCGAGGGTAGCCCCAACTTCAGCAGCAACCTCAACGCCTTTGGCTCCTTCGAGAGCAGTGGCAACTTCCACCATATCAACATCCACGACCTCGATTGAAGTGTCCGGCTGAGGAACATGGGGAGGACTCGGCAAAGAGGCCTGAGGAGAGATCGGCCGGTGATGTTGGGGCGAGGACGGTTGAGAAGCTTGTGGAGGGCTCGATGAAGGAACGTGAGGGGAACCAGGAACCGAACCTCCAGAAACATCGGCAGTCGGGGCGGCCAGAGAAGGAGCTCGGCTTGACTCGCTGGCTTTACTCCTCTTAGCCACTTTACGCCTCTTTCCTCGTTTGAGGGCGGCAAGGTGAGGAGGAATGGGAACAACATCCATGTCAATAGCTACGTAACAAAGGCAAAATAGTTAGCAAGATAATGATAAACTCTCAAACAGTCAAGAGAAGTCTAGACTAACCACACTGGATATAGTGAGCTATGGGAGCAAGATTCCCCGAATCCTTATAAGATAATATCCGATCCACGGAGATAGCATCGGAATCAGACAACCGGGCCCTATCGGTCCTATAGGAAATAGGGGGAAAGTCGTAATGAGCAAAAGACCAGTATAAGGGGAACCTCCAGGGCGTCGGAGAATTAGGTGGGTTCAAGAAAAAGGGACGACGGTCGGGCACGGCGACAACTTTAAAAAACTTGTCTTTAAACCCTTTAAAGGAATCAAAAAATAAACCAAACAACCGGCGATCAGAATCCTTATCGGTACGACCTCGGAAAGAAGCCCATCCTTTTCGCTCAGGGGGCTCCCGTCCAGAACGACCAGTATAAACAGTAAAAAAGTAAAAGAACAAAGGGCATGTACAGGGAATTTCTAGTTGTTGACATAAAATTTCAAAGGCTCGGACAAAGGCCCAACCATTGGGATGGATTTGAGACGGAGCAAGATGCAAATGGTCCAACACCTGCATCTGGAACTCGGAAAAGGGAAAACAAACCCCTACCTGGGCAAAAACGTCGGTATAAAAAAGAAAAAACTCGGGATCGTTCCCTTCCCAGGCAGAACATATGGGCTCATCCAGGCGGGGCAGACAGGCCAAAAATCCAGTTTGAGTTTCAAAAGGGACGAGGGCGAGACTCTCAAGGTCTAACACCGAGGTATAACTCAGGACCTCATGAGTGACCCAAGGGAACCTATTCGCTAAAGCTAAGGAAACAGCCTGAGATTGGGGCCCGGCAGCAGATTCCTTTACACCTCCCACGTGAGGCGGGTCCATGAATACCTACGACAGTAAAATAAGTAAGTTAGTAAAATACCTGGAGGGCGGAACACCACGGGACTTGAGTCAGATAAATCCCGGATTAACGCAGGATTCGGTACACCGACACCCGAACCAGATAATGGGGCATCAACAGGTATAGGTTCACGGATAGGATTATGTCGACAGTTGTCCAGCAGATCGTCAGCTTGTCTATCAAAACCCTTACTGGCCAAATACATGAACTCATCGACACATTTCGAGCAGGGCTCATACCGAACCCTAAATGGGGGGTCAGCACCAGGGGCATCCCTACGGGTGATACTAGAGGAAACAACAATATTGGGAAGCGCCGCAGGGCCAGAGGACAGGATAGACCTCTGACATAAGGAGACCCCTAATCCAGAAGGCCTGACTCGAGGAATTTTAGAAGGTTGGGGGGTCGGTTTGGAAGTGTCAGGGGCAGTAGGAACTTGGAGTAGTGATTTTTTCTTTTCTTCTTCAGAAAGGGGGAGACCCCATAACCAAAATGCGGAACGAGGGGGAACGGTTCTACGAATCCTAGCCTCCTCTTCGGGGGTGTATTTCATGATTAAATGACAAAATGAGCAATAATAAACGAGAACCAAAGGAGACAAAATGGGAATGGCGGAACACTATCAACCCAGGGCTTGTGCAAAGCAAGAAGAAGAAAAGAAACTGGCAATGAACAGAAGAAAAATGAGCAAAGGTAAGCAAATACCTGAAGATGAAGAAGGTAACAACAGAAAGCACAAACGGTGACGGGATGAACAACAGTCGCGAGAACACAAGGAATGAGGAGGAGTCTGGAGAAATATGAAGTAACTACGAGAATAAAGAGAATAGCGAAGGCTATAGGGGCATTTAGTAGGAAAAAGTAACCGTCAAAAATTCAAAAAGAAACGTGGGGTAGTAACCGATGGACGATAGAGAACGTGGGATAGGCGGTTACATAATTAATACGAAACAGTAAAATGATTAAAGCATGAGCAGAGAAATCAATCGCGTCACGACACCTGGCGGAATAAGAAGTCACTTCACTTACTCGGAGTAAAACCACTTTTCGAAAGGACAAGACCTAGCTTGGCATCCGAAGGGGGGATGAATTTCCTGCCTCGAATCGGATTAACAACACAAGGCTGCATATAGTCAAGGTCGTTTTCATTCAGGAGGAGCCTCTTTCACCCTAGGTCGGTTAGGCCAAGCGAAGGTCGGCCTAGGAGCAGGTCGGGTCAATATACACCCCGATCACCTAGAATTCTAGGTGACCGGGCTGAGGGGCATCTGTTACGGATCTTGGTACGAATATAAAAATATCCGATTTCTGCCATAATCACTCAGATATTCAGTATCAGACTAAATATGGAGGGTATCCACGGATATATTGTGATGGAGTAAAAAGGGAAAGATTGCAGATACGCTTCCAAATATTCAAAGATGAGGTGACGGGCCTAGGCAAGAACGCATTCAAGATCCAAGTTAGCCCCCTATAAATACAGAGCTTCCCATGGTGAAAGGTACACACAATTCTGACTCTCTCTTTCCACTCACACGGCACACACAGCACCCAAATGCTCTCGTGTTCGTTGTGATCATCCCTTCCATTATTAGCTTCATCTCAATAAGCTTCTTGGGAAGGGAGAGTCCGATCAGACAGAAAATCATCCAACATCCTTCGTTGGACATCTCCGTTACTCTTGAACGGAACAGTAGTTATGATTGTGTGACCAGTGATATGGAAATTTGGTTCTTGTGGACTTAACTTCGTTACCTTTTTTGTGTCTTGTATGTGCATATTCAAGTAAAAAATGAGACAATTGACCTAGTTACTAATATATATATATATATATATATATATATATTGGTAGAATTAGAAACAGGACATACCACAAACATATGAACAAAAATGGGCCCAAGATTAGTAATATTTGATAAATTGTGCAAGAACCTTTCCAGTGGAGTACTTGGCTGCTACAAACTTCTATGCCTCTGCATTTGGAGAATCATTTATGACAACTTTCTGTATGTAGATGATGATATCTATACAGATGGATCTTATATTATATATATATATATATTAGGAGTTCATATATGGAGTGGAGTTTGTGCTTCTGATATTGTATATGTTTGCCTGCACCTGCTATCTGAAATTCTGTATATTGATTTGGTTATTAATACTGGGTTTATGTATCTCTATATTTTTTAAAAGGACCTTAAATAAAGTCGATTCTAAGGAAACCGTCTTAGAATGTCCACATTCTAAGACGGTTTTTAGGAAAAACCGTCTTAGTTTAAGTTTATTTCATTTAAAAAAAAAAACACATTAAACTAAGATGGTTCTACGGAAAACTGTTTTAGAATGTTCACATTCTAAAATGGTTTTTCCTAAAACTGTCTTAGTTTCACTTTTTTTTAAAAAAAACACATTAAACTAAGACGGTTCCTTTGAAGAATTGTCTTAGAATCGTTTGTTACAAAGACGGTTTTTGAACCGTCTTCGAAAATGAAAATTTTTTACGTCGCTCAATACAAAGACGGTTGGAGAATCGTCTTTGAAGGGGTAAAAGAATCGACTTAAAATAACAATTTTGTAGTAGTGGCTTTGTGCAGGCATGTATGCGTGTGAGCCAAAACTGTGTTTTATGTTTCTAACTGCATTTGTTGTTGGCTGATGGCACATTCCAAACATATATATGATAACATCACTGTCTATATTCTTACTTACACTATTTTGCCTTACATGAGCTATCTATTTTCAAAAACTTTTCATAAAGTATATTTATATCATTCACATTACCTGGTATTTGACTGTTCTATTTTAATGATTATCATTTTATCTGGTTTTTAATTGTGGTTGAATGCTCTAGCAGCTATGCCATGGGTAATTGCTATAGCCTGCAAAAGGATCATGAAACTGCAGTGAAGAATTTTCAACGACCTGTTCAACTTCATCCCAGATTTGCATATGCACACACCCTTTGTGGACATAAGTATGGGAGTCTTTTTGTTTATATTACATGCATGAGTGGTTGCATACCTTCTCTGTAACTTGGTATCATGATACTAAGGGCCAATAATTCCTATGTCATTGGCCAAATGTTGAATTAGAAGGGAGAGATTACTATAAGGGCCTAATTTACTGTGAAGCCTATTGAAACAATTAAGTTTACAACATATTTTTTATATGATAAAACAATTTTATCAAATATTGTATTTGGATTGTATAATTAAACTAGACATATATGTATTTCATTCTAATATATATTTTGTCATGAAAAATTTTCTCTATTATGATTTTGGTCCTATACTTTTAAAGTTTGGTTTATTATGTTGTAGCTTTTTTTATTTTAAACAATTATATATTACTAAATTGGAATTATCGAGGTTTAAAACATGTATAACCTGGCTTAAGACCAAATCAAATTAAACATTTTACAAATAACTTTCTAAGACAATTTTATAAGAAAACTGTCTTAGAAAGTTACTTTTTAAGACGTTTTTTCATAAAACCTTTTTCAAATCCTTTTTTTTTTTTACTTTTTTAAAACAAAAAAAAATTTCTAAGACAGATGCTATGAAAATCAATGTTGAATCCCAAATTCTAAAACGATTTAAAAATCATCATGGAAAGTGTTGACTTTCCACGACAATGGTTTCAAAGACGATTCAAAACTATCATGGAAAGGGTAAAAGAATCGTGTTTTTTTTTAAAGCCTTCCCTGTAAAAGTGAGTGGTTTTAAAACTATTTACATGTCATGAGTTATTTTTGCCACTTAAAATAACACAAAATGTCACATTGAATGGAGTTTGGTGCTCACTTAATAGGAGATGTCATCTTGTTCCCATAATTGATGTAAAAAAGCAAAATGTTACATCGGTTGTAGAAACAACCAATGTAAAAAAAGCAAGACGAAAACAAAAGAATGTTTCATTTAAGATGTTGTCTCCTATTAAGTGAGCACAAAACTTCATTGAAGGTAGTGTTATCCTAGGTGGCAAAAACAACCCATAACATATAGTAGTTATAAAATCACTCTACTTTAATATATAGTTTTCTTTATTACTTGTTTTGTAAAAAATGCCCTTAAATCACCACTTATACCATAGGAATGTACTTACTCATGCCAAACCTGCAGGTTATTTTACTGCACTAGAAAAATACACTATTTTAGTGCTAAACCATCCAAAACACAAAATTTCAAGACTTGATGGTTAAGGAAAGTATCAATCTTACAACAAATCTAAACGACGATGCATTCTTTCAACTCTCCAAACACATAAAACTCCCAATTAAAACAATAATGGATAATAACCATACTCTCAATCATCCTATTAATTATATCCCAAACTCCAAGACACCTTCAAATGTCTTCTCATCTCACTTTTTTTTATTCAATCTCAATCTACAAATTAGATCTTTGGATCTCCTATCTTAACTACCTCAAGGATACAAACACATAACTTTGCAATGCAAAGAATACATAGATAACATAACTTAGACCATATTTCAAGAAATTTAGCATTAGAAGGGAAAGTCATCTCTTTGATCGAATCCTACGTGTGCATTTTTACAACTCCATCAAGATTCATTTCTTCCTTGAAATCATCACCTTGCATGAATGCAAGGATGATAAAAGAAACAACCCATTCACATGGATCAAATGACTCACAAAATTTTGAAAACAACTCCTACCAAATGACAACAACCACTGAAAACATGTTCAATCGATTCATTTTTTTCGGAGACATGGTGACAAGAAGAAATTTGTGTCACCACACAATTTGGAGAGACAATGTATGTAAGGTGCTCACACATATGAAATCAAAATAACTCTCATACTAGGCTACTCAAAAGTAATGTACAGTCCAAAATAGTAAAATGACACGTGGCCATCTCTTAAAGGTCACCATACACATGGACACCCTTCACGTCAGCACTGCTACATTAAAGAGGTGCTTATTCAACCTCCAAGTGTCAACCCGGACATATGTCCACTGAAACGACTGCTTCTACTTCACTTTTATTACGTCTTTATTTTTATTTGCTAAAAAATTTTGAAAAAACAGAAAGGATAAGAGTTCAAACGAATCTTGGTTGATTTTAAAAAACGAATTTGGAAATTAAGGTTCAAATGAAAATTCCGAACGAGTTTAGAAATTATAAGAGTTATTACGCATTATTTAAAACATATAGTCCATAACGTTCACACATACCACACAATCCATTCATTATTACATATCCAGAGTCCCATATATAAACAGTCCGTAGTACAGTCCATAGTACATCGCAAGCACAGATCATCAAAAGCATACAACCAGCACACAATCTTCATCTTATCTTCTCGTACGACATCCATATCACTGCTTTTCTGCTCGCCCAAATAATTTGGGGTCATCACAGGTGTCAACCACCAGACACAACACAAGGTTAGTCTTGATAAACAAAATTTAAATATCAACAGACCAAATGATAATTCAAATTTAAATATCGACAGATCAAATAAATATGCGTAAACAATTATAAATAAGTCATTTTCACACATAGAATTGCTATGAAATGCATGCTCATCTTATTATATGATGCATGACTGAGATCTCAGCAACATCTCAATAATTGTGGCCACTGTCAGATAACCCCACCCTCACCTTAGTGGAACGAACCTATCCATCCCGTCAGGGTAGTCCAGTGTCGCGTAGGAGTATCACTCCCATCCATGTGATCATCATGGTGGTGTGGTCCCCACTGTCTCAACTACCCCCAAGTTAAAAACACGTATGGAACTCGATTTAGTTATCTGACATACTAAACACCTCTTAATGAGGATCGTCTCATCGTCTCAAATTCTACCCCACCGGGTAGATGCACATGAAGATGCACACATGATTTATTTTTCATTTTTTAATTATTTTTCTCATCCCTTCATCTCAAATTCTCAACTCAAGTATCATCACAGAATTCTCAAATCAATATCATCACATAGTTCACCTCTTAAATCACATCCCATCATCTTGAATTGTTCAATATCACATATAGGTTTTGTATTTGTTTCATGCTTATAAATTATTTTCCAAGTCACATAAAAGAACACTATTAAATAAATGTTCCATAACAGATTCTCATATGTTGTCTAATAATTTGATTACAGCAACAGCATCCATACAGCCTCATTTAATTTTGTTACATAGCTCACCACTTTCTTTAACAGCATACAGATCCATTTATCAACAGCGTACAGATTCATTTAGCAACAACATACAGATTCTTTAATCAACAGCATACAGATTTATTTAACAACAACATACAGATTCTTTAATCAACAGCATACAAATTTATTTAACAACAACATACAGATTCATTTATCCAGCTTTAATTTACAGCAACTATATAATTTTATTTACAGAATTACAAATAACATCATCAAAAATAAATAAACAGCATCTATAAATTTTACAACAACCACAATTATATCCATAACTAATTTTAGTTCCTTTATGACTATCACTAGGGCATACTAACTTAAAGTTCTCTTAACTCTAATTCTACTATGTTAAAGATTAAACTATTCTAATCCACCACTTAATGTTAAAGATTGATCCATCCTAATTAATCATTTAAAACAATATCAGAATAAACGATAAATATTTAATTTAATTAGGGTTTTTCCCCCATCCAAATAAAACGTTAAATAGTTTATCATACTAGTCTTGAAGTTTTCTTCAACTTAACTTTAATCCTACAATATTAGAAATGAAACTATCATAATCAACTATC
>PYAF01001916.1:295254-306276 GCA_007407185.1 Glycine tomentella
GAATTTCCCAGCACTGAAATGCTTTTCTTGGAACATTCACTTCGGAATTTCATTGTAGATGTTCAAAATGATGATAGATTTTCAGAGGTTAAGAACCTTAATGAGCTTTCAGTGAAACTTGTTGAGACTCAAAAGCATGTAACTCATTCAAGGGTTTACTTGCTCCTAAAGTTAGCATTGATTCTTCCCGTGACAACGGGAAGTGTGGAGAGAGCATTCTCAAAAATGACTCTAATAAAGAGTAAGTTGCGTAGTACTATGGGAGATCAACTGCTAAATGATTGTTTAGTTACTAATATAGAGAAAGATATATTTTTGAAAGTTAACATTGATGACATTGTAAACCGTTTCCAAAATATGAGAACTCGACGGGAACAATTGTAAAAAGTTTAGTTAATTTTTTTTTTTTTTGAGATTTTTCATGATAAATAAAATTTTGAGTGCATGATTTATTACATTGTGATAAAAAAAATTATTTTATTATTATCGTATGTTCTTTTCGATGTTCAATGCCCCCCCTTGCTCAAAATCCTGGGTCCGCCACTGCTCCGTAGCACAAATTGTGATAAGTAAACAAAATATTTTGGAATGGAAGTTGAAGTAGCTTAAAGCTTATGTAACGAAGTTGTTTATCTATGATGATGATGATGGTTCAGATGTTATTGTGTGGAACAAGACACTGTCTTGATTTCTTCAGAGAAGTGAAGCTTGGGAAGCTATTGATTGTTTTGTGGATATGATAAACTTGCGTGTTGCATATGACGACTTGACTTTTGTTGTGATGCTGTTTGTGGTTGCCGGTGTCTTAAGCTAGGGAAACAGATCAATTCTAGAAGAGGTTGTTCCTCGGCGAAGGTTGAGAACCATTTCTTTCTTTATAAAAAAATAAATTGAGATTTGTTTTGGAAGATGAAGGCTAAAGGAAGAAGAAGGTAGGTGAAGGGTGGATGGATGTTTAGGAAGAGAGTTTTCAATGTTTGATTTATTTATTTTTTACTTTAATTGATTACGACTGTATTTAACTGTCATTTTTTAGTATTCACAAATCATATTTTCAAATATTTAATAAACATATCATCACTTAACTACTTACGACAGAAATTTAAAATAAAAATTTTCAAATATTATGTAACATATGCAAAAGAAAAATTCATTAGAGAGAAATCATGGAGCATATGCAAAAGAAAGATTTATCACATAGAAACTCAATATTCGAGTATATATCAGAGATCAAAAACATATTTAAGTATTTTATTTATTTATTTTAAATATTAGTTGATATATTTTATAGGTTGGATTTATTTGTTTTTTATTTATTAATTGTAATGTTTTTGATTGATTGTTGCATTTGTCCAATTGAAAGAATACTATTGAAAAGGATTTTTTTACATAGTTGTATGACCGATTGAAAAAAGATTTTTTTACATAATTGTATGACCTACATGTAAACGACATAGAAAATTATACTTTTTAAATTGATTGTTAACCAATCTTAAAGTTAACTTTTAAATTATACTTTTTAAATTGATGGTTAACCCATCTTAAAGTTAACTTTTTAGATAGATTATTAAAGTGACTGATCTAAAAAATAACTATTTAAATTAATTGAAAAAATATGATATATTAAAAATTAAGATTTTAATATCAGTTATTAATTTTTTAATTATAATCTAAAATTAATTCTTCTAATTTCTTATTTTAAATTTCTTTTCCCATTTTAAACATTTCCTCTCTCTCTATATATATATGAGATTCAAACACAAATTTATTTTCTTGCAGTATTTTAATTTTTTAATTGCTTTTATTCTTAATTCAAATAAATAGTTTAAATGATTATTTTTAAATAATTAAATTTTATATTAATTTTTTAAATAATTGTTTCAATATTAAATGATTATTTAAATTGGGTACATATTTTAAAGGGATGAATATTTGGATAAATAATTATTTTTATGATTTTAAAATAAAAAGTACACTTTCCTCTCTTTAAATAAGTTATTACCTCAGAGTATCAGTTAGCAATCAACTAATGATTGTGGATATTCAAATAATAAAGGAAAAATTTGTGAAATTTCAAAAGTAGGGAGTCAAATGAACGAAAAAAAAATGTGGTGATCTTTGTAAAATCATTAAACTACAAGAATGAAATAAGTAATTAAGTTTATTTTTAATATACGAACAATTTATTTGTAAGTGGTCAAATAGATTGGTATAGGGGCATGTTGAGAATGTGAACTTTAAAGCATCTACCAAGAATTTGCACCGCAAAATTCCTAAGTTTGGGATCTCCTTTTGAGGCCACTAGTGCCAGATGCTGAAATCTTAAATGCTGAAATGGCCAATAAGATTTCAGTTTTAGATGGAGAGCTTTAGGCCACAAATCTCGGCACCAAAGTATTCTCAGCCACAAAACTCACAACAAGTCTCTTTCTTGTGCCTTTTTGTTTTTTAACAATTGTCTGTTAGCAGATTAACACATTATTATGTGACCTGCATCTTCCTATATAGTTTCAACTCTATCTTATAACTACTAGTCCAATAAAATATAAATATATGCACTTGACCACACAACCACATACCACCGCCTCAGTTTTTCAACTAACCTCTTATCAAGTTTGGTTCATTACTGACTACTGTGTTCTCCAACTGGGTCTGCTTTGTTTTCATCAATCAAAATTCAGAAGCTTGATTCTCTCACTTTTCTGTACAAAAAAGCCATAGTAAGGTATCTTTCTTTCAACCCCCCTCCCCTTTCTCTTTCTATTCTTTTGTAAGGAATGATTTTAAGGAAAATCAGCAGTTCTGAAGTTTTTTTTAGTTCGAGGGTCTCAAAGATACATGGTGTTTAGCACTAGTTTCATCAAGTTTCTCACTTTCTTTTATTTTTGTATTTTTTTTCTTTTCCCTTTTTAGCTTTAGGTTCCTTTTTTGATTTTTGAAGATTCTCAGGCTTAAATGAGGGAGGATTTCATTCTTTGATAAGGGTAGGAAAGGGGAAGGACTAAAGTGTAAAGTTTTAATTTATATTTGAAGGAAACTCCGAAACTCAGATAGAAACTATTGACCTGCATACCTTTCTTGTGTTTGGTTGGATGAAGTTCTCCTTTTGTGTTAATCAAGTAGCTTGTTTGTCTGAGTCAGTAAAATCTTCATATTTCCATTTATAAAGGATATTTACTACATGCTAAATTGCTAATCTGCTCATATTTTGAACACTCTACAGACTATTTGGGATGGACTGGTACTATGGATGTGAAAGTAGTGATCTTCTTGTACCAAAAGATCAAGAAGATTTGTTGGAAAGGCATCCTTCACCAGAAAATTGGTCAGAATGGGGAACAAATGCACCTGAAGGCTTTAATTCACCCCAGGAGTATTTGATCATGGACATAGATGAAACAGAAGAAGGATTCAATTTCATTGATGAAAGTTTCAATAATGAAATTGAGTTTGACCCTTGTCAGTATGATAAAGATCAGTCTAGCAGTTCAAGTGCATGCGGAGGATTGCCTGAGCAATCGTTTCAACAAATGGCACTTTCGTGTGATCACCAGCTTCAAGACCGATCAACTTTCAAACACACGGATGACATTTTCTTGTACAAGCGTAACTTCTGGGACTAAGATACTTGGTTTAATGCCTGTATGATAATGAAATCCTGTAGCATCTGAAATGCTTTAACCTTGTAGCAAGTCCAGTACAAATTGAATGGCCCTGTGGTGTTTTTGCATACCAAAATTCACCATATTTATCATAATGATTGGAGCCAATAGAGACTAACACAATACTTATTTGTTATCGGAACTCTATAAGCGTGAACCTGTTATTTCATGGTAAGGGCTCCTATTTTCTTTAATAATTATAGTATGAAAATTAATTTTTCTAATCTTTCTTTACATTTAACCCAATAGAGACATTCAATATTCACTGGCATACCATAGGCATGAAGTTAATCTAATTCATTTGACTATATTTTGTCTTATGGTCTTCGCATGTTTCAATGAATGTAGGGATTCTGTACTTGAAGATTTTCCATGTGTTGAAAACCTACACAATTCATTGTTTTACCCTGAAAACCAATGCAGCAACACAACTGGTGAGAACTACATTTTAATTTCCGAAGAAGTAATTTCTAAAAGATCTATAATATGGATGTACAAAATTACAAATATGTTCTTTCCATCAGGTGGGGTTCAGAAAGATATTGCAGCTTCAGGGTTTGTTCTATGCAACTCGGACTCCAAGGATTGCCTGGATATAGAGGTAATGATTACATTATCTAGTAGTTGACTAGTGTTTCAAAATCATAATTTGAAGTCAACTAGTCACCATATAGTCAGCAAAGCACTTGTAATCAGATGAAATTTATCGTGTATGCCATGCAAGTCATTTGTTCAGCAGTAACAGAGATTGAATGCCACTTACTAGAATGCTTATGGACAAAACTTAGATTTAGTTTTTCATGTGTTGTTGGTCTTGTTCTCCAATTAGAATTGGAATTTCACCTTAGTAATTTGCATAATCCTTTAATGCGTAATTTTATCAAGCTAATTACCAAGGTTAAACTCCATTTCTGATTGGCGAATAGTATCAACAATACCTAACAAATTGTATCTAAGTTTTGTCCAATGCTTATTTGTGTATTTTGTGGAGAAATAAAGTAACTCATGACTGGATATAATTATTTAAACTAACAGAACTAATATCCAATTTTCCATACAAATTCTAATTGGAAAGTATGTTTTAGGCTGTGCTTTGATGGCTTCTAGTGTAATCTAATCTATTTAATTTCCCTTTAAGGATCATGCAGTCAAAGTCTTGGACCCTTTTGAGCAGTCCAATGGAGATGACACCATGCTTGAGCAGTTATCTCTTGAGGAATATATTCTGCAGGGTTTTGAGATGTTAATTGCACAGGTATGTGACTGAGAACTGAAATTATTGGCATGTGATTAAGTGCAATAATAAGAATTGCTAGTAAAATACTTTTTGAAACTATTTTTTAACATACTATATTATTGCTTGAAATCTATGTGTCCCACTAAATAATGTAATCCCACTCCTTACCTAGTGAGATGCACATGGATTTCACTCAATAACAAAGTTGAAAAGAGTGTATTAGCACTTCTCACACAATAATACCTGTTGCTAATTAAATTGTTTTCCTTGTCTCACATGATTAGTTCACTGAGAAGACTCGTATTTCTTTCCGAGATGCCCTGTACCGCCTTGCTAGAGATACAAAACAACATGTAGTAGAGGACCTTGATGGAGGTCTTAACATGCATCAGGAAATGCCAGACTCGGTTTACCATGAAACCATGAGGTACATGATTTAGATATGCTGCATGTCTGTTGTGTTCTTTTGGCCTTTAGTTGCTAAATGTAACAGTGAAGCAGTAATTCTCTCTGTTGATTTGGATGAGAGCATAACTTCTGTTTGTTTTAGCCTAAAACTACTTGACACAATTGCAATCTAACTCCTTCAGTACTTATTTTTGGCTATGAAATATGCTTTTCCTATCAGCTTAACATCAACATCAACATCAACAGCACTTAACATTCACTGTATTTTCTTTCATAATATATTTTACTTGTTGAAATATTATGAATCAAAGATAATTCTGTTCTCTCTAGTTTAGTTTTTCCATATTAACTAGCACTTTTTTGTAACTTATTGTTAAAACTTGAGCATTGGTAGTGTTAGACACAAATCCAGATAATAGTATACAGTTTTGTCTTTCCCCAAAATACTTAAATGATGAAAACCCTTGTTTGAAATGTGAACTTGATGTATAGGTCTGAGGACAATAAACCAATGGAATCAGAGAGCAACAGTGTTGACAGAGCAGTTGCAAATCTCATGTTCAACAAGATGGAAATTAACATACTAGATCTTCCCCTTACAACACTAGTAAACTTGAAGCAAGAAGTAATTGGAAGTAAATGTCTACAAGGAAAAAGCTCAAAAGCCTTGGATGTGACCCAAGAGTCTCACTTTCCACACCCGGAAAAGTTATCCACCGATGCTGAGGTTCCAAGGTTTGAACCAGAGGACCAACAAGAAGCCACATAATCATATATTGCCTATGGTTGAGTTTGGTTAAGTAATGTTATTGTGCGCTCCTTCCTGGTAGCTAAACCAAAATAAGAAAAATCAATTTTCTGTAATTGTGCAACCCTTTAAGATAAAAGAGGTAAGGATATCTGACAATTTTGGCTTCTGTGATCTTACATGTATATATGCTTTTGTACTTGAATTATTTGTTTTCTGTAGCTTCTATCCAAGGTCTAGCTGTATCCATCCAGCTACATCTTGATTTTGATTGGAATGTAAATGATTGAATTGATCAACTAGCAGTTAGCAAAGATAGGGTCAGTTCAGGATTCTTAGGTGTTGTACACTTTGATATTTTTCTTGGAGTGCAAATGATTTCATTGATCAACACTAGCAAGTAACAAAACTGGGGTCACTTCAGGATTCTTGTGTGTTGTACTTGTACCCTTGATATTTTCTTTGGAGTGCAAATGATTGAATTGATCAACCAGCAATTTGCAAATGTAGGGTCACTTCAGCATTCTTAGGTGTTGTACACCTTGATATTTTGCTTAGAATGTAAGTGTGAATTTATCAACTAGCTATTAGAAAAACTGGGTTCAGGATTTGATATTTTGTTTGAGTGTATATAGGCGAATTTATCAACTGAGTGTTACCCGTACTTTTTCAATTTAGGAGTATAAAAACAAAAATAAGGGATGCCTTTTGATAAACTAAAATAAAAATTTGATATAGTTATTTTTTAAGAAATTGTTTTCTAACATTATACTTATATAACTTTCAAGTGTGGTTCTGTTTTTTGAGTTAAAAAGTAATGATACCTTTTGGAACCTCATCTAGCTTAGCAATCAAGTGAAGATTAACTTTCAGGGTAGTCTTTGTGAGAAGCCCAAAAGCAGCAAGAAATCTGAAGGGGTGATCTTCTTGTGTTGGGATAAGAAGCAGTACTTTTAAGGACAATAGGAGACTGATGTGAGTGAAATCTACACACAGACATCATGGAAAACAAATCTACATAATGAAATGTGTTGTAAGTTCAATTTAGATAAACTTTTCAAGAAATAATCATATTAGAAGAAAATAAGAAAATAATATAATTTTTCTCCCGGAAGTTAAAATTAACTTATGCATAAGTTTATAAACTAATTTAAACTAATTTATGTAAACTCTCTCATTTAGTTTTTTCTAAGTTAATTTAACCATAAGTTAATTTTAAGTTTGTGGAATAAGCGTAATTCATCTTAACTCCTTAGTTTCTTTTGGTACAAGTACTTATAAAGTTTATCTAACCTGGAGCATTATATAGCAATGGCAGCAACCAATCAAAACAAGGAGTAGTATGGACGGATTCAAGAGTGTATCAAAGGGGGTTGGATTTTATTTTTTTACACAATTATCTAAAAATATATTTTTAATATATAATTATTTAATTATTAATTTTATGTATAAAACTAGAAATATGATCCACTACTAACAAAATAAGTGAATATCAACTCAAAAATCTATTTTTCTTGTATATTTTTTATTAATATTTTTTAATTTTAATTTTTCTATTTTTTCCTTATATATAAAGGATCCTAAAAAAAGGGATCAAGGTTCCGACTTATCTCCCTTTGGATCCGTCCCTCAGGAATAGTAATGAAGTGTCTCACCTAATTAAGTTCTATAAATAGCTGAATTAATTAACTTATACATCAATTAATTTTAACTTAATTGTGTTAAATAGTTTAATTTTTTTTATGGTCCTTACATATTCAAACAAGATTGTCCCGGAGGGTGACAAGTTGGCCTGAATCAAAAAACTGATCGAAACTAATCCCATTTCTCTTTTTTATAATTATTTATAGAAAAACTTATCTAAATAGACCTAAATAATGCCAAGGGTGCTTGAAAAATGAAAAGTATGAAACAGTGAAACGCAGAATTCGACAAGTCAATTATTACAGCTTTCGAAACATGAGGCTTAGCATTCGCATTCAGAGGCTCATTCCCACATTTTTGGATCAGATGCAATGCGCCTTTCATGCCGTTCCAAATCATCGCAAGAAAGATTCCCTGACGACAAAATCACCAGTTTATCCCGTGAAGGAGTACACCAATGTCACTTTCACATCACTATTCACTCGAAATAAAAACATTCTAAATAGTCCCTAAAATATATCACTATTTTTTTTAAAAAAATATTACTATTACTTACGTTATTTTAGTACCTAAAAATAATATAACTTAACTCACATGTTATTAAATTTTGGACTTATGTAGCCATTACTTTTACACTGCATGAAATTAAAATAAAAAATTCAATCAAAATTATCAATTGATGAATATAAATCGATAACTAAGAAGTAAGATCTAAATAAAATTAAATATATAATATATTGACAATGTAAAATATTTTATTTTATTATTTAATTATGAATTGTTATAATAAATTTGATCATTTTTATAATATAATAATTACATTTGTCAAAAACATATAATAATTACATTAAAAATTATACAAATGGCGATTTTTAATTGGTTAAAGGTGGACAAATTAAACTGAAAATTTGAGTTAATGAAAAAAAATTCAAATGTTAAAAAAAGGTGAATTGATGTCCAGCTGGCAGCCGATATTGAAGTTTTAATTCATCACATGATCACGTGGGACAGGGAGTGATACCCTTCCTTAGTACCTAGCTTTTGATCACGTGAATCTGAGTCATAGTGACTTGGACCCGCAGAGGATAACTCATGAATAATCTAGTACCATTTTTGTATTTTTCCACGTTGAATAGGCCTGATAAATAATTGTTCACATCAAATAGAGGAAATTAGTGTGGTACCCGTGTATATTTACGGGTGACATTAATGCTTGTGCACAATTTAAAAGCATATAAGCAATATCCTATATATTGATGTTAAGTTAAAATATTTACAATAATCAGAATCAACAACAATTGCAGAAATCCTTATGAGACCACTACAATGAGTAGCATGATATTTCTTCAGTAAAAGATAAAGTAAGCACCAATTTATCAAAGTAGGCCCAGCAAGGTTGAATAGATTCCATCTCACTGCAGAATAAAAATAACAAAATGATTTTTCCATATTGCTTGCTTTTATTTATAGTAAACAAAGAAATGATTTAAAAGTTGTCTAAATGATATGTTAGGTAGTAGAAGATGTTGGAAGGAGGATATTTGAGAAAATGAAAGGCTTAGAAAGATTTAGAGGAAGAAAATATTTTATTAATATAATTATTTTTTTCTTAGTTTCGTTTACAAAATGGTGGAGAACTTTCATTTATACCAGTAGCACCTCTTTAATTAATAATTATGATTGTACCAATACAATTCTCATTTAATGGATACAACTATTTTCTAGATATTTTTATGGAGATATCTAGAATGAATTATTCTAGATTTTGGACTAAACATCTATTAGATATTTTTAGATATTAAGCTATTAACAACTAAATCCAATAAACTTAAATCAAATTTATATTATTATTCAACAAAATAACAGGTGATGTAAGACTTCCATCTACTACCAGTGTCAATAGATCCAACAAATACATTTCAACATTGGCATGAAATTGTCTTGCACCATGATTAAATCATTTACTTTTTCAACCTTCTCTTCACTACTAGAAAAACCACATTTTACGATAGGCAATCTAAGTTGGTTGTCGCGAAACCGTCTTAGAATGTGGGGCGGTGGCATTTACATCATTAAAATGAAATTGTGTCAAACTACGACGGTTATAGTTTAACCGTCTTAGTTTTGTATTTTCAAAGACGTTTATATAATAACTGCCTTTAAAAACGTGAAAAAATAAATGAAAAGGGCGCCGTTTTGTGTGCTTTGTGTTTGGCTATTCATAAGGTCAGAGGAGTGGGGTTGTCGTGCGCTAATCTCCTCTAGCTAACTTTGCCCTCTCGTTCCCTTTCCTCTGAGGAAATGGCAAGAATATCAAAATGGTGTGTTGTCTTCCTCCTGATTTCCACAGTCCAGATAGGGTTGAGCCTCTCATCAAGCCCAAGCAACTTCATAAAATCCTCCTGCAACACCACCCAATACCCAGCCCTATGCGTCTCATCCCTCTCCGTCTATGCTGCCAGCATCCAACAAGACCCTCACCAGCTCGTCCAAACAGCCCTCTCCCTCTCCCTCAACCGCACCCAAACCACCAAAACCTTCGTCTCTAACTGCCGCAAATTCAGAGGCCTCAAACCTAGAGAGTACGCTGCCCTCAATGACTGCTCTGAGGAAATCAGCAATAGCGTTGACCGCCTCAGCCGCTCTCTCAAGGAGCTCAAGCTTTGTAAGGTTAAGGGTGAGGACTTCACGTGGCACATTAGCAACGTCAAAACTTGGGTGAGTTCCGCTTTGACCGATGAGAGCATTTGCGGTGATGGCTTCTCCGGGAAGGCGCTTAATGGGAAGATGAAGGACTTTATTAGGGCTAGGATGCTCAATGTTGCTCAGGTTACTAGCAATGCTCTCTCGCTTATTAACCACTATGCTGCACAACACTAGCCAAGGGGTGTAGTAGTTGGGAACTAAGTTTTTCTTTTTTGTTTCGTTTTTCTTTTGAGGAAACATATTACACAGTTCTATGTGTGTTGGTTAATGGTTACTTTTGTTGTTTTATGTGGTGTATGTAATTATTATATATGTGAGTCTTTATAGAGATCTGGATCTTGTTATGCTTCTGAAATGTGAAATATGATTTCTGTTTTTGTATGATTTTCTCGGTTGTTCTTCACTCTAGCTACTTCTGATTCAGGAATGAGGACATGAATCATGCATGTTATTCAAATGTGGCACATTAACAATCTAGAAAAATGTAGCAGAACTAACTCACTAGTCTTATGCTTTAGAATGTGTAGCCAGAAAGCTTTTTCTGTTCAGTAAAATCAAAAGTAAAGGAAAGGGATTCTTTGTAACAACACATGTTGAATTTAAGGAAAACAATAATT
>PYAF01001917.1:0-14609 GCA_007407185.1 Glycine tomentella
CTATTTTTATTCAAACGCAAATTTATCCAACAACTCTTTGTTCTTTATTTTCTGTCTTTATTTTCCAATCATTTATAATTAATATTATTGTAAAAATTACCCCAATCCCTGTGGAGACGATAACTCACTTACTCACTTTTATTACTTGTTAACGATCGGTGCACTTGCCGTAAACATATTCGCATAAATCGCACAACATGGCTGCGACAGTAGTGTTTGGGTTGATTAGTGGTAGTTGCGGTGCACGACAATGACGATGGAGGTGACATAATGGTGGCAGAGATAATGGCGGTAGTAGCGGTGGTGGTGGAAGCAACGACAATGACAGAGTGTAGTGGTTCTGACAATGGTGGTGATTGTGGTGGAATGGTAACAATGGATATGGCAATGGCAGTGTCATAGTAGTGGCGACAGTGTAATATGAAAACAATGATGTACACACACAATTAACCAAGAGGGGGTTGAATTGGTTAACTCAGAAATTTTAAAAACATTTCAGCAATGGTATTAGATCGTATCACACTTGTTAACCTTTATCAATATGCACTTTTCAATCAAACCAATTTCTCCTTTTACTTCAAGCAATTCAGACAAAAGCTCAATTGATCATGAGAGAAATAGATGTCAAGAATCAGAAACCAAGTAACACCAAGTGTATACTGGTTCACCCCTCAAAATGAGAAGCTACATCCAGTGTCTTCTAATCAACCTTGATTAGAGTTTAACTAAATCAAAATATTCTTTACAAGCCCTATTACAAGTGATAATCTTTATCCACACTAGATAAATAACTGGAAACCTAAAACCCTATTAAATTCCTAACCACAAGATTCAGAGAACACTTCTCCAATCTTTCACCTATAGAAACCTACTCTAGTTAAAGCTTTAAAGAACACCCTTTTGATCTTAGTCTACAAAAAATTCTAAAATAAATCACAATACAAAAGAGTTCAAGAGATACCACCTAAGATTCACAATGGATGCAATGAATGAATACACAATACCAGGCACTACAGGTTGATTGAAATCTTCTTAAAGACTATTTTCTCTTGAAACCTTTTTGCTAACCCTTTGCTCATCGTTTCTTTCACAATGTAGAAAGATTTCCTTTGCACAAAAACTTTGTATTTCACTGAGAAAATTTCTTATCAGAGACTATTGAAAGCTTTGGGAGACTTGGGTATTTCGCAAATTCAAAAAATTGATTCTTCTCAAAGTTTCAGACCTAACAGCTTTAAATAGAAAATAGAATTAACTGTATGTAATCGATTAATACGACTATGTAATCAATTATTCCATATTATGTAATCGATTAATATGTCAAGTAATTGATTAAAATGTTCTTGAGCAGTTCTGGAAAACTCTGATGAACAAAGTAATCGATTAATCTAAGAAGTAATTGATTAAAGCAGATAGACTCAAATAGAAAATAAGTGATATTAAATAAAATTAAAGAAGGCGAGCCCTGACACAATGATAAAGTTGTGTCTTGGTGACTTGTTGGTCATGTGTTCGAATCTGAAAATCGTCTCTTTGCATATGCAAGAATAAGACTGTGTACAATATTTCTTCCTCTTACCTGCGCATAACGCGGAACCCTCCGAGCAATAAGATACATATTTTTTTATATTAAATAAAATTAAACTCAAAATAGTTTATCTTATTTTATTTAATCTAAGTGAATTATTTTTTTTATACTTTTTTATATAATCTCTAAACTTATCTTGAAATTTTATGTCATGTTTTGCTTTCATCGGATCATGTAATATATATATATATATATATATATATATATATATATATATATATATATATATATGCACCGTTTGTGGGGACAAGCTAGCATTGAAAACAAGTCCTTTATCTAGTCATCAAGCATTTTATTTCTTTGTACACTTTTGGAATCGTGACAAAGGATCTCCCGTATGGGTTTCCTGACGTAGTAGCTAGCACTACAATAAAAAAAAATTATCTATGTCTGACGGTTTTGTTTACAAACATAAATTATTATAGGTAAAATACTTTTACTTACTACTATTTAATATAGACAAAATTCAAAGATTTATATCTATTATGGTTTGGTATAGGTAAAATTCAAAATAATTTCTACCTACAAATATTCTATTGATTAAATTTCAAAAACTTATACCTATAATTATTTGAGATAGGTAAAATCCTATAAAACTTGCACCTACAATCACTTGATGTATGTAGATAAAATTTGAAAAGCTTTTACCTACAAATACAATGTGTAAGTAAAATCCCATAAAACTTGTACCTACACTTCAGTTGATTTTTTTTTTGTTGGAACAAATTTGCTGAAATTTCTTCCGTGATTATTCTGGCAAAAACAGCCTTGACCTTTCTAAACATGAAGAGAAAGTGGTAGAAATTGATACTTATGTATATGATCATAATAGCTCAAATATTACAGTCAGCTTAAAATCCCCTTAAAATTGTGTGAAAAATGCTAGATGTGTTGTCAAACAAGTCTTTTATATAAACCTCATCGGTAAATTGATAACATTTTTCATTGATTTTATATATTTTATATTACCAGTGAATTGATATTATCAGTTTCTTTCTCTCTTTTTCCTTAATCTTCCAGTCTAGTTCAGTTCGATCATTCTATTAACCTGACTTGTGGATTTTCTGGTCTATAAATCAACTGTATAATCAAGTCTATTTAGATATATACCTGCAAGATAACCTAGAAATAGCTCAAGGTGTGCTTTCTTATTTTTTCTTAATATGACTTGGTTTCTTCATTTATGTTACTATCTAGCCTGTATTTCATTTTGTCTTTTATTATAGGCAGAGGAGTGCTCAAAATTGAAGAAAGATATGGTTTCTAACTAGATAAGTTGCAAAATCTCCACAAGGAATTCTTCAAAATTGTGACACTTTTGCTAACTTTTAGGTGTACAAGGTGCTTGTGCTTTTCATGCAAGTCCAGGAAACTTCTTCCAGACCTTACATTGAGTATTTGTTGTGTTAATTATGATTTCAGAATAAATGTATAATAGTATATTAAATATAAATGTATAAGTTTACTTTATCAATAATTTTTTAAAAAGATATAAATGCAGTCCTTCAATCATAGAAAATGGAATTTTGAAAGTGGATTTTTCTTAATACAAATAGAAAGTGGAAAAGACAAGAACAGAGAAAAAAAGAGACGAAAATTGAAATAATCTGGATCCCAAATGCACAGATATTTGAGTTATCTCTTTCTCTCCAATTTCAAACAATTATTATTATTATGCAACCCTTAGCTGAGAAGGGAAAACATAATTATTCAAAATGTTCTTATAAAGAGCTAGGAGCATACTTGTATTTAAATTTTAGTTTTGCCCCATTCATGGCTAATGCTACAACTTCCAAAGTCATGTATAGGTCGATCAGTTACATCAGATATTATATTTATTTTTTCATTTTAAAATATTTCATTTATAGGTATCACTCTAGACAATAGTGCCAAGGTGTCTAAAAATATCAAGTTTGATGCATTTGTGTTTTATAAATGAGTTATGAAATTGGCTTGAATAAACTGTAGTAGAACTTAATTATAGTAGTTAGTGTAGTTGCACATGAAAATAAGAACTTGAAAGGTTTCAATTTGTGGACCCTCTGTGATTTAATTGTTGTGTGTTTTTAACAGGTCAAGCGAAGATGTGGGTTGAAAAATTAAGGTTCAGTGCTAGTGCAAATATACTGCAACATTGGAAATCCTCAAACTCCTGGTTAGCCTCCAATATATTTTTCCAAGAGTTTTTCCTTTTATAATTCTTCAGGATCAATATTCGCTTAATGTATATATTATTTTGAATATAAAGTAGATTTTAATATATTATTCAATGCAACTCCTCAGTTTATATTATATATGACACAAGCTTTTAAATTGCATGCAACTTCTAAAATTCCATAATCCCCAATATAGTAGCTAAAGCTCTAAGTCACTTGATTAAATATGTTCTAAATTCGTGCAGGTTGCATTGCATCAAGTGCAAATTCAAATGTAGTTATAGAGGGTCTTAATCTTTTGTCGTCTAATAAGGTATAATATTTTGGCTATTCTTGCAGGTTTCTTTGAAATATTGCTTCATGATCATCTTGAATTTCTTTATATAATTTATTTTTGTCTTTAACAGAGAAAACCACGTTCTCAAATATTTATCTTAAGTTGCATCCAAAGAAGGCATTGTTCTCTCATTGTCCTTCCTCTCGCAGCTTGTATCAATGGCTTGTTTTAAGCTTTTAGGTTTCAAAGCACTATTATTGAATATGTTTGTTTTGTTAAAAGTTCTGATTTAATATATTTACTTTGAAAAATTTTCTTACAAGAAACATTGCCTCAATCTGTCAAACTTGGATCCTTCTTAGATTTATTCATACTCGGATCTTCTTCCCTTCCTGGCTAATATCTCTGTTTGTGTTAACAGAGGATCCCAAACTTGAGACCCGTGGATAATCCCAAACTTGCTTTCGCCAAAGCCCTCACACATCCCTCTATATTATTCTTGTGTGCTCTGTCTCAAAAAAATAAGCTCTCTATTGTAACAATTATATTTTTCTTAAATTTACTGGTCAAGTGATGAGTGATGAAAGAATTTGAGTTGAGTCTGTTAGCCTTGACCAGACTAGTCCAGTTCATATGGTAACTTGTATATGAATGTAACTGTGTACTTGATTCCAATTGGCATATAGTAAACTTCTACTATGTTGTTTTTTTCAGGATTTCTACCATGTTGTTTGCTCAGGTGCTTTGGCCAATCAATCTCCTCTTTTTGGCTAATGATTCAAAGTGTCATTCTGGTAGGCTTTTCCTTGTTTATTGTTTTAATGCTCTCCACCACTTCTTGTGTGCAATGTAGGCCTTTTATAAAATCTTTAGCTTATCTAAACAACTAAGTTGTTAATTAAAAAGAAGGTTGTTCTGTTACTCAATACTCTCTAGAATTACTTTTTGAACATCTTAGTTGCTATTGGAGAATCACGCTAACGTTATGTCTACTTAGAAAGTGTATTGTTTTCATAAGTCATCTTTCCTAGTTTGTCGTTAATTTAATAATTAAAAAGAATTTACACTCAATTTTGTCCAGCTTTGACAAGCAGGACTTGAAATGTGTATTGTTTTCATAAGCCATCTTTCCATAGTCTATCAAGTGCCTAGTCTAAAAGGAGTAGGAGGTTGCTACTCTCGCCTGAACGATTCAATAACATTTTCTAACTGCTTGTTTTTCCGATATTGATGTTAATATCTATGTTTTGGGAACTCAAGGATATTTTGCTTTATATTAGTTGAAAATATTGAAGGCTTGTGAGTTTGAAGGCTTATAAGTGTTGAATTGTGTAATTTAAATTTCAAATTATGATTAGAAATTATTAGGTTGTTACAATTTTTTATTATTATATTTAAATAGAAATTAAGATTAGATCAGCTTGTTTCTCTCTATGAATGAGAGTCATGGTATCCTTCATGAAAAAAGTTATTTTCCGCTGCCATTAGAGTTATTCTTTTTTATATTCTCAAACTTTCATCTCTTTTTTTTTTTCTTCCCATATCAATACCTATATTTCACTTTTATTTCTCCTCACATAACCTTCACATCTTCGGTCTCGGCTTGAATCTTGTCCGTATCTTAATATTTTTCCCAAAAATAACACAAACAACATAACATAAATCCGTTTTAAATCCTTCTCGTACCTCAATATTGAAACATCAATACACGTATTTCATTTGAAGGTCATTGATGTGAAGCTCGTTGCATTGTTCTGAATCCTTCACAGACCATCCCTGAAGTCTATTGACATGAAGATGTTATTGTTCTGAATCCTTTCCCTATCTCAATTTTCTTTTTACCTCACATAACCGAAAAATATGATGTGGGTTATCTTGAAGTACCTCTTGAACCTACTGCTGATCAAAGTCATTCATGGAAGAGTATTTGAAGAAACAATTGGTAAGTTGGACATGACCAATATTCATGCACCAACTTGAGGGGGTGTTGAATTGTATAATTTAAATTTCAAATTATTATTAGAATTTGTTACGATGTTACATGTTTTTATTATTATATTTAAATAGGAATTAAAATTAGATCAGTTTGTTATTATTCCGTATTATTATGAGGTTGTTGAACTGCTCTTATATATAAGAACATCACATTGAGGGAAAATATATTATGAAAGAGAACGGATAAATGAATGAAACGAATTAGGAATTATTATTTCAATTTATGCATATATACTTTTTAACAATAAGTTATAGTTATAATCACATTCATAACAGTAAATATGGAATTGTAATGTGAATTAAGGAACTTGTTTGTGTCTGCTTAAATGTTTATTGAGTCTATTAAATATTTTTCACTCATTGATTCGTCACATGCTTTTCTTTTCAGAACATGTTGTAAGTAAACAAAGAAAGTGAATTTCTCTCTTGGTAATTTCTTATCCTTGTTGCAATGATATTATATTATTCAGTTTATCTTTCCCTGCATTCACCTTTCCCTACCTACAAGGTTTTTTTCATTGCTCTTGCTTGTTCAGATTTTGTTCATGAGAGAGTGTTGAGAATGCATTAAGAGAGAAAAGTGCAACAGAAAAAGGCGGATGTTAAAAAGTCTATAGCAAGCAAGTGGAGAATATAAACTTATACTCTTCTTTAATCATGTAACATTTTGTAATGGAAACGTGCACCATTCGAGTAATGTTGTACTTTTAGTTTCCATATTGTATTTATTGTAGAAAATAGACACCTTTGATTTTGTTAGTTTAGTTCAAATAGGAAAGTTTTGTATATATATATATATATATATATATATATATATATATATATATATATATATGACATTTGTGCATTGATGAATTTTGTTAGTTTAGTTTCATATTGCATTTTTTTTATAAAATTTAATAAGAAAATAAAATATATTTAATTTAATATTTTTATTATTAGTACAAGGCTTTTACATATAGTTGAATGTTATAATTACAAGTTAATGATTTTTATCTACCGTTGAACATTATAATTACAAGTTAATGAGTTATACCTACCGTTGACAATTATAAGTATAAATTAAGAATTTTTACCTACACTTAGGATAAATTATAGGTATTATCTATAGTGACATACAAATACAATCGTAGCTAAAAGTATGTTTGTAGGTAAAATTTGTACATCCAAATTAAAATTTGTCATATTATAATCTCCTTAAAGTTGACGAGGAAAATATCTATAAATAAATGTCAATTATGTTTTTATTTATAAATTATTGATTTATAATGACAAATTGTGTCGGTAGTCCGGAGTCAATTTTCTTGTAGTGTAGACTAGACATTATGGTCCTTCCTGGGCTTTCGCTTTCGTTGTGGAAATAGAATTGCTGAGGAAATTTGCTATGGCTTGATAGAATGTCTAAAGATACATTCGGTGATAGAACAAATTTGAAGGATTTATCTAATCTTTATATCTTCATAATAGTTCCCTTCTTGGCCTGAAAATAATGAATTTGGTTAAGAAATTATTTTCTTTACTACATGCCACTATACATCTTGGGCAAATATACAATATTAGAGTATGTGATAAATATGTATATATAAATTATTTATATATGTATAATACAGTATATTATAAAATATACAATCTTAATAAATATAGTTAAAACTCAATTTCTATTTTCCAATTTTTTTTTTTTTTTTTACAAATAAACTTGTTCCAATCTCATGTCTACTATATAGTTAAGATTATCGTATTTCAGATATTATTAACTTTGATGTTGAACTGAATTTTTTGGCTTTTCCCCTAAAAGGTGCCTTAATAGGTTAAAGAAAAAAGAATGTTTATAGACTATTTTTAACCTTAATTTTTAAGTGATGTAAAACTATTTTGATACATTGAGTCAATAATCTCCAATGTCAATTTTTAAGTATGTAAAACTATTTTGATATATTGAATCAATAATCTCCGATTAACAGAGATCATAAATGACCTATCAATCCTCGTAGTTGTATGTGGCTTAAACCCTCTATATAGCACCAATGTCAATATCTTAAATGCAATAATCCCAACGATGTAACCAACTTGAGTTTAAAACAAAACATTACTATTTTATTGATAATATATGTATGTTGAAACATATCATGTCACATGCTACTTTACAATAACATGATGACAAAATAAATATGATGACAAAATAAATATACTCATATCAATAAGTACACGGATATCATTTTTAAAATTAATAAAAAAAAATAATCATATATAAGAATGAAAAGCATATTTAAATCTATGATATATATTTAGAGATACATTCGAATTTACAGAAGCAACTACTGATAAATTTAGCTGATTAAAAGTATATAAACTCCAGCTCAATTACTCATAAGTCACTACACAGAACCTGGACCCATGTTCAAATACAATAGATATTTAAAGACCAGCTTGAATTTGGATAAGTACCTAGTAATAAATTTATATCATTAATGCATAATAAAAAAATCCAGATCAAAATTACTCATTACTCTGAACTTGGACTCGTGTTTAAATACAGTACATATTTGGAGACCCAACTGAATTTAGAGATGGAAGTAACGTAATAATTTAATCTTGTTAAATTCACGATATGAAAATTCCCAGAAGTAGCACATGTTGAGAAACGAAATGCTTTCCGAAGTTAAGGCCAAGAATGCATTATCAAATTTCAAATTGTTGGTTGAAAACCAATGTTTGAAAGGCACCAATTAATTGGCCAATGAATTGCCGAAGTCCTGAATGATGTGTATTGGAGCATTCAAGGAGCACCAAATTTGTGGTTCTCATCTAGTACTAGTACATGAATAAATAAAGTCTCATGCAATATTGCAATTTCTGATATAAAACTTCCTTTAGGAATTAATGTCCAATCAGAAATGATTTTTCTGACTATGATGCCTAATGCCTGTAACATGCTTGGGTGATGGGTGTTGGTGGATCCGTGTAAGAACCATTGAGTATACGATTTGCAACCCAATGGTTTGCAGCCTCGGCATAATGAACACTGTCCCAACTTATATACTGTGAAGGGTTTTCACAAGCCGAACCAAACACGTCCTTCCCATTATCGCTCCCTAAATTCCCACACCAAATATGTGTGTCATCCACATGATACCCACAACAAATCTTCATTGGATTCACAAATCCTGAAAATCAAAAGTAGTTCATGGATATTTAATTAGATTTGCCTAAACTGATGATTACCACACTATTAAAATCATTACCAATGTTCCTTTTTCATTATATTATCTCTCTCCACAAACAGCCAACTTTTCTAGTGACTGCCACAAATTGAGATTTTAAAAGAAGAAAATGCACAAAATAGATTTTCAATAAAATCTCTCTTTATTTTTTAATCAGTGCCCCTTCGAACACTAATTAGAAAGATCCTAAATAGATTTGCCTAAATGATTAGCACACTAGAAAAATCATTGGCAATGTTCCTTTTTCATTATTCTCTCTCCAAAAAACAACCAACTTTTCTAGTGATTACCACAAATTCAGATTTTGAAGAAAAGACAATCCGAGATTGTAAGGGTGGATCACTCTAGTCCCTAACTTTGAGAAAAGTCATTTCTTTTGTTTGTCAGGACTGAGTGTTTAAAATAGTTAGGACTAAAGTCTAAAGTATCAATGAGTGTTTAAAAAAGTTAGGATTAAAGTATCAATGTGTGTTTAAAAATGCTAGGATTAAAGTGATTAATATGAGGATTTTCTTGTTTATTTTAGCAAACACCTATCTTAAAATCATATGAAACATTGTCCATAGTTATAGGTGAAAGGCACCAGGGACTAACAGAATCATGTCAATAATGAACAAATTACCTTCTTTTTTGGTATTACTGATTAGTGCATACTTTGCAGAAAAGACATCTACATAAGTAATTGCAGCCTCTGGGAGCTCTGTCCTCAGTTTGATGACTCGGTCCTTAAGCTGCTTGTTGAATTCGGTAGCCATCACATTTTGATCCTTCACACATCCATATTATGTGCTTGTAAAATAGTTGCACTGGCATGCAGCCAAAGGGGCTAGTGTTGTGTATCCAGAAGTATCTCCCTCCTTGTTGGTATATATTCTGTAAACAGTTTATTAATCAGATTTATCTTAGACCCTTTTTTCAAATATGTACCTCTTTGGATAAACTTAGAAAATAAGAAGATAAAACAAATAGACCTTTTCTTAGAAGCTAAAATTAATCAACTTATGGATAAGTTATATGAGAGGACTTTTTATAGAAGTTCAATGCATGAGTTAAATTTAACTTAAAGAAGTTTGTTAGGATCCAATTACAAGGTATGAGACTTGGAGTCCCAGATTGGAAGTATGGGATTCTAGTGTGAGGTTTATAAGGTCTTGAGCTTTCCAACTACAATAGCTAGTTTTTGTGGTGTGGTTCTCTCAAGGTTCTTATAAAAGTTCAATTCATTTCACCTTATTTTCTTCTTTATAAGTCTTTATAGAAAAAATTATCAAAACAAGGTTTTGTTAGTCAAGAATGAACATGTTATCCATAATTTATTCAGTGCTGCAATATACTCAATTACTAGTTCTTAAGCAGACACCTATTGCAACTTTGCAAGTGGCTACTTACTTTGACTGTATTGACTAACTGGTTGACAATATCTGGCATGGATTCACGTATTTGGTCAAAATTCATCTTTCTAAATCCAACAGAGAGATCATTTTGACCAATGTCAAATGTGTAGAGAGCCTTCGAGAACTCCTCAGGCACTGGAAGCCTGCTCCTTTCATGTGGGGCCTTGGCTAATTTTTCAACCAACAAAAAGCAAATGAACAACAAAGTAGTACTACTAACATAACAAGGTTTCAGTTTGTTGAACAATAACAGCTTTCTAGGCAATACAATTCATTACCTTCTTCATAGAGCTGTTTGGTGCGTGCTTTGAACTGGTTAAATTGCACAATCTGAATGTCAAGTGAGAAAGGACTTATACCATATTGAAATATGGTTTCATTCTGCCTCCTAATGGTGGATCCTCCCGTGGCAAAATTTGCCCCATGCCGGTAATTGGTTCCAAGGGAATTCAGATAAGCATTTAAGTATGGCAAATTTAGCTTCTCAGCTGCATAGTACAATTATAAATAGCAAAGTTTAGTCAAAATTAAAAGTACTTTTCACTTAGTGCACACATACACACACGATATCCAAGTGGAGTTATAGCTAAGGGAGGTTGAAGAGAGAAGTGAGAGAGACGTGAGAGAAACGTCGTGAATTCAAATATCCTACTAACATTTAAAAAAAAAAACTAAAAACTAACATTGTGTGATAAAAACAAATTTAAAATTGTATCTAAGTTGTATAAATGCAAAGTTGGAAACAACATAAGGAGATAACTCAGAAAAGGGATAAGGGTGTTTCAAAGTTGATTCATTACCTATGAAATCTACAATGAGACGGCCATCACAGTCCCTTCCAGAAGGCTTGTGAAAGAAGCTCTCACCATAAGGTGCAGGAATTGGCACAAATGAAGCTGATATGCCTCCAGTGTCTGAGTTTGAGTCCCCAAAGTTGTAGACTGCAGGAAATGTGCAAGTGGGTGAGGCTATTGGCTCCACACCCTTCACACACACAACACAAGAGAGCAAGAAGAACCACACAAATAGTGCCCCTAGCCTCATTTTTTCACAAAATGCGCACTTCTAGCTAAGGTGGGAGCACCCTTATATATAGAGAACCAAAAGCACAAAGTTCTAAGATACCCCAGAAGCCAGAAGGACATAGAATCCTAATCTTTTGGCAAATCGCGTGTAATAGAGCAGATATTTTTAGACCCATATTTTGTGCTTGCAGTTGCCACTTAAGTACATACTATGCTGTAATCTGATACAGCTGCACAAGTTCAGCAACTCTGCCATCAATTGTCACATGAACATTTTTTTTCTATTTTGTTTTTAAGAGAAATATTAATTTTATACTTTTTTATAATTGGTATAATGAAGGCTTGAAACAACTGACATTGATATAATATTATTTCAATTTAATTGTTAGATATATAGTTATATTAAATATTTGAAAAATAACTTTATCATTTTATATGATTTAAGCAAGTTAACTCCATTGAAAGATACATTTGATTTATAAAAGAAAAATTTAGCATGGAGATTGTATTGAACAACCAATGGATTATTAATTTAAAATCTTGGAGTGATAAAGATGAAAGAAAATCTTATTATCAATCTAATTTGTAATTTATCTATCTTACCATATCTATTTGAAGAAATGTTTTAAGAGAATGTTCAAAAGGTATAATTTGCCTAAATTATATATACGTTATGGTATGTTAGTTGATAAAGGCAGTTCTTATCCATTAGTATAGTGTCTTGTTTTTTGATTAAAATTTGTATGGCATCGCTATCAGCATTCTAAAAAGTTTCGCAATTAATTTTTATAGAAACGACGATAATATTGGAAATTAAGGGGTGTCAAAGATATAATTGCAGAGACTTAACACGTGACATGTTTAATGGATGTAAGGACATGGACCCCACGGAGGAAGTAATCAAGAGTCTTCAAAGAAGTCGGTCAGGATCTTAACTTTTGAGCTCTTTCGACTTTCGAGATCGCGCTTTCGATTATGTGAAGATTTATTTATTTATTATTATTATATCACCAGTGTCGAAGCTTAAAAAAATTGAAGGAACAAAAATAAAAAATTATAATATATAAATTAAATATAATTTAATAATATTTTCTTTAAATTTGTCAAAATAAATTGCAAGAAATATTAAATTGTTATATGATATGCTCCTAGCATATATTAGTTTTTAGGGTTAATTGATCAATAATTCAATCAATAATTAGTAATATAGGTTAGAATTAGGTAAGTTTCTTTATTATTTGTTTATTTTCTAATTTATTATTATTATTGTTAATTAGGAACCAACAAGAGAGGAAAGAAGCAAAAAGGAGCAATCTGGCTTTTCGAACAGGCCACAATATATGTGCCATAAGCCACGCGAGTAGCGCCAGCATGCAAAGACCAACCCTTCATCTCGAATAAGTCACGCTATCCGCGCTACACTTCTCGCTATCCGCGCCAATGATCTAGAAAGACAAGTTAATCTCGAACATCCCACGCGAATAGTGCCACACTCCGCGCTAGTAGCGCCAGAAAGTCTGGAAAGAACCTTCAGCTCGAACATCTCACGCGGTTAGCGTCAGATACCACGCTGGTAGCGCCACAGTTATTCTATTACCTATTTTAAATGATTTGGCACCAAAATAGCTGGAGAAAAAGGGTTTGTTACCCTAATTAATGTATGGACGTGTGGGGATTAAAAGAAGACACTTTTGCATAGAAAAAGACAGAAACACAAGGATAAACACAAAGGGAGAAGATCGGAGAACAATGGTCAGCTTGTAATTCTTCTGTTTTTCCTTGTAATCCTTCTCTAGAGATATGTTAGTCATGAGATTAAGGTTAGTTCTGAACATGTCTGGCTAATTCTTCTAATTGTGGTTATAGCCAGAACCAATGTGAACTCCTCTGTAACTTGATTGGTATTCATATGAAATTATCATGATTGATTTGTTTTACACTGTTCTTCATTGTATTATTCTTTATTAGATTTGACCATTCTATTAAAGTTCTGAGGGTTAGAGTTCACAATAAGGATGTTGGGACTCTAATTTCTAACAGGAGTAAAATAACAATTCTTATATTGCCTAGGGATAAGGATGTATGATTGCAGGATTATAAGATGTATTCTTTTAATGCTTAGCTTGATAGGGAATTACTAAGGAATTAGAATTTCTAATTGGGTTAAAGGGTTAAATTATTAAGGGATTAGGATTTAACTAATTACGTAAAAATACATTATCTGAGTAATTAGAAGTAATTGAATTTAATAACCAATCTAAGTAAAGGAGGTAGGGATCAAAGGGGAATATGCTCTGACCGCAATTGTTTCTTAGTACTGTGTAACAATCACTTTAACTTGTGATATGAACCAATATGGGGTTCATTGTTTTTACGGATCGTCCTTGAAAAGGCTTCTTGTTAAAAACATAAGAAAAAGGTGCACGCCAAGTGTTTGACGAAAAGAAATAAAGATAAGGACAATATGAAGAAAAGTGCAGAGCAAAAATAACGAATTTAACATGAACAAGATGTTAAAGAAAATAGAATAAAAATAAAAAGGTGGGGAAGACAAGAAATGGAAGAAGATGCCACACCTTATGAAAAGTGATAAGTCCCGTGGGGATTCGCCACAAAGATTATAGAAACCTTTGATAAGAACCAATGTTTGGTCCAATTAAGAACCCAAGAGGAACTTCCTCTCACACACTTTTTAAAAGTGTAAAGGTTTTTTTATTCAATTCCAAGGTGAGTACATAAGACAATCGAATGGCTATTTATAGCTAACAAGTGGTGTCTCTCTCCTTTTTCTCTCCAATGTGGGACTTTAGTTACATATTCCTTATACTAAAAAAAATGTAATTCGTGCTTAACTTTATGTCTCATTTTCATCATCATAGATGCTGAATTTGGACTTGAGACTAGAAATACAATTTGTAGGGAATCTTTAGAGCTTTCAAACGCATCAAAGAAC
>PYAF01001917.1:14709-27733 GCA_007407185.1 Glycine tomentella
ATGTAGGTTCTTCACTCATTAGTCTTTGGACTCTTCACTCATTTGAATCAATTGGAGCAATCTAAACTCTTCTTCCGGGTTGGTCTTTGGACTCAAGGCAAGGTTGATATGTTGACCCAATGCTTGAGAAAGGAAGTAGTTCACTTCATGATCCAATGCTTCTTGTGCTTCCTTTGATCTTGCCCTTGTCATAGGTCCTTGCAATTCTTGATCCTCATCAACTTGCTTTAGAATTCTCGTAAATTTTCTGTTATTTATTTAATTTGCTTAATTTCCAAAATACAACAATATTCTCTTCAACATATTATTTTTCCTCCAATTTCTAAGACAGTAAGTTACAATTCAATCCATGTGGAGACGATACTTTCTTATCACTTTATTACTTGTACGATCGGTGTACTTGCCGAATTCGCAACATTATATAAAATATTTTTTTTATTTTTATGTATTCTTTATTAATTATGGTTCTTTTATGAATTTTGTCTAGAAAACATTCTAAAAATTTTGGCTTTTTTTTTTATAAAGACATGGTTGTTTCCATAAATTGGTTGAAAAAATCTTGGAATTTTTAAATTTTTGTGTAATCTCATACAATTTTGTTTTATATAAAAATTAATGTTTCTTGCAATTTTTTCACAAATTTAAAGATATTTTTTAATGTATGTATATAAATATATAATAAGTCTTTTTTTTAAGAATATTGGGGTTGTTGTCATGGCCCCTCAACTACCCCTATATGTAACGGAAATGGTTCGACATTGCGTAGATATTTCCTTTTATAATTTTTTAATTTATAAAATAAGTTAAATCTTTTTATGTTTTTAAAATACTACCTTTAAACATATATAACAACAAAATTAATCATCTTTTACTATAATTTAAAATAATTAATATCATTTAATTGTATTCCATCATACTCAGGTCATTTTCCTTAACCTATTCAGAGAGAATAATATATCTTTTTACCTAACCATCTATGCAACAAATTACCATCCCTTTTTCTCTCATTTGCTAAGAAAGACAAGTCAAACATGCTGTAACATAAATATGTTTTCGCTTTCATTTAACCAAGCTCAAAATGCGAAGGAGCCTCAATCTCAACAAAAACATTTTTTTTGGCTATATAATGAGATCAAAGAATGAAGAATGTAGAATATCAGTGAACTGAGACGGATTCTACGATACGCAAGTGAAACTCGTGCGTAAGTTACGAAAGTGAACCGTGACCGTTGGATGAAAATGATGAGATGCAATCAACCATTGTGCAAACCGGATGTAGAACCGTGTATTACCTACTGAATTTGTCGAATTATTTTTTTATTGAGGTGCTATGATGGTATTACCCTTTTTTTAAGGTTTTTTTTGCGTGTTTAGGGTTTAGGAGAAAGAAATTGTGTGGTGCTGGTGTTTGCTTGTTTCGTCCAAAAGAATTTGTGTAGCGGCTGTGCACAATCTAGAGTTCGTCGAAGGTCATTAACGGTCAATTTTGTGGTGGTGGAAGAAGAGTAGGGTGGGAAAGCTACAAAAACAAAAATGAAAAGGAATCAACGAAGGATTTAATGACCAAGGATTTTCAATAAAAAAAAAAATTGGCTTATCTGGAAAGTGGCGTGGATAGCGCCAGAAAGCCATTTTTCTCTGGAATCTGTCGCGGTTAGCGTCAGAGTGGCGCGATTAGCGTGGGAACGCAGGCAGGACCACTATAAAAGGCCATTTTCGTGATTTTTGGGCCAAAAACCTGCTCTTCTTCTTCCCTTGAACGTTTCCACCATTGTTAAGGAGGAAAAGCTTCATACTCACTCAATCATTGACCAAAACACTTCACTTCCAACATGAAAGATGATAGGAACTACTCAATGAGCTAGATTCCATCATCACTTTTCCTTGAAATTCATCAAACAGAGAGATCGTTTCTCTAGGGAACTTTCCAAAGTTTCGACTTCGAAGGGAAATGAGGCGTCTTAAGGACACCCAAGCTTGGAGAAGTTGTCCTCTAACCTTCCTTGTTGATTTAGAGGTAAGAAACTCAAATTCTACCGATTATTTAAGAATTTTTTCTTAAGGTGAATAGTGACCCTTTTGAGTTAGAGCTGAAATTAGGCTTGGGTCCTTTGGAAAAGTATGCTTAGGAGGTTATTGTGATGAAGGTTTAGCCTTAAAATGTCAATTTTATGGACTTTGGAATTTGGACCTGACGAATGTATGTGTAGGATGAATGTTGGTTAAATTGATGATGATATGATATGTCTGGGCCTTGGTGCCTTCACAAGATGCGTTAAGGAGGCTATATAAATGGTGAAAATGTGTTGAAGTAACCATTTTGGCCACTTTGGAAATCATTGATATGTTGCATGAATAGAATATTGAACTCTCTGAATTGGTTGATGCAGAGTCTTAGTGAGACTCTAGGGCCTTGGTTAGGCCGAGATAGATCCTGTTGAGGGTCTGTAAGTCACTGGTTAGGTGACTAGTTCTTGTAACTTAGAAAAGATGTTTATATGGAAAATAATCGCTGTCCTTTTCTTTCTAACGATTGAGAACCGTTGTTGATTACTTGTGTGCCTTTATATAGGGCGTGACACCGAGGGTGTCAGTGGCGAAGACCACAGTTCAGGGATTGAACAGCAGAGCACGGCTTTGTCAGGTAAGTTCTTTGTTCTTGGGAGTGTTTCCCACTGGTTGAGTTCCACCATACTCCAAAGGAGTAATGGTTGCATACATGATTCATATGCATTGAATTGGATGTTACAGCTTTCCTTATGATAATATGTATGCAAGTTTCTGTGCTTTGTGTTTGGTTGTCTTTCGGATAGATCTTCTGGCCAGTTAGATAAATATGGACCTCCCTTGGAGTAGAGCACAACTTCTAGTTAGTTTACTCACGTAAAGGGTGTATGATCCCTTAACACCAGAGATAGGTGGTCCCGTCGCGGTTGAAGCCTATTCTCGGAAGTACCATATACGTGAATCCATGTGTAAAGGGGTAGCTCCCGATGGGATGACACGAGTGTGAGTTCCGGTCTCACACTGGGGACTGAGAGTCCCAATGTTGATGATGATGCATCTTTGGCGGGCGTAGTACCGCAGATACACATTAGACACTACTACAAAATGGCTAATCTACGTCGGTTATAAAGAGTATTCTAAGACGGTTGTACAACCGTCGTTGTAGAAGATGTCGTTGAAAGTCGTCCATTTCGACGACGGTTATATAACAACCGTCTTCGTAGGCTTAAGTTTCTAAGACGGTTATAGTGGTAATCGTCTTAGATTAGTGTATCTTTTAAAAAACTAATCTAAGACGGTTATTAGGAATAACCGTCTTTGAATGTTCATATTCTAAGACGGTTTTCCTAACAACCGATTCAAAGACGGTTTTCCTAACAACCGTCTTAGATTAGTGTTTTTTTTTTTAAAAAAAATCCTACTCTAATATACACATTAATTAGGGCATTAATACCTAATTAAAGTTGACCATGAGTAAGTACTTTAACCGGCAGCTAATGTTAATATATCATGCAATGCATGCCACAAAATATATATAGGTGAAAACATAGAAATAAAACTCTGTATAATTTGGTGAGTAATTCTCTCTTGTTTTCATGGAGAGAAAACAAAGGGCAGAAAAAAAATGAAATTTAAATTGAAGAAAAAAAAGAGTATAGAAAATTTTGATTTTTTTTTTTCTTAAAAGATAGTTTTTCTTTTCATCCAAACACAAGTCTGTATTTTTCTTTTCTTTTCTTTTTTTGTTTCCTTAGCCAAACATATATAGTAATATAAAAGATGAAATGTAATTTACAAAAAGAGGGAAGATTACCAGATTTTTGGGAGACATTATTCTCTTCATCATTGTTTGTTGCGTTGCCATCTTTTCCTATTGCTGTAACACAACATAAAAGATATAGATGCATTAAGCTTTTTTGGAAGAAAAATTAGTTGAAGAAGATAGGTATATAAGTAATATGATATAATAAAATAATAATATATGTCCATAGTGTATGATATATGAAAGTATCCACTATCCATTAAAGATGATATTAGATAAAGCACACGTGCTTGATACACACAAGAAAATAAAAAATTGCACCGTAAGGTAAAAGACAAAACAAATCTAACAAGTACTTGAAAGGCTCATTATATATAAGTAATAAAAAATAGCATCTCTTACCCAACGAGTCTTATAACGTGTGTATAAGTTGGATTTGTATATTTGGACTTTAATTGGGTGGCAAAGAAATTTCAGTGGTATTGACAGAATCCTTAAAGATATAGACATTTCACATCAGCCAAATACACCATAGCCAAATACATCATAGAGTGGCATAAATATATAGCAGAATCCCGTTATCCTATAAGCCTCACCCTTCTTAGTTCTGCCAAAGCCCCCGAAGCTAATAAAATAAAATATTTGAAGTTGTTGTAGACCATTTTAAAGGTAAATCAAAAGTAGAAACTATTAATTTAGACTAATTGCAGGAACAAAGAAAGCATATGCAAAATCATTGTAAATAATAGTAAGTTAGCAACAAACAAAGCAATCCGAAACTTCAATTGACCATTGTTATAACCAATTCAAATCATCAAAAACTAACATCCTTAGACCACCAAAAGAAGATAAATTAAAGAATATGATTCAATATAACATGCTAATCAAACAAACTATTCTTTTACTTTTGCCTCATCTGATTCACTACTTTCCCCTATACTAGTTTCAGTTTGATTTTCCACTATGTTTATTAAACATGAACAACTACCATACTTACGTATATGAACACCCTCAACAATTTTACAGTCATAGGCAGCAGCAACCTTTTGAATTGCATCACTTACATCCTTGTTCTGTGGATAAAAGAAGAAAAAAAAATATTAAAAACAAGTACCCACTGCTAAAAACAAGGTCATTTATGTATATGAAATTATGAATAATAATTTTAATACCATAATTGCTTTGGAAGAGGGAATGGGAATGACCTACATAAAAGTGTAGTTAGTCAATGAAAAGAGACAATCTAAAACAACAATTCAATCAAATGAAAATTGAACAAATATAATCTTCCATGAGGAAAAAAAACAAACTTAATCAACAAACTACTACTGATAAAACTGAAATAACTAACCAACAAAATGGAGAAGAGATTGGATATCCAAAATGAAATTAAGCAAATTATACAAGGGGAAAGTGGACAGGCAAGGCAACAAAAGATAGGGAAGAAGGGAAAGCAAGTTAGAACATTAAATGAAATGGAAATATCATGTCCTTTTGAGAATTTCCACTATCAACAGAAACTTCTACCTGAAGATTGGCATGAGTGCCACGTATGGAAACCCACTCAAAAAAGATGAATTCCTTCTCTTGGCTCTTGCACTTCTACTTGAGACTGTTCTGAAACCTAGAGAGCTCTATTTCAGATTCAGGAGACATAGATAAGGTACTAGGCATGTGCTCGACTAGTATTATCAGTATGTGGTCTTCAACAAGTGGACCTTTAGCCAGTGCCAAGTAGTAATTTTCCCCAATGCTTATGATTAATGTGACTCAACATTTGGTCTTAACAAGCAAAACCAATATTCTTTTGACCTGCAGTTGTATTTTAGAATACATTTGTCAATGGCTAAAAGTTAAAGAGAAAAAGGAAGAATCAAATAAAAAAATATGAGGAATAACTGAATAACAAAAAATACAGAGATAGAATCACTGGATCTCTTTGTTGAATCCATTGGAGAAGTTCTTTTCTCCTCAAATGTGTATGGCGATAACGTGGTATTTGTGGTTTTCATGGAAATCTCAGTTGAAGACATAGTGGATGCAGGTGTGGGGGAGATTGCATGAATAAATTTCTGGAATGCATAAGCAAACAAAATGTTACAGCTCTAAAAAACTATTAACCATTAAGGGGTTGACAAAAGGGCAAGTTTGAAATCAGACATGTCAATAAAGACAAAAGGCCAAACCTGCTTATCTCTATTTTCAACAGATGCAAGCCCTATGAAACGAGTGACATGCACAACATCAACATTGGAATATGGTTCGCGGGCACACAATATATACCTTTAGTGCCTGTAATGTGATAAATTGTTCTAAATTGTGGTCTGCAGTGGCAAGCCACAACAACCATATTTTGGCCAAATTGAAAGTTCCATCAGCTTTATTTTCCTGCATTTTTGTGCAATTGTTGTGACCATTCAAAAAGGCATCAATGTCCCAAACAGAAGCTACTAGAATTTGAGGGTTATAATGAATTTGTTAGTTAAAAGCATTTTTACCTATTATGGAGAAGGGAAATGTTGTCAAAAGAGGACCAACAAGAATGCCTCACCTGGGGTTCAGCAAATACACGATGGGTGGAAAATGTAGGCAGATCTACATCGTGATGGTGTTTTAGAGAACCTATCCTTGCCGCGACCGCGACTGGGCCAACCTGTTCCTAGCACCCTCCACCATGCCGTCATCCAAGACGAGCCTCTCTGGATCGTCTTCGTCACCGACATGACCATAAACCTAAAACACGAGCTCATCTTCAATAGCTACAAGACACTGGAAGGCTGCGGCGCCAACGTCCATGTCACCGGCCAATTTCTTCGAGGTAATAAAGGGTTCACAGCTTGGAGTTGGGTGCAACCATGGTGTTTTAGGGCAACGACGAGGTTTGGGAGCAAAGTGGTGTGTGGAGTTTTAGAGAGACGTTTTAACTTCTGCACAAAAAAACCACGACGGTTTTAGAGAACCCGTCCTTGTCCAGCTAGCCAACTAATATTAAATACGGTTTTTTCAGATGACCTTGTTAACTTCTTCAATTAATTACAAAAATACCACCGCTCTTTTTTCTAAAACGGTTTTTGTATAACCGTCGTGTTCCCCTGTCGTGAAAAATGATGTTTGTAGTAGTGAGAGCTAGAGAATATCTATGTGTTGTTGTGAGGGCCAGGAGGCCTGGTGTTGTGATGCCTTTGTTGTTGTGTATCATGGAAGTGAGTCAGGAGGAGGAGAAGCCTCCAAGAACTCTGAGCTTACTGAGATTGTATCTCACTCCGTGTGTGAGGATTATGTTTTTACAGGTCATACATCTGGCAGAGATGATGGGTCCCAAGGCGGGAGGCTCCAGTAGGGACAGACCTTGTATAGCTGCTTGGGCAGTATTTTGAGAGCGTTGTGGCTCACTGTTTTACGTTTATCTTGTATTTTGTACCCCTTCGAGGGAAGATGTGTGTACACATATTTTGGATCCTGTATGGATTGTGAGGTACAGACGCTGTACGTTTTATGTCCTCTTGTGAGGATATGATCTGTGAGATCATGGCACTGGGTGTCTATCTTTTGTATAGCCACAATGGTGATTTTGATGATGTATATATGTTTATACCCATATAGATATATGTGGCTTTTGATTCTCCTGTTGTATCTGTATGGACATTATTGTCTTTATCTGTCATTCTTTATGTTATCTGGATTGAAAAGGCTAATAGTGGTGCCTTGGCATTCGTAATAGGAATTGTAGATATGTACCATACATAATGAATAAGGAATATGGTTTTGAAAGGAAATGATGATGACGTCATGTTTTTTATTAAAACGCTTCCATTGGTTTTATATAATTGATTTAATTAATTAATTACTGCGCTAATCTGATTAAGTAATTGTTAGTACACCGGATGCATATGGGGGTGTTACAAAGGAAGAAAGGAAAATTGTGTAAGGAATGGAAAAACAGTGAAGACCATGTACGACGGTGACAAACCGAAATTGTGGGTCATAAATAAAGGTACGAAAATGATTGGAAGTATGATATCAATAACGATGTAGTGGATTCTGAGATCTATTGTACATATATGCATGTTGCTTTGTTGGTTAGGTTGATGTGAATGTATGTAGGTAGACAAAGTGACTTTGCATTAACATTACCAATTTTTGGAGCATGAAGAAAGACAACGACAGTCGGCATGTCTTTTAGTTGTGTTTGTCAATATATACCAAAGACATTGGGAATCATGTAATTTAATGATTATGAGGCTTAAACTAAAAATTATTGGTAGTTTTGTGTGTTGGTAGGTTTGATTTTGTATACACTTTAAGTATCAAATTATGACTTGTTACAGTGGTAGTAATAATGTAGTTTGATGTTCTATAGTAGTGTTTGTGTATTGCCATCAATTTTATGTATGTGAATTGTTAGGACTTTTCGGCAAGCGTACCGTCTTATCGTTGCAAGTTACAAAATTTATAAAGTTCGTCTCCATAGGGATTTGAGTTCACTTTGGTTAGTTTGAATACTTATCTATCAGTTTAATAGTTTATGTGCAGATGGTGTAAACAAAGGTTCATTTGTTGTGATGACGTAACGTAAAGTAAAGATAAAAATTACGAAAATAAAGAAACGAGTTTTAATTCAAGGAAAGCGTAGGATTGGATTTCGTCTTACTTATCCCTTCCTATATTCAATTAATATTACCTATGCATAAATCATTTTTCTATTCTTATTGCCGCACACGTTGAGTAACCCTAATTCGATTCCTCGCATATTAAGGTCCTAAGGATATTTACTAATTATCGATTCCTCACATATCAAGTAAACATCCCAACATTAAGATTCTATTCGCGTGTTTAATACGACCAAAACATTATGCCCTATTCCTAGCAACGTAACGTGATGAGTGAAATCATTCGGTTCAAACCCTAAGTTTACTTTTCAGTTGCCCTTAGAGTTAAATTCATGAAACTAGTGATCACTGAGAATCAAACATTAAGCACAGAATAAAATCACCAATAAGAAATAGAATGATGCATGCATAAATAAAAGTTAAAAGAACATAGGGATAAGAAGAGTACGTCTAATCCTTAGAGAAGCTTAGGCGTTTATTGGGAGACCTTCCTCAAGAGAAGAACTGATGAAGCAACTCGTCATCGATCCTCTTTTCGGCAGAGCCACCACTACAAATCTCACCTCTCTTAGTTCCCTAACTCTTTAACTATCAACTACTAAGATTTCCTAAGCTAAAATATGAACCAAAGCTCCAATTTGGTGAGAAAAAGCATGCCTTCACTTCCAATTCTGTGGCCTTTTATAGTTTTTCCCTCTTGTCTGCTTCACTCGCCCAGGCGGCCAATTTCTTCATGTTTTATTCGCCTGGGCGAGCTAATCTTTATCACCTTAGAACTTGTGCTCGCCTGGGCGACCATTTTGGCCTATAGGAGCTCGTCTGGGCGATCTAAAACCTTAATGCTGAAGAATTCTTTGGGCTTTGATGGATGTTGGGCATGGATTGCTTATAGAACTTCTATTTTTGCTTTGAATGTAACGACCCGCCTCGTCGCTACGATATCACTAACTCTTAATCGTGCAACTTCAATTTTTAATAAAACTCCATTAATTTGATTATGAAAATAATAGTAGACTTTTCGCGATAATACAGTTGTCATACACATACTACAATTACATATTTAAACACATTATACATATATATTAAATTAGTACATGTCATCCACATGTCAAAACTTCCTTTAGCTTTACGTGTATATACACTTGAAATTACATATCAACAAAAAATCAAAGACTAACTAAGAGAGAGTTGATTAACAAAACACAACTCTTTCTCCAAAAAGAATCCAACGTCATCACGTCGGCTTGGCGGATCCAACCAGAAAGAAGATCTCCCTCCAAAGTCACCTACTGCTGCTTATCTGCTCCCACAAACAAAAGTTCGTGATCATCACAGGTACCAGCCACACGGTACAACAAATGCAAGGGTGAGTTTATTATATAAAAACCAACCAACATTAGATAGAAGCAATTAGAAAAAAAATAACATTACTCGCCACAATCATTAACAAAAATCCATGATTCCCATACACACTCAACAAACCAATCATCCAATGCATTTCACAACTCAAACAATTATGCAAAGAATGATGCATGCACCTGACTCATCTATCAGCATGCAATGTGGTACCATCATCGGAAATAGTCTCTCACAGGAAAAATGATTCACCGCCTATCAGGGCCACCCTGTCGTGCACTGGCCATTCCCCCACCCGGTGATCAGCCAGCGTCGCAAGGGAATTCCAAACCTAATGACCCCTTAGTACCTACGTTCTCAGTCCACTGAAACCCACAGGTATGCGAGTGCCTTCATTCTATTTCCACACATACAAATGAAGTATGAAACATGGGCATCATCAATGCATGATCCGGCTAGGAACAAATCCTTCCTCGCAAGGGTAACCCGCCATGCACCCCCCATGTACATACATAACAAACCAATGTGGGTTCACCGATGCACTGACCGTGGCTAGGAACAAATCCATCCTCGCAAGGGTAACCAACCGGTCATTGCATCCCACATGTACATACACAGCCTACAATCATGGGCACCATCAATGTATGACCTGGCTAGGAACAAATCCTTCCTCGCAAGGGTAACCCGTCATACACCCCCATGGGTATCCATGTATATCCACACACAATGACATTGTTCACATCAACGTTATCTCTCATCAATGTCATTATCAATCTCAACATCATATCATCTCAATATCATCATCATGTATATCAATATCATCTCATTTGAACATCATCAACTACATCAACATTATCTCATTTAAACATCAACATCCATTTCATCATCATCTCATTTAAACATCATAAACCACATCATCATGATATCATTTATACATCATCAAACACATCATCAATGTCTCATTCAATCATCACCAACACATCAATAATCATTTCAATATTATCAATGACATCAATATCACTTCATTCATTCACAATCCATATTACCACGAGATTGGTATTTTAGGAAAATTCTAAATTAAAGAGGAGGACTACAATATATATAAAACACACTCTTATGCCCATTTAAAAATTTAATAAAGAATTAAATAGGAAAACATATTATAAAATTTTGGGCAGAGTCTCCTTTGTAATTAAGACTTTTCCCAAAAAGTCCAATCATTACAACAACAATATCATTCACAGTTTTATCCATCAACAAGCCAATTCATCGCATTCCATTAGTTAAAAATAATTTTTCTTGAAAACGAGCACACACAAGAACAAACACATATCAATCATAAATACATTGCATCCCATTAGTTAAAAATGTAGTTTTTCTTGAAAACCAGCACACAGCAGAGACAGCCAGTTATCTTCATAGTTGGACTCCCTGGCCCCCAACTATGGTATCTAAACTATCGCCAAAATAATAAACTCTCCTTACCTAACCAGGAGTTCTCCCTATTATAGCTTAGCGGAGTTGTTTCACGATCCCTCAAAGCGCGTGTTTTAGTCCAAATGCAGAGCTCTATATACCAAATCAAAGAAAATTTAATATAGATTTCCAAAGTAAGATCAATGTTAACATTTGGGGTCAAATACCCGTTCAAATTTAAAAAAAGAGGTTAAAAGGGTATTTTGGGAGTTTACATCAAAAGACATCATTTTGAAATTTCGATCACGCCAATGTGACCAAGGTTCAACAAGGATCACAGAAATGATATCAGTTTCATAAAAAGGAGACTTTTATAACATCTCATTTTCAAAGGGTTTTTCAAAGGAAGTGTAAAACTCTCAACAACGGTACCTAAAACACAAGAGAAACTAATAGAAGCTTAAACTAGCTAAGAGAAGACAAAAGAAACTAAGATTACCTCAAGGAAACCAAGAAAGGAGGACTGGGAGCTCCGTTCTCTACCGACACTTCGAGAAGAGTTTCGAAGATTTCGCTCCGATTAAAGGGTTCTTCTCCGTGCCGGGGTCTCGTGGCAAGCAACGACGGCTCGTGTGTGTCTCTGATGACTATGGGTGATGGAGGAGGGTGGTGGGGAAGCTTGGATCAATTTGGAGGAGGAAGAACCTCCATTTTCATGACTTGGAAGCTTAAAAACATATTTTGCACCGCCTCCACTCGCCCAGGTGACCAAAAATGCCTGCACAAACTCGCTTGGGTGAGCTGACCCAATTCTAGAATTTTCCGCTTCAGTGAAAAATTAATTTCTCACGTTCCAGATATTATTTTCACAATCCCAATGGTCAAAAGTTAGATATATGGGTTAGGAAGCTATCTTTAAAATTTTAAAGAGATCCAACGGTTAACCAATCCAGAATGATGATTTTACTAAAACAGGTTTTTGGGTCAAACTTAGAATCACACAATTCAATGCAGCTCAAACAAACTCCACATAACTTGACATCTACACCAAGCAATAGCACAATGATAATTTACAAAACAATCATTCAACTAATACAAACTTATCAAACAATCAAATAACACAACAATCACATTAAACATCTATTTTCAATTTATCGAAATTTCAGGGTGTTACATTGAACACCCTTTTTGCCTGGCTTTGCATACTCGGAAACTTTGGAATCTTTAAACCTATCAAATGCAAAATAAGATTGGATGAATCTTCGAGAATATGAACATATCCTTCATCCTAAGCACTAGATACAAACTAACTAGATTTAGGGCCAGTTTTATAGATTTTCTTAGTAAAACGAAAGATAAGTGCCTTTAATATAACCCTAATTTTACTAAGATTTGGCATTTATCATGAATATAATTGGCAATTGCAGGGTTAATGTTGCGTGATTACGGCAAGTGCACTGATCGTTAACAAGTAATAAAGTGAGTAAGTGAGTTATCGTCTCCACAGGGATTGGGGTAATTTTCACAGTAAAAGAAATGTCATGATTGAAAGTAAAACAGAAATTTACGCACAGAGAATGTTGTTGATTGATTGGTTGTTGAATTATAAGACAGAAAGTAAACAAATGCAGTAAATTGCATTAAATTTACCAATGGATGATGAATTGTAGTCAAGCGCAATCCCTTCTGAGTCCTCCTCTTTTACTTGACTGGTTTGTTAAATTAAGTTAATGTGCACATATGATAAATCTTTTCTATAGTCGTGAAACCTAGATAACTAGCGAGTCAACCCTTTAATTGATCAAAGAACCCTAAACTTATAGCGATTCTGTCGAATTAAGCATGTAAAGAATATATCATATGGGGTCGTGTT
>PYAF01001917.1:38395-49764 GCA_007407185.1 Glycine tomentella
GATACTGTGACTGTTGGTGGCGGGAGCCACAAACCAGGGAAGGAACTGCAGACTGATACCTTGCCAGGTAAGTTCTGAGTCCCTGGGGATTGATTCCCATTTGGTTGCACACCACACTCCTGGGGAGTGATGGTCATATTCATAATGCATACATTGGTTGTTGCATACTGCTATGACTTTATATAAATTGTAATTGACTATGCTATGATCTGTGAATGGCATTGAGTGGAACTCTGCCATACATGGAGGGCATCGAGTGAATCTCTGCTCAGGGCATTGAGTGTAACTCTGCCATATGTTGAGGGCATTGAGTGTAACTCTGCCATATGTTGAGGGCATTGAGTGTAACTCTGCCATATGTTGAGAGCATGGAGTGGAACTCTGCTAGACTTGTGGGCATTGGGTGGAACTCTGCCATGGATGTGAAATTGACTTGATTTGCATGCTTAATTGATGTTGTGTTGTGAATTGTGGGCCAGGGTGGGAATGACTTCCCAAGGACCCTGAGCTTACTGAGATATGTATCTCACCCCGTGTGGGGATTTGTGATTTCAGGTGACTCTTCAGATAGAAAAAGCAGTCTCAGGGCAGGAGGCCCGAGTAGAGATATTTCTGCTTGACTAAGAGCAGCAGAAGGAGCCTGAAGGCTCATTTTGTATTTTGATTATGTTTTGTACCCTGTTATGGGTTGTATAGTTCTGTATACCCTCTATGAGGGCAGATATTCTTTTGTATCGCCACAGTGTGGTGAAAACTCTGATGTATATGGATGTACAGAACTATAATGATATGTAATAAGATGAATTCCTCCTGATTATCTTATTTATGATTCCTTATCTGTCTATGTTTATTTTTGAAAAACTGGATCAACAGGGGCTTATTTTATGTGCCTTACTATATGTGTCTAATAAATTGGATTCCATACATAATGAATCAAGAAAAATGATTTTTTATGCTTCCACTGAATAATATTTATGTTAATGAAAACGCTAATATGATATTAATAATGATAACACACCGGAGGCCTACGGGGGTGTTACAAAATTTATAATAGTGTAACTCTAATCTAGTGTTGATTAGAAAAAATTGGATGTTGGAGGAAGAACTATGTGAACGAACTGGGAAAAAAATAAGGGACTTCAAATTTTACAATGTTCAGAGGCTTGAGGCTAAAGTGGAAGCCTCGAAAGATGACAATGTCAAACTTAAAATGCAGGTGGCCATGTTGAAGGAGTCTAAGAACGCCAACTGCAGTGCTGATCATTCTGTGTGACATCGTTGATGTCACCTACTTTCCATAGTCTTGTGGTTGCCTGTTGATCATTGTCATCTATAATATGGTGAAAATTTGTATTTTTTTTGTGGTTTTGGTTTAATTTTTTTGCCTTTCCTTTACGAGCCTCAGATAATATTTTTAATCGTTTAATGTCATCTTCATTGGTAAATTTTATGTTTGCAATTCTTACGTTGTCTATTGTTTTTAATACACACTTTTATAAACTAAATTTTTAAAAAATATATAATGTCATGGTTGAGAATAATTTAAACACTTGAAACTATGCTAATAAATAAGTTGAAGCTACATATTTTGCCAAGCACGTTTTTAAATTTAAAATTATTCAAACAACTTGGATTGTAATATACATGGATTAATTGAACCTTGTTATAAATGTGGGTTTGCAATGTGACTATTGACATGACTTATTTTCCTTTCCGAGGCGTCAGACATTAACACAACGTATCATGTAATCGTAGACGTCACAGACAAGTACCAGTAACATATAAAATACTTGTTTTCCACCCGTTGTTACACTGAAGCCGTATAATCATGGAACCATATGTGTTCAGGATACTATGCATTTTCCTGTTAGATATTGTGGAATCTTCGACGATGTGACCACACAGATAAAGTTGCTATCAACTTACCCGCTTTCCGTTGACACAACCGTTGTGTGGTAAATCATAACAAATTTTTTTTTTACTCATATACTATTCAAATTTTTATCATGGAACCATATGTGTTTAGGAAACTATGCATTTTCCTATTAGATATTGTGGAATCTTCAACAATGTGACCACACAGATAAAGTTGCTATCAACTTATCCGCTTTCTGTCGACACAACCATTGTGTGGTAAATCATAACAAATTTGTTTTTTTTACTCATATATTGTTCAAATTTTTTCCGCAACGAGTACTGCACCTTTGTTCGCTTAAATGTACTATTTTGACAAAATTTATTTTGCAAATAATCAAATGATGCTTCTACACAATTAAATACAATTAATAATAACACATTCTTTCTAATTAATTTTAATTCCACAATACTAACACAAATAAATATTGCACATTACTGTCATATTGACGACATAATTTTACAGTTTATTATAGAACAAAATGACTATTATTTTTAAATCATATTTTTCACTATTTTCTCTTATACAAACATGGTTTTCATTTTCGAAAATATAATAACCTTACTTATAAACATATTTTCAAACAATTAAATTTTTATGAACAACAAATTATAAATAAATTGTTTAATTGATTTAAATGTAAAACCATAAAAATATATTATAAAACTTCAATTATGACAATTATATATTAAGCTTAAATATATTATAAACCTAACACCAACAAAATAAGTGTTAAAATTAATCAGTTATAACAATTTGTTTATTAATAAAATAATAAATTTAAATCAACCGGGATTCATATTAAATGCCTATTGCTTGAGACCTAACATAGATGACTATAATTTATATGTTTATCAAAACACTAATCCGACCTGTCAGTAACCGTACATTTTCCAAAGTCACTTTTACAAAAGGTACTTTCAACTTACGTGCAGCACACATTCGATCATGTTTTCCCAAAAAATACGGACATTCAAAATGAAGCAACATTCGACTTGACGTGACCCTTCCATTATTTTAATTTAAAAAAATTTGCTAGTTCAAACGGGTCAGGTCCAGTATCAATCATTTTTCAAAAGGCCAGCCCAATATTGGGAAACTAAAACTACCTAATTGCACCTCCTTTTTTGATATATGTAGTCAAATTAATCAATTAACTACTATACTTCAACAAGTGCTTTACACATTACAAAGTTTTATTTAATGCGCTTTTTCTTTAATTAATTGGTCAAACGAGGGGACAATGAACACCAACAAATATTAGTATACAAAATGATATACCACAACAAATTCATAACTATATTTTATTAGCTAAAATTACCCTGCCATTATACCACGTCGTTACTAAAATGACAAACGGACTTCACTTCCATTCATAAGTGAAGTCCAATAATTCAAAACTTACATTTTTTAATTGAACACCATCTTTAATAATTGTACTCCACAAAATTGAGAAATTAGTAATCTTCGATATTTAGTGTTTCACATATAACGTATAATGTGAAGCAATTTTTTTTTTTGTTTTTATTTTCAAATATCATTCATGGGTGAAAACAATAGAAATATTGTTCAATTTTGTTTCTCCACTTCAATTTTCAAGAAAAAAATGTCCACATTTTTACATTATCATGTCCATATAAAAACATTATCATGTCTATTTTTAAAAAATGTCTATGTAACACCCTCATATTTGTGATTTTTCTTATTAAATTATCAATATGCATGTATTTAACAAAAACTAGTTTAAGGTCAAAATGACGAAAACGTCCCTAGAAATTTTGGAAAATGACCAAAATACCCTTTACCTAAAACATGGCCAGATAATTTTGGGAATCCTGTAGGGACCTAAGGAAAAGACAAATATACTCTTAGAAAACAAGTTATAAATAAATTAGTTGACAAGAAACCATGAATTAGAATTTATAGGAATTTTAATAGAAATTTTGGAAAAGAACTTAATACAGACTAATCTAAGTATCTGAAAAACATAGAAAAATGATTGATACAATTTATAGAATTTTCTCTCAATTACAGGATAAATAAACTTCTTAAACAAGTTAGTTTAGTAATTTTACTAATTAAAAATGAATTGGACCAATAAGAACTTAGAAAATTGCTACCAAAGGTAATAAAAGGAAAAATTGTAAAAACTTGGCCCTAAGAATAAGCCTTGGCCGTGTGATCTAAAGAACAAAGGAAGAAAGCCTGAGATAAGTCAAGGTAGGCCACATAGAAAGATAGAAAGCTTGAAGTTTTCCTATTGGTCCAAGTAGAAAGTGAAACATTAAATGCCTTAGGATATTTTACAACTTCAAAACTACTAAAACCAAGCCACCACCATAAGGAACCAAATCAAATGGAATTGGCTATCAAAATGGTATGGCACGTGAAAAGCAAGCTTCAGCCAAGGAGAATTATAGAAACCTCTTGAAACTATACACTTGGAAGAACAAGATGCATTAACCAATAAAAGAAAAGCACATGTAAAGCAAGCCATGATTACCTAAGGTAGATATTTGTAGATTTTTTTGAAAACAAAAGCTAAACACTTTGTATAAAAGCAAGTGGGGCCGTGAGGAAGGTGGGAAAAAAAGAAAGCAACGTGCAGCCTTCATCTAGTGTCCTTTTCAAAGCAAAAACAAACCATTTCCAAAAACCAAAAGCAAGGCAAAACCGTATAACTCCCTAAACTGTATACTCCCTTTGCACCTTTACTTCCCTTGACCTTTCTATCACTTTCAAGCTAAACCCTGTACCTAAAAATAGAAAAGAAGTAACCAAGACCCTACCTTGAAGAAGTTCACGTGAAACTCCAAGGAAAAAGAAGAAGGGTTGTCCAAATTTAAAAGCAACAAAAGGTATGGGAAGTTCTTTGATAGGCAAGGTTTAAATATAAATCATGTTAAGATTTACAATTATTTCAAAAGAAATTTAATCCTTTACCTACCATGTAATTAAGACATTTGATTTTTAGATTATAAGGGCTTAAATACTTGAGTTTAAATGAAGGTTAATTAATTGAGACTTAAATGAAGATTAAGTAATTTAAGTATTATAGCTATTGCTGAAAAATAATTAATTTGGATTTGGACTAATAAATAATTGATTAAGAATAAATTTAATGTAACTTAGTGAGAAAATGTTTAAGAAGTTTAAACCTTTGAGTATTATGATTTTCTTTGAGTAAATAAATCATTCAAAAGATAGTATTACATAGCAAATATTTTACTAAAATTATGCCTTTATTTGGTATTCTATAAATTTCTAAGTATGTTTATATATTGTAATAAAAATGTTAAGCTTAGATATAATTGTTCTGAAATATATATATATATATATATATATATATATGACTAAAATAACGGTGAATCCTTGAATGAATACAAATGTTTGGATGAATTGTATGGTGTATAGTTTTACATCGTTCTTTCAAGTGTTCTGCAACTAAAATTGATTAATATGTGACTAATGAAATGTCTTTAATTAAGGCTTGAAAACCATGTGGTTGATGTATAATTTATAAATTTTATGTGATGAATGAAAAACGTTGTATGTATTGAATAATCAGTATGTCTTTAAATATGAAGCTAAAGGAAGAGTAATATTAAGGATGACATACGAAAAGGATTATTCATGCATGTTTCATTCATATGCATCTGCCTTGCGGGGGTTAAGCCGCGTTGTCCTGTGGGGATTAAGCCGCGATGTTGACCTCAAGAGGAGGTGTCAGATAGCTGAGGATTAAGACGAGCGTTTAGACAAAAGGTGTCTAAGCTGGGGGGGTAGCCACAGTGGGGAGATCACCTACCCATGATGATCACATGTTATGTAGGTGTGAGTCCTTTTGCAACACTGACCTACCCTGACTGGTCGATCCAATCTGTGCCACTAGGATGGGGCTATCTTGACTATGGCCATGTGTTGAATATTTGATGAATCATGCATCATGCATTTTCATGCTATTCTTATAATAAAAATTATATTGGTTATTGATGAAATTATTTTGATATTTAAACTCTGTTTATCTTGAACTTACCCTATTTTGTGTCTGTGGTTGACACATGTGATGACCCCAATCTGTTGGACGAGCAGAGGGACAGTAAAACTATGGATACGTTGAAGAAGATGTGATGAAGGAGCTGAATGAACTGTGTGCTATGATTATGATTTTCTGTTGATCTGTATTTTGTCCTTGACTGTTTGTATATTATTTTGGGACAATATATTTTGGACTGTACATGGACTGTTTATATTAACTTATATTTGGACTATATGTTATAATGAACTCACAAATGTAGTAGGTTAAATCGTTCGCTTAGAATTTTAATTCTACGTAAATGATTGATTTAAGCGGAAAAACAAATTTTTGTGTTCTCATAAAAATAATAATAAATAATAAAGTTAAGTATAATAAAGAATTAATCTAAGAAAAAGTTAGACGTTACAGTCTACATTTTGTTTGTCCATTTTTAAAAAATCTCTACATTTTGTTTGTCCAAAGTACATGGTTACTGGTAGGATCAACAAACTCCATCACAAAATCGATGTGTGGTTTCAATTTTTTTCCCTTGCAAAATGTTTCCATTCAGTGTCGATTTTAGCTTGTCTGCGGCCATGATTGAAGATAATTTTGAATGCATTTCTTTCATCAAACACAATATCAGTGAATCCTGCCTCACTTAAAAATTTATACATCGTACATGGCAGATCCTGCAATACATAGTCAACTGTTACAATTTCATATATCAATGCCATTTCATTATAATAATAAATTTACATACAATGTTGACAGCATTTCCTTACCAAATTGCTACTACTGACTTTATGTTCGATCAACATGATACGAATATGACGAAGTTAGGGTTTGATTTGTACAGAGAGTGCCAATGTGGAAATGAATTTGGCAAACAGTGAGTTTTGTGAATGTTGCGATATCCGCACACTACGACAAGTGCACCGATCGTTTTCAAGTAATAAAGATTAGGTAAGTGAGTATCGTTCTCCACAGGGATTGGGGTGATTTCACAGCACTACTAATGAATGTGATTGAATAGTAAAAATAGGAAATTACACAGAGAAATGTTGTTGATTGGATTGGTTGTTTGAATGTAAAAACAGAAATTAAATAAATGCAGTAAATTGAGTTGAAAGATTACCAATAGAAAATTAATTGTAGTCAGGCACAATCCCCTCTGATTCCTCCTCTTTCACTTGACTGGTTTGTTAATTTAACATGCACACATGATAAATCTCTCCTAAATTCGCAAACCCTAGATAACTAGTGATTCAGCCCTTTAATTCGATCGAGAACCCTAAGCCCTTAGCGATTCTGTCAAACTAAGCATTTAAAGAATATATCATATGGGTTCCTGTTATGATTGTTCAGAGAATAAGCCTTTCCTAGATTAGTTAGTCCCTAATCCCTTAGTGAATTAACCTTTAACCTGAATCGAAAACCTAATTCCTTAGTGAAATCTACCAGTTTAAGCAATTAAAAGATCATATTATAAAATTCTGCACTTACGCATCCCTATTCCTAGGTGATGAACAAATGTTATTCTTAACGGGTCAGAAATTAGAACTCCAACGTTCCCATTGCGAATCCTAACTCTAAGTACTTAATTGAAGTGATCAATTCCAAATAAGAATATGAAAGAAGAACAAAAAAGAATAAAACAATCAAAACATATGTATTTCAATACCAGTCAAATTACGGAGGAGTTCTCATCAGTTCATGGCCTTCCCACGATACAAGGTTTAGCCTGCCATAGGCCTCAAAAACATCAAAGCATTAGAATAATTCATAGTTGTGCAGAAACCCTAGCCTTGATTCTTGAATTCCAGAGGTTTAGAATGATGAAAGACTGATAAAAGGGTGTGTAATGGATGTGGATTCCTTTTTCTACTCAGTTCAGAGGCTTAAGATTTATAGAATCATTTAATTACAGTGATAAAGCCTAAAACAGCTCTCAAATCCGTAACAGATAATTTAAATAAGGAAATAAAATCTTCATAACACTGTTGGCGCGAACTCCTGCGCTGATCACGCGGGACCCTCGAAAGGATGGCGCTGATGGCGTGAACTTCCACGCTATCAGCGTGGAGTCCACGAGCTAGAAACTTGTTTCTGGGCATCTGGCGCGGATCGCGCGGGAATTGGCGCTAGTAGCGCGGTGGCTTCGAATAGATGGCGCTAGTAGCGTGGACTATGGCGCGGCTAGCGTGGGTTGCTCGTGTTGAAGCTTGGTTTGTTCCTTGTGGCGCGACTCGCGCGGACGCTGGCGCGATCCGCGCGAGACCTTGGATTTGCTTCTCTTCTTTCTTTTGCTTGATTCTCCTCTTTTTGGCCCTGAAATCACAACTTGGTAATGAATTGAGATTAAAATAAATATAAACAATAAACTAGCTTATTCTAATCTAATTCCTAATGATTTAATTGAAATATAACCTAAAACTATCCTAAAACTAAGATGTGTTTGCAACACATCAGTGAACTGTCATGAAAAACAGAGATTTGTCATGCAGTGTTAATGTCACAAAATGGTCTCCTTGAAGACTATAGTACTCTCTTATTTCACTCCATCCATGAACAATTAACGGCTTCTCCAACGACTGATTGAATTTCACAACATGACCCTTCCCATGACAATCTATCAAATGCTATGTCTCATCAGCAATTTTTTAAAAGCTAAAACATAGCTTTTCCGCAGTTCTGCATAAGGCTACATTTGGAGTTTTAAGACATTAATGCCAATGTTAGAGATGCAACAAATCAATTAAAACCTTGTACAAAACATAAACAAATTCTACGTGCTAACCATGTCCTTAATATGCATAACACTAATGTTGTATTCAGGTTTTCTCTGACACGACTTCATTTGTAAGGCCATTTCCTTATCATTTTCAGTAATTCCAGACATTTCTGTTAAATAAACAGCATCCAATGAAAATTGAAAATCATACATCCATTCCAACATAGATGTAACATTCAGCCAAATTACCACAAAGCCACAACATGAAGAATATGCAATGTTCAATCAGTTGAAATCTTGTTTAACACATATTAAACCAAAAGGAATCAATGGAAATTAAGTTCGAGGTCACATAAGCGAATCTAACTGCAATAGGGAAAAAAGTGATGCCAACGAACATGCACAACGTGGTTATGATGTTAGGATGCGATGAATACAAAATTGCAGATCCACCTGAAAAGCACCCAATGGCAATTCAAAATTATAAAATAAACAAAATACTATGAAATAACTTATACCAAAACCTAATGAATCAAACCACAAAACTGGTAAAACACTTCTTTCACACAAATTTCACACAAATCAGGTAACTGATACGAAGATGACCATTACAAAAAGCAAATTAAATAGTGTTGATTGATCCACCTACTGCTGAACGTCACATACTGGGATAAGAGTTACTTGTATGGTAACTATTACAGAAATTGGAATGTATAAAAGCAAGGTTTTTAGCGGATCTTGCCACTATTGCTTCTAGGACTTCTTCCACATTCTACTTTCCAATCAATATTTGTGTCATCAAATATCAATCTATTATGTTTCACGACAACTACCAATTCTTAGAATCCCAGATACATCAAAATAAATACACTGTAGTCATTGATCCGTATGCTTAAATCCGATAAATTTCATAAGTGTTATTGAGTTTTGACACTTCATAATTTACGGACAAAAACGTTTTCTAGCGGCTGACCATTACTCTCTGAACAACCTAAAAGCTCATACTACTCCCATAGATAACACATGACAATGGCAGCATTTTATAACAAAGACAAAAAGGAATTTTGGACAAAGATGACCATCAAAATGAAAACAATGTTACACATTTCCTAAAGCCAAAAGAAGATAACACATCAATTTTCAAATAACAAATTGCTAAAAACCCAACCTCATCTACATATACGAATATCATTCCTAACCTGATGTTGGCTACTGCACAAAATGTAATGCAAAGCGTCGAAGGTGGACAAAAGTTAGTCGTCGGTCGATTATATAGCGTCGTCTGTGGATGATGTTGTGTCGTCAGTGCATGAAGACTACCAACAATGTCTTCTACCGCCTTTCACAATGGGACTCTGATTCCAAATGTCAACAGTGCCAATTTCGAAATCATTAAATTAGTAAAAGGGGTAAATATGAAAAAACAAATTTGGACTTTAAATTTGCAAATGGAAAAATGCAAAAAATTATAACGCCAAACACTGTTCCCAACCAGTAATCAATTTCCAAATCAATCTCATCATTTCTATCCAATGGTCACGGTTCGCTTTCATAACTTATGCACGAGTTTCGCTTGCATATTGTAGAATCCGTCGTGAGCTGAATTCATACCACAAAGTTTTGAAAACTTGTTCTAAAGTTCCATATCCTCACTATATGAGTTAGCTAGTGAAAAACTTGTTTTAGTTTATGAAAGTCTAAAGAGATTTAATGACATAGAATGCTTGAGTTTTTGTAACCTTGTGTGAATGTTATGTTGTTGTAAGTTTGAAGAAGTAAAGAATACTTGGTTCGATTGTTAGTTGAAAATTTTACACAACGAGTTTGGTCGTACATAGCTCTTGGTTGAAGTGTAAAATAATATAAAATTGTTATATTCTTCTCTACCCTTATCCTTTTTACACTTTTTAAGTTTTCTATATTTTGACAGAAAGTTTTAACTTATATCTATCTAAACGATCTTTTATGACAAAGCTTTTCAAGATCACATACACATAATCAATCCACCCTTCTTGTCTGTAGCTTTGTGTATTACAATATTGTCTCCAAAGAATATTCATGAGGATAAAAATACTTCCTCCACTCATTTTTATAATACCTAATTAACTAATTCACATAGATTTAGAGAATTAGTTACTTAAGTTAATAACATTAAATTTGTCCTAAATTTATATGTTTACTTGCCAAAATTACCCTTAACATTAATGATACATACTCTTATTCATTTTTTTTCAAATATTTTTATTGACTTTAACTCTTTTCATCTCTCTCATCAATATTATAATTTTTGCTTGAAATTCTATTGGCTATGTAATGTGTAACGCCCCGTAGTACTCCGGTTGTTACTCATCTTGGTACTAGAGTTTTCAGCGGAAGACTTATTAAAATCCGTTTTGGAAACATAGTATAGAAATCGTGATTAAATTTTTCCAAAACATTTTCTCAAATTCTTTTCCCAGAAGTTCACATAATACGATACTGCGCTGCTAGATTTAATTTATCCAATAACCCCAGGCATAACTTAATACAGAAAGCTGAATACTTCATACATAAATAACTCTTAAGTCGTACATACAGATAACCACTCTTAAGGCGGTGGCACAAATACAACTTAGTCTCAACATAGACATTATCCATCAATGGATCAACAGTACTACAGTAATCCTATCGTACTGAAACACACGCCTAAATATATCACATGC
>PYAF01001917.1:49864-61121 GCA_007407185.1 Glycine tomentella
AAGAGTGAAGAACTTGAGGACCATGCATGTTGACTCAGACAGCTTTCTTAGTAAGGAGGAGGATTACTCTTGGAGTCTTAGAGTAGGAATGTGCACGACTCAGAGGCTGGGAGATGAAGTAGGTGTCTGTTGCATTGAACTAGTAAGGCTGGGTGCACATTATGATAGAGTGGGAGGCTTTCAGCTTTGGGACAGTCATAGGGACTTGGACAGAATATGCTGTCTACCATAATGGCTCAGCAGTTTGCTTGGCAGGATTCCCTTGTTACTTGTGCTGCAGAATTCCCTCTGAGTTTGTGTACTGCAGGTTAGTGGAATGCATTGTTACTTGTGAGGCAGAGGATGATGCACAGTGGGGAACAAGGGCTGGCCCACCATAATGGCTTGAGTGCTAAATTTCTACAGACCATGAAGCTACAGCTGATGGATTTTTGGCTGATCTAAGTGTAGAAACTAAATGGTTACTTACTCAGCTTTTACTTGGTTAATCAAAGATTATTCTTATGCCATCAAAATTAATGGACTTTACTAGAATTTCAATTTACCTTGGCCATAGATCTTTAATCACAACTTTAATTGTCATCTCTTATAATTATATCATTTCAGCTTCTATCCTTTTATACTAAGAGTTTTACTTGACTTGCTTGGCATAATTAAACTTCTTAACATTTACTTAATCTTTACTTCCTTCATTTAATCTATAACTCAGCACTTTAATTGTGAGGGTCATTATATAATGGGACAAAGTAAGGTTGTCAAATTAAATTTATTTTCATACAAGTATTAGGGTTTTATTTCACGCTAGATTCAACTTATACGCTAAGTGTAACCCAATCATGATGTTGTAACTGAACTATCATCCAAGTCGTCTCTCGAAGGAATAAATGATGGATTTCATGTAATTGTTTAACTCAGAACTAAGTTTTTGTATTTTTGTTTTGTGATTGTCAAGAAATAAAATAACATAAAATAATAAAAATTAAATGACAATAATAAAATAATTAAGTAAAGATAGAAATACTAGACTTGGATGGTGACGATGATCTTGATGAATGAATGTCTAGGTTTGGACTTGGAATTCGCTTGATCCATTGTAACTTCACAATTATCTAATCATCTTTCTTGCTCATTCCCAATTCAATAATGTATTCTACCCTAACTCTTGCATGGGCGCAAATTCTAAACTACTTGCTCGATACCCAATCCCTTGGACACACCATAATAAGAAATCAACATTAATGGTCGAGAATTAGCGAGGCTTTACCAAGATTATTCTATCCTTAGAGGCAATCCCAATTAAGTACTTGATTCATGTTCGGGTCTCAACAAGGCTCGCCAAAGCGCAAGTCAATTCCTGAATTTATCTATAAGATGACCAATCAAATAAAAGCATTAAGTATGAGAACAAATAAAGAACTCAAGATGAAGTGTTTAATTGATAGAATTAAATCAAAACAAGGTACATCCTTTGCACTCATAACAATAATACAATGAAACCTCGAGTGTCTAATGGAATAATAGAGGCGTCTAGTAGGTGGAAGTCTAAAATATGATTCTAAGAACTACTCGGGACTTCTACACGTTACAATCAATGTTTAGCCTCCTATTTATAGAATTGTAGTTAGGTTTAATTAGAAGATAATCACAAGAAATTACAAACAAATAATATCTCTAATTAATTTAAGTAATTATCTTCTTCTTCAGCTGATTGATCCTTGAAAAATATCTTGCTCTTGATTTTCCAAGCTTTTATCTTCAATTTTCGCAATTTCTTCTTCTAGAACTTTTTATTGATTTTGGGCCTTTGGAGCTCTGGTGCTTAAGTGGGAGATTGCTTGCTTAAGTGAGCCAATTTGAATTTTGAGTTTTGCTCTCTATTTACTGGCACTTTAACGAGCTTTTGGGCGCTTAAGCAAGCTCTTGCCAGAATGACCTATTCAAGGTCTAAAGTTAACTGAAATGCCAAATAAATGTAACAAAATGCATATGAAAATCCGATAAATTTGACATTTATCAACACTCCAAACTTAGAACTTTGGTTGTTCTCAAGCAAGACTAACTAAAACTACTAAAACAGCAAAAAAATACTTAAAAAAATAAGGACTCAAAAACAAAATTAAACTAAGACTCAAAAACAAAAGACAAATTAATACTAAAGACTAAGGATACATAATGACAAGTTACATACACACTCTTGTTGCATTTTCCTTTATTCAACAATTTTTTGTTCATGTGCTTTAATCAACTAAGTATGGTGCCCACATTCAACTTTTTAGCTCAACCAAATCAAATGCAAGGTTAGAAATATGCAACAAGAATGACAATCAAATTTAATGTCATAGCAACTTGTCCTCACAATAAGGTTTCACTCTTAAGCTTTTGACTTAACTTTAGGTAAGTGTTCACTACTAGAAAATAGGTTTTTAACATCGGTTGTTTTCGACTTTAAACATCAATTTTTAACCGATGTTGAAACCATCAATGTTAAAAGTATCAATGTTAACATCGGTTATCAAAATTCGATGTTAACATACACTACACAACATCGATTTTTAAGAAAATTGATGTCGTGTAATAAGAAATAAACCAAAAAATGTTAAAATGTGCAAAAATCAACATCGATTTTTGGAAAAACCGATGTTGTAGTACAATTGACAACATCGATTTTCCTAAAACCCGATGTTATGTTGCACATGAAAACATCTGTTTCCAGTAAAACCAATGTTGTCAGGTGTACTACAACATCGACTTTTAGAAAAATTGATGTTGTGTTGCACATAACAACATCAATTTTCCTATAAATCAATTTTGTGGTGCACTAACAACATTGGTTTTTCCTAAAAACCGATGTTGATTTATGCATCACAACATCAGTTTTGTAAAGATTGATGTTGATTGATGCACCACAACATCAATTTTTAGAAAAATCGATGTTGTTTTTTGTAAAAAAATTAATATCCTGTCTATTTTTTTTAATATTATCCAATCCTGTAAATTAAATAATAAATCAATCGAGGAAGTTTCACAGTACAAATTTTATATTATTATTGAATAATTACTATCAATTATAAGAAATTATTAAAGAAAATAATAATGTAAATACATAAAATCGTCTATTATAACCAGTTCTAATTAAACTATTTATAAATTGTAAAATTCCTTAAACACCTAGTGTTTCATTTTTAACTCGGAGATAACATCTTGTCCACTGAATGTGAATTGCTTTTATTCTCTCTGCTTCCAATGGTCTTGGATCAGTAAAATATTGCATGATATAATAAAACATAACTTAATCACTGTAAATAATAAGAAGTATAACAAATGAAATTAGTTTTGAAACCTCTTAGGATTAATGTTGACATCCGCATCACATAATAGTTGCACTCAGTGCTTCCTCTTTGCTTATAACACTAATTCAATAAGATATTCAAAGTTAACCAAAAATTAGTGTACACAATAATAAAATGTAACTTTTAAGAGATAAAACATTGTTTAAATTACTTACTTTAACTGCAACCCATTTAGCATTAGCCTTGGATGTACTTTCTTGTCTATGGTTGAATCCTTTCAAAGCACTGGTTAAGAGAGACATGCATGCAAATTGTACAATTAAAATATTGATGTCAAATACTAATGATAAAGTAAATATATTACAAAATACAACTGATATGTTAATAATTCCTTTCAAGTAGTTGTCAGGCTTATTGTGCAAGGAACAGAACCAGACGACAACATTGTCCGTAGGACATATAACGATCAGTTGCCAATGTGCACTGCATTGGAGAACATTAAGTTATTATAATGCATACATTATTTAAATTGATTTATTCAATTTTACTTACCAATTCAAGTAGGCTCCTAGGTAGACATCTCTTTGTGAATTCTGCATCCATTTCATAATATAATCATCATATTCAAATTGTGATTGTCCAGATCTCTGTATGACCTGTGGATCAAGGAATCCATACACAGAGGTATTCCATTATCACAGACTTAACTTATTTATATGCCCATTGTTGTTAAAATAAAGTAAATTATGCATCAATTTAAAACAATCAATTATGTAATGGACTATAATGTAAATTGACTTACAGAATCCACATTTGTATAACTAAGATGTTGAGACATCGACCACCTGTGTTATTTCAGAAAGACCTTCATGCTTTATGTATAAGGGAACATAATCATTATACGCCCCAAACACAGTTGAATCCCATGACACCTGCATAGGCTTGAGGAAAAACTGCGGGATCGTCAATGTCATCTGGTATAGGGGATCGTCATCAGGTTTTGACCTATTTGCAGGTTTCGTTGGTCCCTCAGGTACCTGTTAACATGAGTTCGTTAACACCAATTTTTTAAAAAGTTAACAAACTCATTTTATTTACAAATATGCCACCGTATTTTTGTTAACATCGATTTTATGTAGCGGTGTTAAACCATTCTTTCTAGTAGTGTTTCATTCAATTTACAACTTAAAACACCACAATTCAACTTTGAATTTCATCTCAAGTTAATCAAAACATCAAATGCATGCAAAGATCACTAAGGACTTTCTTGGCTTGTAATAGGCGTGGCTAACAAGGAAAATTGGTTTTTGTAGATATTCAAAAGTAACTCAAAGGAAGGAAAACATTTAGTCTATTCATTGGATTTTCATTCACTTTCTACCAATCCTTGGTACCCCTAGTTTTTCAATTAGGTTCATACTTTACAAGTCCTCAACTGACTCTTGGTTTTTGGGCTTTGCCCTCTCTCCAAATCAAAAATCTATTTTTTTTCATAGTTTTCTTTTTCTACCTTTGGAGAGAGAATAAGAACTTTTCATTGACCACATGATAGCTCATAAGTACCCTTACTTTGTTCCCTTGAGTAGTATTTTTTGCCACTCCAAACTTAAGGACTTTTCCAATTCCTATACCTTTGTTCTCCTAGCTCTAAGTTAAGGGTAGTATCGGATATAACATATATTTCAAGATTAAGGGATTAGAAAAGAATATAAGGTTGGATTTTTACCTCTAGGCTAAACATGTAAATATGGCCTTTATCACTTCAATGCATACAATTGCATTCAATATACAAGAGATTCAATCAAAGTTTACTGTGAGTGAAATAAGAGTGCTCTCAATATGTGTATCAGTATAAGGTTCACTCACTCACTGGGCTAGGTCTACAAGTTTCATCTTTTGCTTTCAATTCTTCATGTCAGACTCATTACACTTTTCAAGCAATTAAACGGTTTTCACAATTAGCATATGAGTTCGTCCACACAGATAATGATTTAAGCACACAAAATTTTTATTCAAACATTTTTTTAACTCATGTGGGGTTTTCAATAGAAAAATGATGATCTTCCTAAGTCATGTGTTTCCTAAAAATTAAAACAAACTTCCTAAACATAAATCCTAAACTATTTTACTTAAACAAACAAACAATTAAAAATCAAGTCAAAACAAACAAAAATAAAAGCAATAAAAGAGAAGAGGGATAGAAAAACTTCACTAGGGCTCAATGGCCCTCCTCTCCACCGCCATCATGCACGACGTCTTCCTCCATAGCTTCTTCTTATGCAGCCTGGCCACCTCCCTGGCCAGCATTGGCATTGTCCCCAAAGCTAGCTGGCCATGCCACATAGGCTGCATACTCCTCTTTGGATAGGCAATGATAGGGTCTGGCAGCTCCGCTGGTGACATGTAAGGAGAAGCCATAGAGAAAATCCATCACCATGTTAATGGCGTGGTTGTTGTCGGCTATGGTCACCCTCATGTTGTGCACTGTGCTTTATAGCCCATTGGGGCTCGTTGTTTTTTAAGTCAAAATTTTATTTTATTTTTTTACTTCAAACTTAAAAATTAAAACCAATACTAAGAATTAAAATGCAGTAAATTTAAATTTAACTATCCTAAGAATTTAAAATGCAAAAAGAAAAAGTCAAAAGTTAGAATGCTAGGTTGCCTCCTAGTAAACACTTCTTTAACATCAATAGTTTGACGTATGACATGTGATTTGTCAAGGTGTTATTGGTGAGCCGATTCATCTGAAAAATCTTCAATGCCTTGAATGTAGTAGAACAGTTTTTTCTTGCCTTCTCTAAGTGTGTAGACTCCCTTGCAAACATCGATTGTTACATGAGTGATTCTCATGAAGGATTTTGCTAGAATGATTAGAACTTGTTGGTCCTCCTCTATACCTATGAAAAAAAATCAATTATAAATATTAAATGATTTACCTTTATTGTCACTTTTATCGCTTTTCATATTGCTATCTTTTAGAACCATCGGCAAACTGTAGAGTCATGTTGATGGGCTTTAGGTTAAGGCGACCAATCTTCTCTAAGAAAGAATGAGGCATGAGGTTGCAATGAGGTTGCAACTCAAGCTTAAGTCAAGTAGTTGATAAGTGTCATATTTTAGTTATTTTTGGGATTATAATGCTAGCACTAATCTTTTGATTTTAGTAGTTTCCTTATAAACTTCCCTTAATTGTAGTTGTTTTATATTTTGTACATTTATAAATATCGTTGTTCAATATAGAATATTCATCCATATGTTTTGATGGTTCTTTGTTGGATCCAAAATTCAAGCCAAGATGAAGGACAAAAGGGTCATTTTTGAAGAATTTCAGAGTGTCACTCGTCCAAGCTAGCAATCAACTCGCCTGGGCTAGTGAGATTACTTTAGCTTAAAGTAATTAGCTTACCTGGGTGAGTATAACTTGCCTGGATGAGTGACATCACTTCATCCTGAAGTAACCAACTCGCTAGGCTAGTTAGTCTGGCACCTCTTGCATTGTTTCGTTTAAAAAGCCATGCAAAACTGAAAAAGAAGTAGGGAAGAGAAACCAGAGGGAGAATAACGCAAAGATAAGAGAGAAAAGATAGAAAAATGGAGCTGGAACTGTAGAGAAGTGATCGTGGATCACATCCTTCATCATTTCTTCTGTTGATCTTGTGATCTACACAATGATCAACTAGTTTCTCCAAAGGATTGGATGTAATCTTCGTACCCTTATGTATTTCATTTGATATTATATGTATATGAATCGTTTCTACTTATTACTGTGATTTCATTCTGTTTGTAATGTTTGATTATACTTGATCACTAGTTTCATTGCAGCCTCAACATCTCCTCTTATCCATTGCAGCCTCGCCACCTCCCTGGACAACAAGTATGTAGTCCTCCAAACGAGCTAGCTGTTAATAAGGCTGCAAATGATGAACAAAACTAAAAAATGCAAGTTAGTGCTATGCTACTAAATGATTGTTTTTTAACTTCAAACTTAAAACTAAAAAAATATCCTAAATGAATGTAATGTACAAAGTATGAGTTAGAAAGTTGGGTTGTCTCCCAGTAAGTGATTCTTTAACGTCAATAGCTTGACGTAAGACATGTGGATTGTTAAGATGTTGTATGATGGTATTGTTGGTGAGCCGATTCGTTGGGAAAATCTTCAATGCCTTAAATGTAGTAGAACATTTGTTTCTTGGCCTCTCTAAGTGTGTAGACTTCTTTACGAACATCGATGGTTACATGAGTGGTTCTCATGAAGGATCTTCCTTGAATGATTGGAACTTAATGGTCCTCCTCTATACCCATGACAAAAAAAATCAATTATAAATGTTAAATGATTTACCTTTATTGTCACGTTTACCGCTTTCCATAGTGCTTTCTTTTTAGAACCATCGACAAATTATAGAGTCATGTTGGTAGGCTTTAGGTTAAGGTGACTAATCTTCTCTAAGAAAGAATGAGGCATGAGGTTGCAACTCGCGCCTAAGTCAAGGAGTGCATGGTCGGTTTGCAATTGTTTGGCTAATTACCCTATTTGAGTCTCCATGCTTTTGATTGTGGCTTTGGTGTTTTTGTGGTTGGTGATGACCACTTTGGTGAGTTTGGTCAAAGCTTCTTTCAACTTTGTGATGCTATCCCACAAATTTGGTCTTTGTTGTGGTTTGTTGTCTCCTGCTTGGTTGTAGTTTCCATGTATGTTCTGGAAACCTCTTTGTTGGAAGTTATTGTACGGTCGTTGTTGTCCTCCTATGTAGTTAACCTCCTCGGTTGGAACCTCAGTGCATTTTGATGTTTGATGGCCTCCTTCGCATTCTTCACACATGAATGCTTGTTGGGGTTTCTTTGACATGGCTCCTTGGAGTTGTTGCGGGATTTGTTGGATTTAGTCATTGCTTCTATTTGCACCTGAATTTTTTGTTGAAGAGCTAAAAGTTTATCTTGACCATTAAGTTCATACATAACTCATTACTAAAAAAAACTTTATTCTACTAAAGGGTTTTGATCCACTTATGCTTGACATAGTTTCTCTGGACACTAGGGAGGATAGACAATTAACTAGTTTTGGTGCAATACAATCTGGTAAACTGCCCATTAAGCAGTTATGTTAGTGATAAATTACACGTGAAAGTGTGAAACCACTTGTAGGGTTAGGATAATTTCTGGTGGAAATTGAAAAATGTCATATTAGTAGTGCTGAAAACGTGCAACTAGAATTATGATCTGTTTAAGTTAAAAGGGGGCTGTATAAAGAATACATTACAAGAAACTATAGGAATTTTGTATTCTAATGCAAATTAGCTATGAAAATCACATACTTGAACTGAACGTTTGATTTGAGATTAAAGCCTGAGTTTCCATAGTCTAGCTGCCAGTTTTTACCTTGACTTAATTTCCAAAGTATTTCATCTTAAATATATTTTACATCATCTTTCTTTGAGTGTCTAATTGTATTTTTACTGCAGACCCCAGGAAGATAATTCTTACTCTGAGTGTCATATTTAAAAATATACAATGAGGTGAATGACAGAATATCGTTGGTTCCATCATTTTTGTGCTGAACATGGTTTAGTACTTGCCTTAAATTTTTCATCTTGTCTCTACCACAATGTGGCATTGATTGTCACCTTGTTGCTTGTTATATTGTCTATGTGTGTTAATGTTTTTTTTAATAAAGAGATTTTTGTTATTTCTTCTTGGTATTAGGTGATAAATGATTTACTTAATTCAACTGGGCCAAAGTTGCGAGTTAGAGAAGATGCACAAGTTTCTTATATCCTTACTATTTCTTATCTAAATTGAAATCGTTTTAGAGTACTTGGTTCACTATTTCTATTCTATCTGTAAATGATCAGTCTTTTACTCTGTTTTCATTTGGATTTTTATACATGAATACTGATATTTCAAATCATCTTGGAATATGGAGTGCCAATATTATTTATGAACTTACAATTTAAAATTTCTTTGGTGTGATCATTGATCATAAATTGGTTCATGGTGAATTCTGATTTTTGTGTGATCTTTTTCAGTTTTCATTCTAAAAGTTCATATACTTTGAACTCCTCGCTTGACAGATTAAAAATGAGAGTCAGAAAGATTTTTCTGCAGTGTCCTCATATCTGTTTCATGACGTTAGACATAAAAGATCATCTAGTAGATGGAATGAAGAGTTCTCCCCAGCTAGCAATAGTGTTACTGAATCAACACAAGCTGGTGAACTGATCAGTAGAACAGAATTGACAGTGGAAAACTCATCATCCCTTCTCTATAACAGTATCTGTTATTTTTTTAATATTTTATATTACCTCTTCAATTTTTGTTTTCAATAAAGTTCTCAAAAAGCTGGCATGGTATTAAAATGGTTAATTGGGGCTGCTAATTGAATTGTAGGGTGGGATGACAACATTTGATAAGAAGGATCTTCTTGTTGAACAAGTCAAAATGCTAGCTGGAGATATTGCTTTCAGTACCTGCACTCTGAAGTGCTTGATGGAGCAATCTGTACGTGACCCTGAAGGCTCCAAAAATCAGGTATTTTGCCTTGTTTACAAACAACGTCACACTGAAATATGTTGGTGTAAAAGCAATAAGAAATTATTAATCGGTAACTGCCTCCCCAATCTTTTTATTTACGTCAATACTAATGTCTCCAAATACATGTTTGTAGTTCCTATAATGTCAATCAAGTTTGTTTGAAGTGTTTTCTGATGCCAAACAATATAGTGCAAGTGTTTTGATTGCCTTTACATTTACGGTCTTCATTATTGAAATACTTGTATTTTTTATTCATATTCTTCTTGCAAAATGTTGCCTTAATTACAAATTGAGAACTTGGAACCTGAGATCCAACAAAAAAGGAAACAAATGATACTTTCTAAGATAGTTGTTTAAAAAACTGTCTTAGAAAGTGAACTTTCTAAGATGATTTTGTCAGATGAGCATATGAGTTTTTGGTGCTTGCTTCATGAATTGGTTGTGATTTAGGTTGTTGTAGACCCATGATTGGTTGTGATTTACGTTGTTGTATAATAGACTCTTTAGGAGAAACATTCTCCGCTTCGGCTTGCCTCTGGAAGCTCTATTGTTAGACAGACCTTAGCGGACTACTTATTTGAAGAGACCCATAAGGGGAAATTGATTTGGTTGTCCACGATATTTGGTGATCTAATGGGTTGGCTTAGGTCGGTTCCTTGACCGGTTGTTAATTTCGTCATGGTTTCCTCTACTTCCGTCATTCCTTCGTTGTCTATTTTGGTTGCTTCAATTGATGAGCTTGAAGAGGAAACTTCTTCGAATAATTGCTTCTTGGCACGCGAAGTTTCTCCCTTTAGCTTTTGAAAAATGTTTTTGATTTCGGGATCAAGAAGAGTTAGAATAGTTGATGAGCTTGAAGAGGAAACTTCTTCGAATAATTGCTTCTTGGCACGCGAAATTTCTCCCTTTAGCTTTTGAAAAATGTTTTTGATTTCGGGATCAAGAAGAGTTAGAACGGTTGTTTTGCTTCTTGTACATAGCATGTAAGCATAAAATAAAAACTTGGAATATGTGTGAGTAGAGTGGTCAGTTTAATTAGTTTAAATAGAAAATAAAGGATATAAGAAATATTATTAAATTTTCAAAAAATTAACTAAAAAAGAAAAATATGAAAATATGAAAATAAAAGATAAATATCCTAAGTACTAAAAAAAATCAGAAAATAAAAGATATATTTTTAATTGAAATTTGTTATATAAGAGATATAATCTAAAAATTAAAATGCTAATTATATCTAGATTTATTTAAGGAATAGTTAACATTTTAATTAAGAAAAAAGATAACAAAATATAGAAGATAAATTTATTTTTAGTTTTTTTCAAATTTGATACACTAGAAGATAAATAAAATCTGAAAATTAAAACTAATTATCCTATAATGAATAGAAAAATTAAAAAGATATATATTTTTATGTTTTTTTGAAAATATTTTTATTT
>PYAF01001917.1:81362-95699 GCA_007407185.1 Glycine tomentella
TCAGTAGTAAGAAGTCTTAAATACAGATAAGTTACCTACTATGAGGATCTTAAAGATCCTCCTTCACTTCTTTGGGAAGATTTGCCAATCTGGAAAAAGGATAAGGATATGATATCATCAACAAATATCAGCTTCAAGTCTGTATTTAGCTACTATGAGGATCTTAAAGATCCTCCTTCACTTCTTTGGGAAGATTTTCTAATCTGGAAAAGGACAGGGATATGATATCATCAACAAATATCAGCTTCAAGTGGTATCCTTTGATGATTTAAAATTAAGGCACCAGGAATGTATGCCAAAATAACATCTTAAAGCACATACCTTGGTGCAAGATGCAATAGATTTCTGTGCAATGAAGAGTATCCTGGGACCTGTAATTAATTTCAATAAAATAATCCAGACAACATAAATTATAATGCAGCTAGAAAATCAACACACAGGAATTGCCAGCTCCAAAGAATATATCATTTATCATCATTTATGACAAAAAAAAAAAGGCATAACATAACTCCATGCCCCCATTTTCCACAGAAGAAACCATAATATAAAGTTCATGGAACACGTAATACTATTGACATCACCTGATACAATATCAATGAATTGTCAAGGTCTGTGTTAGGGATGCAAAGTGGGCTGAGACTTATCATAGGGGGTTTAGATAAGTAATAGAGTGGTGTAAACAGTTAGTGTAACTAACTGTAGTTAGTCACAACTAACAAGGCGGAAATGTATAAAAGCTAGGAGTGGGAATTAGTGAGGGATCTTTTGGGGGAGAGTGGAGGTAGTGATCCTCGAATTCACTAAGTGTACTGTTCAATTTCTCATTGTTGAATAAAAGGTCCAATTCGATTAGCTATCCTCTGAACCAGTTTCTATCACTGGTATCAGAGCTCCGTTCTCAGGGCTTTGTGCAGTAGATGGGATCAAAGAAGATGGAGCCAAGAATCGAGGTGCTGGAACGTGCTTTGGAGGAATCGCGAGAGACCCAATATGCGAACCGGGTCGCGATAGAAACCCGACTGGGTTCGTTGGAAGAATTGATGCAGAAGGTAGCGGCGTCGTTGGAGAGGGCCGACAAAGAAGAAACGAGTCGCGGAAACGAAAGGAAATCGAAGAATAGCCAGAAAGGAGAAGGAATGGCGCGACCTTGGAGGTGTATGGAATTGCCGGTTTTTGTCGGAGAGGATCCCGTGGGGTGGGTTTCTCGAATTGAGAAGTATTTCCGTCTTCAAGGGGTGCAGGAGGAAGAGAGATTGGATGCAATTCTGGTAGCAATGGAGGGTGAAGCTCTTTCTTGGTTCCAATGGTGGGAATCTTGGAGCGGTTCACAGTCATGGGAAGGGTTCAAGTTAGCTTTGATACAAAGGTTTCAAGGAATTAATGTAGCTAACCCAATTCAGTCATTACTGGCGCTTAAACAAGAAGAGGAGGTGCAGAACTACATTGGGCAATTTGAAAAATATGTGGGAGCTGCAAGGGGTCTGGACTAGAGCTTCTTGAAAGAAATTTTTTTGAAAGGATTAAAGGAAGAGATAGCAACTGAGGTAAGGGTACATGAACCCAAATCTTTAATTGATACAATGATGAAAGCAAGGCAGATTGAAGAAAAAATTAGAATTTTGAACAATTTACCTAAGAGTGGAATGGGGAAAGTGAGTCATACTTTTCAAAGACCCAGTTTTTTGAATTCGAAGAGTAGTAGGGAGTGGCAATCAGGGGGTAATAAAGTAGCTGAGAATGCAAGGGGTGTGAAACAAGGGGGTGATGGAGGTAACAAAAAGAAAATTTTCCATAGGCTATCTCCAATGGAGGTGAGTGAGAAAATGAAGAAAGGAGAGTGCTTCACATGTAATGAGAAATACCATCCTACTCATGTATGCAAAAATAAGCAATTGAGGGTGATGTGGTTGGAGGAAGAAGATGAAGATTATGAGGAAGTGCAGATGGAAAAAAAGGAAGAGGAGAATATGGACGAATTACATCAATTATCATTACATAGTATAGAAGGGTTTACTACAAAAAAATCATTGAAACTGTGGGGGGAGATAAACAATAGAAAGGTGGTGGTTCTTATTGATTGTGGAGCCACCCACAATTTTATCTCTTTAAAAGTAGTGAAGGAAATGGGATTGGAGGTGCTTCCTACTCAACCTTATTCAGTGGTAGTTGGTGATGGGCATAAAGTGAAGTGCAGTGGCAAGTGTGAAAATCTGGAGATGAAGTTACAAGGATTGTTGGTGGTTCAAAATTATTATCTGTTTGAACTAGGAGGGGCTGATGTTGTTTTGGGGATGGAGTGGTTGGCTAGTTTGGGGAAAGTAAAAGCAAATTTTGAAAAACTTACCTTCACAGTTAAGATACAGAATAATAATGTGGTTTTGAAGGCTGAACCTGAGTTAATCAAGGCTGCCATTAGTCTGAAAATGATTCTGAAGAAAAGGAGGAGCAGGATCAGAGGTATTGGGTGGATATTAAAACAGTAGAACAGGGAAAAAACAGAGAAGTTATACCTGTATATATGGAGCATATTTTGAAGATGTTTGAGGAAGTTTTCATGGAACCAAAAAGGCTGCCACCTCACAGGGAGAAAGATCATGCTATAAATCTGCAGCCAGGTAATAAAATTCCTAACATTAGACCTTACAAATATTCACATGATCAAAAAGATGAGATAGAAAGATTGGTAAGGGAGATGCTGTTGGCTGGAATTATTAGGGTCAGTAATAGCCCTTTTGCTAGTCCAGTGATTTTGGTTAAGAAAAAGGATGGAAGTTGGAGATTTTGTGTAGATTACAGACTGTTAAACAAAATGACAGTGCCTGACAGATTTCCAATTCCTGTAATTGAGGAATTATTGGATGAAATTGGAGGAGCCAAGTGGTTCTCTAAGCTGGACTTAAGGGCGGGCTACCATCAAATTAGAATGAAAGAGGAGGATGTTCAGAAGACTGCTTTCAGGACTCATGAAGGTCATTATGAGTTCTTAGTCATGCCATTTGGGTTGACAAATGCTCCATCAACTTTTCAGGCCTTAATGAATGAAGTGTTCAGGCCATTTTTGAGGCAGTTTGTTTTAGTTTTCTTTGATGACATTTTGATATACAGCAGGGATAAGGAGGAGCATCAAATGCATCTTAAGGCTGTTTTACAAGTCCTGCAACAGCAAGAGCTGCATGTAAATAAAAAGAAGTGTATGTTTGGCCAGGAATCTTTAGAGTATCTAGGCCATATAATTTCAGGGAAGGGAGTGGAAGCAGATCCCAATAAACTGGAAGCCATGAGCAAATGGCCCTTGCCAAAGGATGCTAAAAGTCTGAGAGGATTTTTGGGTTTAACTGGTTATTACAGAAGGTTTGTAAAGGATTATGGGAAGTGGGCTCAGCCGCTTAGTGCCTTGCTGAAGAAGGATGCTTTTCTGTGGACTGAGGAAGCTTCAAAGTCATTTGAAAAATTGATGGAAGTGATGACTCAACTACCTATATTGGGAGTGCCTGATTTCTCAAAGCCCTTCATGCTGGAGACTGATGCTTCAGGATCAGGGTTAGGAGCTGTTTTACTGCAAGAAGGTAGACCCTTGGCTTTTTGGAGCAAGGCATTATCAGAAAGGGGGCAGTTAAAATCTGTGTATGAAAGGGAGTTAATGGCAGTGGTGCTGGCTGTGAAGAAATGGAAGCATTATTTGATGGGTGGGAAGTTTATTATTAGAACTGACCAACAAAGTTTGAAGTTTCTCAATGAGCAGAAGCTGTTGACTGAGGAACAGTTTAAATGGGCTGCTAAGTTGATTGGCTATAATTTTGAAATTCCGTATAGACCAGGAAAAGAAAATGTGGTTGCTGATGCTTTATCAAGACAATTTCATTTTTCTGCAGTTTCATTAGTTCAGGAGGATGAATGGGATGATTGGGAAGAGGAGCTGAGAACAGACAAGAAGTTGTATGAGGTTTATCAAGGAAATTTAGCTAAAACTGATATGAAACCTGGATATACCATTAAAAGAGGGAGGCTTTATTATAAAGACAGATTGGTACTGCCACAAAATTCAGCTAGAATTCCTTTGTTATTAAAGGAATTACATGATTCTCCTATAGGGGGGCATTCTGGATTTTTCAGAACTTATAGAAGAATAGCTAATGTGGTTTTTTGGCAAGGAATGAAGAAAACCATTAAACAGTATGTAGCTGAATGTGAAGTATGTCAGAAAAATAAGGTCAGCACTTTAAATCCAGTTGGGTTGTTGCAGCCATTACCTGTTCCTAATAGGGTATGGTCAGATATTTCAATGGATTTTATTGGGGGATTACCAAAAGCTCTAGGCAAAGATACTGTACTGGTGGTGGTGGACAGGTTAACAAAGTATGCACACTTCTTAGCTTTATGTCATCCTTATACAGCAAAAGAGGTGGCTGCTATATTCGTTCAGGAGATAGTGAGGTTACATGGGTTTCCCAGCTCTATAATTTCAGACAGAGATAGGCTATTCATGAGTACTTTTTGGAAGGAGTTATTCAAGAAGGCAGGTACTAATTTGAAGCTGAGTTCTGCCTATCATCCACAAACAGATGGGCAGACAGAGGTTGTGAACAGGTGCCTAGAGGCCTATCTGAGGTGTATGACAGGAACTAGGCCTAAACAGTGGCCTGCCCAGCTGGCTTGGGCTGAGTTTTGGTTCAATACCAATTATAATATCTCAACTAAGATGTCTCCTTTTCAGGCACTATATGGACAGCAACCTCCTTTATTGATTAAGGGTAATGATATTCCATCTAAATGCAGATAGTAAGATTCATCCAGTTTTTCATGTGTCTTTACTTAAGAAATCTGTCAAAGCAAGTAGCTCTCCTCAACCATTACCAGAAATCCTGGATGAGCAGTGGGAGTTACAGTTGAAACCAGAAAGAATTATGAAGCAGAGAACCAATGCAGAAGGAAAGAAGGAATTGCTGATCAAGTGGCAGGGACTACCTCATCATGAGAACAGTTGGGAACTACTAGATGAGTCGAAGACTATTTTTTCTAAAGAGGACCTTGGGGACAAGGTCCAGCTTGAAGGGGGGGGTATTGTTAGGGATGCAAAGTGGGCTGAGACTTATCATAGGGGGTTTAGATAAGTAATAGGTGTAAACAGTTAGTGTAACTAACTGTAGTTAGTCACAACTAACAAGGCGGAAATGTATAAAAGCTAGGAGTGGGAATTAGTGAGGGATCTTTTGGGGGAGAGTGGAGGTAGTGATCCTCGAATTCACTAAGTGTACTGTTCAATTTTTCATTGTTGAATAAAAGGTCCAATTCGATTAGCTATCCTCTGAACCAGTTTCTATCAGTCTGACTTTGAATTAACGGTCATAGAAGAATCAGGGGTCACATTAGGTTGATCTTCCTTTATCTTTGGCACCAACTCCAGCAAATTGCTATAATCATGAGAGAAAAAAATTAGAGGGTTACTGAAAGAAGAAAAGCAACATTTTTTCCTCCTTTATGTTTTTTGCCCTGAAAGGAAGCATGAAATGGTTTTAAAGAATATAATTTTACTTGTATTACCTATTAATGTTAGTAAGTTCTACACCATGCAGTTGAGTTAGTAGGATGCAAACTTGTGACTTTGTTTTTTGGTTGTGAAAAGCATGCCACCTGATTTGGCCAATTTGAATCAGGTTTACCAAGCACCAAGTGACTTTGTTTTTTGGTTGTGAAAAGCATGCCACCTGGAAGTTAGTTATTGCATTTGCTTACGTGCAGTGGAATTAATAAAACTATCCACTATATATTCATTCAACACCATAGGCTGTTTCTTCGAAAGTTGACAATTTAAGGTGTTATGTGTGTGAAGTTATAAGTCTGATGTTTGGCATTATCTGGGCAATTTGGAATAGCAGGAACATAATGATTTTTGGGCATAGTGACATTGATATACAATGATTTTTGTTTTCTGTTTGAGCCCCCAAAACAAAGATAAAAGTTAACAATAGTCAAGTGACATCTTGTTATGGAGTGTTATTTTATCAGCAAGCAGCGAAGGGTTATTTATTCATTGATCATTGCAATAGCTTAATGATATATCTATTGGAGACTTAAAGGGTGTTATCTATACAGCTACTATTAGCTTCTCCTAATGTTATTTTGTTTCATTCATTCTAATTTTTCTGTTATCTCTTGAATTCATGTAAGTCTATGTAACTGTACAATAATATTCAATTCAATGCACTACAATTATTCTCTTCAATATATTTCTTAATATTATCTAGAGCTTAATTACTTTCCGATGAAAGTTTTTTATCCCCATATTGAAACCATATTTGTTGAGTATCAGTGAGGGAGAAGAGAAGAATATGCCCAATTCATGCTTCACTTACTAATAAGCTGAAACTTTTATGGTAGAACATTGTGATAGTGTAAAAAAGTTTAACTTTGATTGTTGACTTGTGGATAAAATGAAATCCTTCTTGGAAGTTTTACAATACTTTTTCCTAGAGGAAACAATGTCTTAACCTAAATACATTCAAATCAAGCAGCCCTATAGTTGTCCTGAGAAGGATACTTTAGTAATTTTAATACTTAGTTTATGAGTAATAATTTTGTAAAATAAAGCATAGCATAACCACCTAAATTATCAAGGATGAGCTATACACCACAAGAACTCCAATATTCGTTGGTCTATAAACAACAAAAAGCACTAACATGTGGTCAGAGAAGCTAGCTGGCCATGATGTTATAGTGGGAGTGTTAGACACTGGGATTTGGCCAGAGAATTTGATTTTCAAAGATGTAGGCATGAGACCAGTACCTGCTCATTGGAAAGGTACATGTGAGATTGGAACAGGCTTCAACAAAAGTCACTGCAATAAAAAGGTTGTGAGTGCTGAGCAAAAAAAATAAAAATAAAAAGGTTGTGAGGGCAAGAGTCTTTCTAATAAAAACTCTTACTTTGAGAACTTTTTGATATTATTGAGATTAATATACTTAGTTAGATTATTGTTCTAATAAAGACTCTTACTTAAGAAAATATAATACTTAGTTAGATAAAAAACCAAGGCTAACAATGAAAAGATAATATACTTAGATAAAAAAAAAACCAAGGCTAAACTTTCTCTGCCTGATTTCTACAACATTTTCCAAACTTTCTAACCAAGTCTCCACAAATATATATACTTAGTTAGATTATTGTTCTAATAAAGACTCTTACTTAATAAGATAGGAATATTGCTTCTAGTTTAGCCTTGGCATTATCAATGACTTCATATCCTCAGAGACTTGGTTTATTTGCGGAAGAGTCTTTCTCTGCAGTGTTTGAGGGAGTAGACTCAAGAAGCACTGATGCATCACACCCCTAAATTTAATAAAGCGGTAAAAGTTTTACCACAGAAAAGAGGTAATAACCAAATTTGACTATCAAGATTTAAGGGGAATGGATAAATAACAAATGACTTCATATAATGAATTAATAATGACTTACTCTAATAAAGCAATTGTAAAAATGCATTCTTACAAGCCCAGCTGCAATTCCAGGATTATTAGTAACACTTTTTCTGACTTCATCCTTCACAATGAACTCAGCCATGCTACATAAATAGCTGTAATACCCAACCCGTAGCTCAGAATGAGCATTTTGATTGAACAAATATAGGATAAAAAAATGTAGTAATACATTCAAGCTTATTTGGCTTCATTTTCTCTAAAAGATTGTTTTTCTTCTAAATACTCTTATGACATAAGTATAGCCTATTTATACATGAAAGCCAATGATTACGAGGGTTATTCTGCCCTTAGTGCCAAGTGATAAGGCAATAAGCTGGAATATTATTACCATTTTAGTTGGAATTTACAAATAAAAAACCAAGAAGGATGGAAGATTGTTAATTGAAAGTGAAAAGGTGAGCAAATTAAGTTCAATTAATAATATTAACACCTAGTCCGTGAGTGTAGTTATCCCAGGTGCTCAGTCGTTTGCCGTCACTCTTGTTCATGAACTGGTTAATAATAATTTTTTTTCCCAGGCTAGTCTTCTTTCCTGCTAAATAATAATGTTTAGATACGAAAAATAACAAAAGCTATTATAATTTTCACAAGGTCTCATAATTTTCTTAACACACATATAAATTCAGATAAGAAATAACAAAAGCTAATATTTGCACCGTATATTAAGAGATTGTGGCACACGCATATGATCTTATTTTAACTTCATAGCATACTGCATTGTTTTTAAGAAACAAATATAATCAAATTATATTACCTCATCCTTGTTGCCAGACAATGCCTTAGCCAATGCGTTAACTGCAACAATTTTTTGGGCAGCAAATGCTAGCCATGACTCTTCAATGCAGCAGCCTAAGAGGAAAGAATAGAAGTCATGAGTAACAACATAATAAATTTTACAACATATCCAAGTTAACAAAAAGGGAAGTTGAAATAAGCACCCACAGCCTTCTGAACAGTCTCATTGGTCACTCTTGGAGAGGACTTCCTTGAAGCCTGACCTGCAGCATTACCAGAGAAGAAGGCCTGAAAATGAAACCATAAGATATTTTTCATTGGTGAATCGTGTGATGAAACAGGAATTTGCACATTTTATTGTCATGGTTCCAAAATTAATTAGGAATTTGCATATTTATAATTACCTTTCAAATTTCAATTGGCTAGTAATAGAACAATAGCAATAATGTGATGTAAAAGGAAATTCACCTCCGGGTTTTGACCAAAACAATGCATTAGAGCATGGTACTCCTTAAGATCTCCAGCTGGTGTGGATGTGGCATGTGCATTTATGTAATTCACATCCTCTTTTGATACTCCAGACTGAGCTAATGCCTTGTCAATGCACAGTATAACACCAGCCCCTGTTTCAGCTGAAATAAAGAAAGCATAAGCTCAAGTGTAAGCCTGGAATGATCTACAGGGACACATAGCTATATTCTAAACAAAGCACATAATTATTAAAAAGCTATATCAACATGAGCCGGAAAAAAAAACATTCACTCCAGAACCATAACGAAAATGTGGCAGGGTGTATATAGTTAATCTCTTTGACTATACCTTAAGATCTCCAGCTGGTGTGGATGTGGAATGTGCATTTATGTAATTCACATCCTCTTTTGATACTCCAGACTGAGCTAATGCCTTTTCAATGCACAGTATAACACCAACCCCTGTTTGACATTTAAAAAAAACACCTTAGACGGGTTGGCTATGAAATACAAGATGCACTTGCATTTCTAGACAGAATATCAGGTTGACATTTAAAGCACTCCTTTTTCAGGATTCAAACTGATATGCTACAGAAATAGAAGCTTGGGCATCCATATGAATGAGAGAGCTGAAACATAGAACGAATTAATGAAAGCTAGACCAAGGATATGCAGCTTTAAGCTTTTACATTATTAATTTATTATCAAAAAATAACTCCCAACAATTAAGCAAGAATATTTAACCACCAGGAAAACACCAGTTAAAATATAAATTCATTACGAAAACACAGATGTGCAAATATGTCTTACTTCACATTTTAGACCTAGAAAATGATTGACACAGAACAAATGATTTATGTTTTTAAGATAATATGAATATAAAGGGCTTTAAACATTTAAGATTTTACCATCAGGACATGGCTCAGTCACATGAAATGCATTACAGGTGAAACTTCCTTAGCCCTCTGGTACCATGGAGTTTTACAAAGGATAACCAGGTGGTTGCTGGTGATAAGCCAAGTGGTACCACATAGCAGTGAATCATCTGTGTTTAAAGCTTGTTGAAAGAGGATAATCAGAATCAAGTACTATTCCAAACTATTGCCTAATATAAACATGCTACTGCATAGAACAAAATGAGATTATAATTCAAGATTTTGAAGCTTGAAAAATTTTGGCATGCATTTAACAGGAATTTCTCTCAGGCATCAATTCTAGCAACTGTGGTTTTTAAGCCCTAGGATTTTGTTTCTGCAATTTCCTAATAGCAAGTAGACCTCAAAAATATCAAATAAAATGGAACCATATAAAACCATGGAAACACGCAATGAGGCCAAATGGCTTGAACTCACCCAGCAGAACAAAGAAAATAAGAAGAAACAAAGGAAACACAGAGAGAAGGAGAACGAAGTATAGAAGAGAAAGAGAGAGAACGTAACTGATATTTTCCGAGAGAGAAAGACTGATTTTGAAATTTCTTCACTTTCGAACGACGCTTTACTGCAGATTTGCGTGCGCTTATTAGCAAATAGTCTCAAGGAGATTCGAGGTAATGCCTTGTTAGCAAATAGTCTTCACAAGATTGTCTTTCCCAAATCATACCTGCAGGTTTCAACATCAATCAGTTTGTAAATGCCAAAAGAATAACAAAAACCAACAAAAAATGTTGAAGCAAAAAAAAATCTTGCTATTTACATAGGAGATGGGAAGAGGAAGAGAGACGGGGCTGTAGACAACAGTGGTGGTGCGGTGAGGAAGAAAGAGAAAGATAAGAGAGAAAAAAGAGAGGAGAAGATGAAGGAAAAGAGAAAGACGGAGGAGAGGAAGGAAGCGAGTAGATTAGTTACCTTTTGGTATACAACAGAATAAATGTTAAATTCATCAAATATGGGATCTTTGATTTCACTGCTCTAAGTATCAACAAATATTGAAACTGCTTGCTTTGGAGGGTTAAACACACTCTCTGCCACTATACTTTGTATTGCAGAAGCCTGTAATAAAATAAGGCCCTATCATGAACATCATGCCATCAACAAAAAGCTCATTTAACATACCACAAAGCAAATATTCAAACAATTCATTTAGCCCAACAGGGAAACCACTAAAAACCAATCAAAGAAAACCTATTAACATTTCTAATTTGAGATGCAGCAAATTTTTTTGCAACGAACATGTTCATTACACAAAGTTCCACTCAACACAGACATAAGGACCAATCCTGAGATGAACATAAAGGCCTGATTACAGCACCAGCTCACCAGCTTTATGAATGCAAGAAAGAAAAACTAAAAGCCATTATTTTTCTATTTTGAGCTACCTTGCAAGGTGAAGGTTCATGTCCATTCCAGAAAACATAAGTCTGAATCACATCCAAGCCTCCGTCCTTGGCCTTTTGAATAAGATCTGCCCACATCTGAGAAACAAAGAAACCCCACAAGTTACTAATGCAAAAAGGAAGAAACTTTAAAGCACCCATTTGACATAAAGAATAAAACATGAGGACCCTGAAGCGGGAATAATTATTTCCCGTGAATGATAATTAAAAAGAAAACACAAGCAATAAGGAATATTAAAAAGGGTATCTTATGTCTGTGTTGAGTCAGAGAAGAGATAAGTTAAGCTATCAAATTAATGCCAAAAACTTAAAATCACAGCCATATTCAACACAGGACACAGTTCACGTCACCGGGAAAAGGCCAATATATTGTTAAATCATTTAAACTGAGAGAGAGAAGAGAGAAAAATCAGAAGAAAAAAAAAACTATCTCAATTCTGAAAGTCACAAAAATTGGAGATAATACCAGTAGGACTGTCAAGAGATTGATGTCCCTGTCCTCTGTCTCCTCCATTGTTGGGAGTAGATGTTTGCATATTTGCATCGGTAGCTACATGCATCATATATGTTCATAAGCCATTTGTTTTAGAGGCACTTAAACTCTAGAATTAAGAAATGTAAGAAACAAAAAAAATGATATAAATCCATACCCACATGTTTCGTGGCATTATTTTCTTCAGTTATGACAGCCTGAGCACCAAACAGGTAAAAGCACAGAACCTAAAATATTGAAATAAGTTAGAAAAAATAGTAATTTAGATCACATGCTTCAACAAAAAAACTTTTACAGCACCAGAACCATAAAATTCAAAAATCAAAAGGCTTTGAAAGAGAAACAACCATAAAGACATAAGTTAACAAAATCAAATTAAAGCCAAAAATTTAAACATAATTAACCATGATTAAGCTGTTGAATAGTTAAATATTAATGCACCTTATGTTTTCAGTGTGGACAAATTTTTGCCTCTGGTCTCTAGAGCTTGCAAATGCGAAACCCTATAGTCCATCTTCCAGCAACTGCCCTAAAAAAGCAAGCAATGCCCAATACACCAAAAACACACCTCACCTGTTGTATCTATATATATAACAACAAAGCTACCGCATCATCAATCCAAATCTCAAAAAAGAGCCACACAATATACCTAGCTTACTTCCAAATTCCAACAAACATTACTAAACCTGGCAGAAAGGAAAAAAAATATATAAAATACTACTATGCACACTGAATGAAATCGAGTAATAGCATCTTTAGTGCAAAGGGGACACAATACAAATACAAAGAATATAAAAAAAATGGAACAAAAAATCACAGCAAAGCAGAAACCATAATTAACCACAACCGCTAATGTAAAAGCAAATTACAAATTCCTATTCCATGACAAAAAAATTAGTGAAAATCTTTGTCAATAAATCCAACCAATAAGCATGGGAAGGAAATAATTGATGCTGATATTCTGCGATGGGCAAACAGCAACGTCATCAGTTTGGGAAGTCAAAGCCGAATGGATAGTTTCAAGGTGTTTTGAATGTATATAAAAAATATCATACAAGTATCTGCTGCAAAGGACTGACTATCATGCTCTTTGGTTTACTTTTCCCTGATCTTGTTCATTATTAATTGTTATTTCTTAGAAATACTAATATTTTGTTTGTAATATTAGTAAGATTTTTATTAGTTTTATGCCTATTGCTTGCTGAATACAGAGCTATTGTACTTATGTATGAAAAAAACAATCATTAGGGGTCATACTCCCTACTCATCTTTACAAAATAAGTCTTAACATATATGCATGTCTAACTTGGAATCCACCCAGTAATCAGGGGAACAAAAAACGTGTCATTTTCTCATCACTCAATTGAACGAAGAAAAAAAAGGTGGAAAGTTTGAGAGAGGGAATACCAGTCACTGGTATCTAGCTGGAGCCATAGTTGACGGAAGTAAAGACCCTATTTTTTCCACCTTACTCTACCAACACAACATCATTGTTCCCTCTTCTTAATTCTAAAAAAAGAAAAAGAAAAAAAAGGAAAAGGCAGAAAGCAAAAGGTAGAAATGAACCTCGTGGTCTCTTCTTCAGCAGCCATGGATCTCCTCGTTTTCCACGGTAGCACCTGGTGGTAGTGCTCTCCCTTGCCACCACCCTCAATTCCATCTGGAAAAAAAAACCCACATAACAAAAGCGAAGTGAAATGCAAAGAAAGAGAAGAAAGAGAACACACTGTTGTGTGAGATGCAAATTTATGTCCGACAAGGTTAATCTTCTCCTTCATGAAAACCTTAGTGTCAAAATCGAGCAGCGCAACGCAGGGCCCTTGAACGCCGATGGTGCATCGGTGAAGCTTTAGGGTTTTTCAAACGAACTGTTGTTTTAGGTGAGTGAAAATGGATGATAGAGACAAGAGAGTAACTGAGAAACGAACCGTGTGAAGGAAGAATAGTAGGCGAGGATTAACCAGAAATGTCAGCATTTGAGACGTGGGAGAGAGAAATTGTCTGATTAATGAAGGAAAAAGAGTTGGAGGATGAAGAAGAAATTGAAATCTTGGAGCGCGGTTCGGATTTGCTGAGGTTGCTCGTTGAACTCAACAAAGCTGAGGGTAGTAGAGTTTAGGAGGTGTGGGTGAAGGAGCTGAGATAGCCTGTGAGTTTGACACTTGGAGCACGAAGCTGAGAGAGCTGGTGGGCGTGACAGGTGGCTACCGAAGCTGAGATTGAATGTGAGGAGGACAGGTGGCTATCGAAGCTAAGATTGAATGTGAGAAGGACACGTGTCCAGTAAAATGTTCTTTTATTATTGTATAGATTTACATGCTCGTTTTTCATAATTTTTTTAGTTAAAATTAGAGTTTCATAATTTATATATTTTAGCATATAAATAATTTTAATAAATAATTTTGTTTTTATTTCTTTTAATCGGTATATTACATATTGAGTAGTATGTGTCAAATTTTTCTTTTGAGATTAAAGAGTACCATTTTTAACAAGAAAATACTATTAGATATAATTCGTGTTTTAGTGTCATTAAAATGGTTCAATATCGATCTGGTCGAGATAATGAATTAGTAATCAAACTAGTAGATCACTAATTCACTACAAAAAAAGTCCCATTTCCGACGGCCTCTTTGTAACATCCCAAAATTTTTAAACTAAAGTTAAATATTAAAGCAAGTATTAGGCAAATTGATACTCTACATTTGAAGGATTAGGATAAAATATCAATAAGAGATATTACGGAAATGTTTGAAGAAAAAGGACCATATTGCCCTTTCCGTAAATCAGAAATGACAAAAATGCCCTTGAGGAGAAAAAGACGAAAACGC
>PYAF01001917.1:106838-131484 GCA_007407185.1 Glycine tomentella
GTTTTTTTTTTTTTTTTTTTTTAGTTTTGAACCTATAATATACTTTATTTCATTAGACATACAACAACATTAATAACTCTAGTAATCTTTTGTGAAAACAATAGTGAACAAACACAATAACCAAGAGGGGGTGAATTGGTTAAAATAAAGTCTTTAAAAAATTCTTTTAAAACTAGCAGCGGATTTAGGATCTTTATCACAATAAGAATGCTTTAATCAATCAAACCACTCAGTTCAAGAATACAATTACTTAAAACTTCACTTGTTGAATAATAATAGATTTCACAAAAAAGAATCACAGATTAAGATAGTTAGAAGAGAATAAAGGAAAGTAATTAACACATAAATTTATACTGGTTCACCTCTCAACAAGAGAAGCTACATCCAGTTTATTCTAACCAACACTAGGTTAGAGTTCCACTAAATCAAACTTTGTTCTTTACAATCTTTTAAAACTGATCACCTTTATCAAACCTAGATAAAGAAACAGAAATCTAAACCCTATAGACTTCTAATGACCAAGAACCAGAGAACACTACTCTGTTCTTTCCTCTAGAGAACCTTACTCTAGAAAAAGCTTTAAAGAAACTCTTTGATATAAGAACTTACAAGAGATAAAAGTAAACAATCAAATCACTATAAGAGTTTAAGATGAAAATAAAGGTAATACTCACAATAACCAAGAGGGGGGTGAATTGGTTAAAACCTTGGTATTTTAAAATTAATTCAAATCAGAGTTTCAGGATCTTTATCACTTTCAAAACCAAGAAATCTTTTTACTCAATCAAATAGCTCAGCCCCTTGGAATCAATTTGCTTAAAACAGAGCTTGTTGAACAATGAATATGAATCAAAGAATCAATGAACAATAAAAGTAATATAGATAGAGAAACAACACACAAGCAATTTTATACTGGTTCACTTCACAACTGAAGCTACATCTAGTTTCTTCTAATCAACACTAGATTAGAGTTCCACTATTATAAATCTTGTTCTTACAAGCTTATTACAAAACCTCCCCTTTATCAATCCTAGATAAAGAATAGAAATCTAAAACCCTATTAGAATTCTAAGGAGCAAGAACCAGAGAACACTACTCTGTTCTTTAACTAGAGAACCCTTCTCTAGACCCAAGCAAGAAGAACCCACTTACAATAGCAATTACAATAGAAATTTAAAAATGAATTTACACACAAAGATTAAGGAGAAAGACAACCTGATGATCCAGTGAATATAATGCACATGAGTTACCAAATCAGGTTGAATAGCAAAACAAAATCAGCACATGCTTTTCCTTAACCTTGAAAAGTTTCTTGCTCAAGATTCATTCAAAGACCCATGAATGATTTGAAAGAAGCAAGAAGTAATAGAACCCAGAAAATTACTTTGAGAGAATTTAGAAAGCTTGTGTATACTTAGAAATACGAATGATCAAAGTTCTGTCACAAGCCAAGCCTTCAAATCTATTCACAATAGATTTTATAACTAACTGTAATCGATTACACACGCCAGATAATCAATTAAACGCTTCTTTAATCGATTAAATTATCACTTAATCGATTAATCTGTTCAAGAAGGCTTCTGGGTTTCAGCAACGAGCAAAATAATCGATTAAACCGAGCTGTAATCGATTAAGACAGAAAGTTCTGTTTCACAAAATGAACTGTGTAATCGATTACGAGTTTTGGTAATCGATTAAGTCAGAAGATTAGGATTTTCAAAAGGAACTATGTAATCGATTACGAATGATGGTAATCGATTATTCCGTCGAACCTTAAAACTGATTTCAACTATGTAATTGATTACACTATATCAGTAATCGATTAAAACATTTAACAAAGCACTTTCAGTTTCAATCAAAGGTCAAATAATCAATTAATCCGATAGGTAATCGATTAAATTGTTTATGAAGGTTTTTCCAGATTGAACGAAGAACAAAATAATCAACTATATTACTTAAGTAATCGATTAAAACAGTAAAAAAATCATTTTTCCAATGATGCATGGGTTCTGGGTTTTGAAACAAGATCAATGTAACTCAGAATATCTTTTCTCAGACTGTGAGAGCTTTTGTAAGTAATGGGTATTTCGCCAAATCAAGTTCTTCTTAAAATAAAAGACCCAACAACTATTTATAACAAACTTTTGTAACTGAATGTAATCGATTAAATCACCAAAGTAATCAATTAAAAGCAAACTTAATCGATTAAAATGTTCTTTAGTTTTCTGGAAAAGATTTATGAACAATGTAATCAATTAAAATGAACTGTAATCGATTAAACCAATCATGCTTAGTTTTGAAACAAGCCTATGTAATCGATTACAATTGAGTGGTAATCGATTAAGGCAGTCATGCATTTTTGTGCTGTGTAGTCGATTACGATTTGCCTGTAATCGATTAATCTGTTCTTCATGGCTAAAGTAATAGATTACCAATGTTGGTAATCGATTAAAGCAGTGCTAAAATGAGTTTCCAAAAACTTAACCATGAGAAATCAATTTCTTTATGTAAACATGAAAACCTTTATGCTTTAATAAAATAATGTATGCATGTTAATGATCATGTTTATACAATGCAAGGATCATAAGATAAGCCTCTTAAACACTTAACAAATTACAAATGCCTTGACATGTGAAAAGCTAAAATCTTTCTTCTAAGGCACAAACTTCATCTTTGACTTGATCCTCTTCCACCTCCCCTAATATCCAACATCTTGTTCAATATTTTTGATAATAAATTGACAATCTGAAGACCCTCAGGCACTTCCTCAAAGTGTTATTTGTTAACATCACATTAGACATGCACACATAATATATATTTATTTATTAGGTAGACAAATAGTGAAAAATATGAAATCACAACACCCCATTTAGCACAACTGGAAAATGGACGAAGTCCTTCATAATTGAATCTTTCTTGTAGTGTATAATCCATTACTTTGTTGTTAAGTGTGATAACCCTAAGTTATGGCATGGTTGGCGCCATCGCGCGGGGATTCACATCAGAAAACCCTGTAGAGGGTGTGGCGCTGATAGCGCCAGCTCTGGCGCTGATGGCGCCAGAGTCTCTGGAACTTGATGCCTGGGGCGTGAAACTGGCGCGAGGGGCGCCATGTGTTTTCCAGACCGCGCGGATAGCGCCATAGGTAGCGTGGATGGCGCATGTAGTGGCCTGGAAAACCAGATTTCCCTGGAAGTCCACGCGACCAGCGCCAAGTGCGGCGCTGATGGCGCCATAGGTCAGGGAAGGCATGGCGCGGATGGCGCCAGTCTGGCGTGGGTAGCGCCAATGGTTCGGGAAGTTGACGCTGGGGGCGTGGGAGTGGCGCTGGTGGCGCCACCTAAACCGCCATATTGGCGCGGTCAGCGCGGGAGCTGGCGCGATCAGCGCCAGAACTCGGGCAGGCAATATAACAGAGGTCAGTCGCGTTTTGGAAGAAGAAAACCTTCTTCTCCCTCTTCCTCCATGCCCAGCCTCCATTAATGGTGAAACTAAGCTTCCTAGGACCTTATTTGTCAGCCTAAACATTTCCCTGTGACCTAGAAACGTGTTTTAACCGATTGAAAGCTAAAAACCTTCATCAATTCCTAAGATTTAAGCAAAATCCCAACCTTCAGAGAAACCTCAGAAAAGTGAGTGTGGACGAAGACCAGAGGCGCAGAACGGATGGCAGAGCTTAGGAAAGCTGTCCTCCAGCCTTGTGGGTCGCCACTGAGGTAAGGAACCTGAGTTTCTTCGGTTGATTTTGAGGTTGAGAAATCTGTGGATTTTGGGAATTTTGTTGCTCTGGGGCTAGAATTAGTCCAGAGTTCTGTTGGAAAACTTGTTTAGAATTGCCTAATGATGAAGGAATAGCTTTCAGTTTGTGATTCTGATGACTTTGGATAGTGGCTCTGTGAATGCATAAGTGACCGGTGTAGAGTCACTTGTTGTGGTTTGCTGACACATATGAGCCATGACTGAGTCCCTGTTGAGTCTTAGAGGCTAATTGAACGGTGCCTGGGTTGAAGGCAAGACCGTTCTAATTGTATTCTGGATTCTGGGCCATGGTTTAGGAATGTGCTATGTATTGAGTCTGTAGTGACTCAATGGCCTGATGACAGGTTTGATACACTTGTATGATTTGAGAAAAAGCCTTGTGTGGGCAGAATTGATTAAACCCTAGGATAGGGGATTTATGATCTAATACATTCTGTGATTGAATGTGTGTGACATGGATTTTGATATGATATTACGTATGCCTTGATTAGGCATTGATTATGAGACTGTTGGCGGTGGAAGCCACAGACCTGGGAAGGAACTACTAGCTGAAACCTTACCAGGTAAGTTCAGTGTTCCCTGGGGATGAATTCCCGTTTTGGTTGCACACCACACTCCTGGGGAGTGTTGGTCATGATTCATGATGCATGCATTGGCTGTGACATTATTGTATTGAGATTGTATGCATTGCATTGGATATTTGTGCTGTTCTTGAGCTGTCTGTTGGCCAATAGAAGAATACCGGCGTTGAGGAGCTCCGCCGTATATTCTGGACGTTGAGGAGCTCCGTCCCTGGCATCGAGGAGCTCTGCCAGAAAGCTGTTGGCCAACAGATGTATACCGGCATTGAGGAGCTCCGCCGGGTATTCTGGGCGTTGAGGAGCTCCACCCATGGCATTGAGGAGCTCTGCCACACTATGACAGGACTGACGTTGAGGAGCTCCGTCAGTGGCGTTGAGGAGCTCCGCCAGGAATTGAGGAGCTCTGCCTCCTGTCATAGATTTGATTGTGATGATGAGTATGTTATGGTGAGGCCAGTGGGCCATGTATGATAGATATACCTGTTTATGTGTTGTGAATCTGTGGGCCAGGGTGGGAATGATTTCCCAAGGACCCTAAGCTTACTGAGATATGTTATCTCACCCCGTGTGGGGCTTACATGATTTCAGGTGATATTACTGGCAGAGAAGAGCAGTCTCAGGGTAGGAGGCCCAGTTGAGACTAGGCTGCTTGATGTAGGAGCTGAAGGCTCTTTTTGTTTTATTTTGATGTATAGTTCTGTACTCCCTCATGGAGGGCTGATATTCTTTTGTACCACCACGGGATGTGTGGTGTGGACTATGGACAGTGATATGTATATGTACAGAACGTTGTTATATATGATACGTACCATTTCCCTGAGTATAAGTGTCTTATATCTGTTATCTGTCTGTATAATTAAGTTGTATGGCTTTTGATATATGATTTGAGAAACTGGATCAGCATGAGCTTGTATTGTACTTTACAGTTTTGTTATTCCATACATAATGAATCAAGAAAAACGATTCTATGCTTCCGCTGAGTATTATTTTTATGATAATTGCGCGCTAAACTGATATTATTAATGTTAACGCACCGGAGGCTTATGGGGTGTTACATTAAGAGAAAATTAGGTTGGATATACATGTACTTTCTCATCTTTCCAAAATTCCTTTGGTGGTTATTTTCCCCTTTAATGCTATTTACAGTCCCCAATATTTGTTCAAAATATTTATTGAGTGTTCTCCATGTTGTTTATCATTTCCATTATCATGATATATTGATTGAAAAATTACCTGGCAATGTTGAGCACACTCATGAGAGGAAGGGATAAATAATTTGAAGAACAAAATGATGATATAGTGGCATTAGAAGTAGGATGAGTAGCATGAAAATTACATGCAATGTGATCTCAATCCAAACAAATCAAATAAACAAGTTTCATAATAAACTTATAAATCGTAATCATTATTATGCAAAAAATCAAATACATGAAATTTGAATCCAAACAGAGAATATAAAAACTCTTAATAAACCAAGGCAACAATTGAAACAACACCATATAAGCAATATATATGCTCACGCTTTAAGTGTCAACCATTAGTTAGTGGGTTTAGCATACTGTCTTTTCCTATATGTGCTCTACGAAAATCTTTATTTTTTTTTGAATTCTTTTTGTAAAGGAAAATATCACAAGAAGGAGAGGGGTTGAATTGTGATTTTAGCATAATTTTAAAACCTTTTTCAAAACAACAAGTTTTTTGTTTGAGAATAAAACTTTGAAGAAAACAGATAACAGATTTTGAAACAGGAACACTCAAACCATGAGAAAACAAGTTTGCAAAACACAAGATGTTCTCAAACGACTAAACAAAAAATTCAGACCCAGGGTCAGTTTAACGCAAAGAGAAAGCGAAGAAAGTCAGACACAAAGAGTTATACTGGTTCATCTCTACCATTGAGACTACATCCAGTTCTTGGTAAAACACTAAGTTCCACTAACTTTTAGTTACAAGTATTATGTCACAACAACTTATGGCTCTTACAAACCAAGCTCTACCCCAAGCTTGATCAACACCCAATATTCTTTGTCTTACCAAGCTACTGCTGGCTTTAAACAAATTAGAAAAGATTTGTGTTTGAAATTTACTCAGAGACTAAAACTAGATTTTCTTACAGGCGAATATACAAATCAATGCTTAGTCTTTTTCTCTCAAAGTGTTCAAGGTGTTTTGAGAGCTTTTTGTAACTTTTCAAGAGTATACAGAGAGCTTGTTGAAGGAGAAGAAATGAAAATATTTGTGCAAGATCAACTACTTCAATCTTCAAAGCTTATGATTTATGTAGATCTCATCTTCAAGTATCCATTGTCGCATAACAAGTAAAACTTCACTTGATCATTGCCTATTAAAAGAAGGTCATTAGGTTCATTTAATGCATGTCCTTCCTTTATGCAGAAAGTCCTCTCTTCAATATTTGCGTGTAAGTAAATTACAGCAGGTAGTCACATCTTTGTGTCAGAGTAGGTCCTGCATAGTAGAGCTCTTCTTTTGATAGCGATTGAGACATATCAAATCTTGACTTCATTTATTCTTCATAGGATTCGATAGATCCTAAAAGAATGTTTCTACAAACAGAATCTCAGACACAGAGTAATAAATAAAGTTTTAAATGTTATTCCACATGTTGTATCAGATCATGACTTTATTTTCCTATCATTTGAAAACATCAGACACATGTTGTAATCCAAGTTCTAATGAAACATGCAGACATAGAATATCAAACGCATAACACACAACTTTATACCATCATATTTGTTTATATCTAATTAAAATAATTGACGGTCTTAATTCATCTTTAAGACGTAAATGTCCTTTTGACTCAACACTTTCTTTAACAACCAAATTCTTTATGTCAATAACCTTTGACCCAATTGAACTCCTGTTGTTGTTGGAGTATAACACTACTAAATTATTGTCACAATATATCCTTCATGACCTCTAAATATTGGTAACAACAGGCGGGTCAGTAACAAAATTTAGCAGTTATTTCATATTGTTCGATGCCTTAAAGTAATATATTAACTCCACCATCATGATTAAAGATGTATCTTAATGTGGAGTTTTTGTTATTTAGGCATCTCACAAAATTGGAGTCAAAATATCTTATGATCTCTAAACTTTCAAATTTCCAATATGTAAACATGTAGTTTATTGTTCTCTTCAAATAACGTGTGCTTTACTACTTTCTAGTGCTGCATACCATGATTACTCACATATTTCCCTATGACTCATACTAAAATGCTATGTTAGAACAAAAAAGAAACTTAAGCATACATAAGATCCCCACATCTAAGGCATAAGAAATCCTTTGCATCTATTTTTTTTCAAGATTATTAACAGGATATTGTTTGAGACTAACTTGTCTCCTTTAGCAATGGATGTATCTTTTCTTTTAGTATCTTTCATGTTGAATCTATACAAAATCGTGTTCATAATTCTTTTGTGACAATAAGAATATATTATGACAAGCAGGATGTCATCAACATATAATACCAAAAAGAAAACTTTACTCCCACGAAACTTTCGGTATATGTAATCATCAGCCAAATTCGCCTCAAAACCATAGGACGTGATAACTTAATGAAATTTGTAATACCACTGATGGGAAGCCTACTTAAGGCCATAAATGAATTTCTTTAGTCACAAACCCTAGACTTTGGATCACCTAACAAAGTTTTCTGGTTGTACCATATAAATTGTTTCAACAATGTTGTCATTTAGAAATGTAGTCTTTACATCCATCTAATGTAACTCTAAATCAAAATGAGTTTATCAGTACCATTATAGTCCTAAGAGAGTCTTTCTAAGAAACCGAATAGAAAGTCTTTTGATAATCAATGCTTTCTTTTTTAATAAAATCTTTGGCAACAAAACGAGTTTTACATATCTCAATATTACCCTTTGAATTCCTTTCAGCTATAGATATCCTTTTACAACCTACAGATTTTCCACCTTCAAGCAATTTGACGATATTCCAAATGTCATTGTCAATCATTGATTTTATTACATTTTATGACTTGACTAAGAGTTGGAACATCATATGACTTGACTAAAGCTTATCAGATCTTTCTTAGTCAACCCAATGTCATACTCATGTTCTTGAAGAAATACAACATAATCATCCTAAATGCATTTCTCCTTTCTCAAGGGGTTCTTCTCAGTGATACTTCTTGTGGCTGTTGAGTTTGAGCTATAGGTGGTGCTTGAGGAGAAATCTCAGTGTTGCCTTTTCCTTGAATGATTTTAGGAATAACATCATTATTTATTACCAAATCCGTTTCTTGAACAATGGTAAGTACAAAGACTCATCCATTGCCAATAACATTATTCTTTAACGACAACAATTCTTATGTTTCCTTCCTCTCCAAACACAACTTCCTCAAGTAATCTTGCATTCTCGTCTCAAAGAAGGATCTTATAGTGGGATTATAAACTTATACATGCAAGAACATTCAATGTAATAAAAAAAATAGCAACTAATTGTAAGTCTAGCTTGCCTTCATTTAGCCTATAAGGTCTTTGCTTCAATTGGACATCCCTAAATGCATATGTGGCTAATGTTGGGCTTTTTCCAAGTCCATAGCTTGTAAGAGGTCTTAGTAACTACTTTACTTGGTACCCTATAGGAGATATATACTACAACCTTTAATGCTTTTCTATAATGTGACTCTGGCAGAGAAGAATCATATGTCTTACCATATCTTTAAGAGTCCAATTTTGTCATTCTACAACTCTGTTCATGCTAGGTTTGCTCAACATAGTATATTGCAGAACAATTTCACACTTATTGAAGAAAAATATGTGGTGGGCTCTAGATGTTGCTCACCTTATCTGTCATATCTACCATAGTATTCACCACCACAATCAAATTTGATAGCCTTAACTTTCTTTCCTAGTTGAAGTTCAACTTCGGCTTTGAAAGACTTGACAATGTCTAGAGTTTGAGACTTCTCATAAATTAAATAAAGAGTGATTTTCTATGAACATAATAAAATACCTTTGTCCATTCCACAAATCCATAGGGAAGGGACCATGAATATCTGTATGAATTATTTCTAACACATCCTTATCTTTTTCGGCACCTAAGTTACTTTTTTTTTGTTTTCCCTTAATACACTCAATACATACTTAAAAGTTTGACAAATCTAAGGGTCAAAAAATTTCCTCCTACTCAAACTTTTGAATTCTTTGTATAGAGATATGACCTAAATGCTTTATCCCATAAAGTGGTGGAATGCTTCTTTAATTTATGTTTCGTATCACAAGAATTTGTTTGTAATAGGAACACTCAATATCATTCAAGACCTCCAACCAAGAACATTTGAATAATAAGAGAGACTAAGTGTATTATTTCTTAATGAACAATAGTAACTGGATTTGTTTAAAATAGAAATTGAATTTTGTCTAATGGATAATACAACATATGTCTCAACCAAATTCAAATAATAAGTCTTTACAAGCAACCTAAAAGTTCCTATAATTTCAACTACAAATTTGTTAATTGATGGACGATGTTAGGAGGGACGACAATGATTGTCTGGTCTAGTACTCTTGTCTTCTAAATAGGTCGTTCAATCTTTTATAATCTGGCCAATCGCATAGAAGGAGCGTCCAGTTTGGTGGTTCATTAACGTAGGTTGTGTTGTAACTAGTACTATTTTCTGATTTTCTATTGTAATCATTTTCGATTAGAGATGTAGTTGTTGCCTCCTTTATAAGGAGCTTTGTATTTTATGGTTCAAAGAGATGGAGAGTGCTTTGAACCCTTTCATTGTAAATTTTGTTATCATTTACACTTCCCTATCTGAATAGAATTTCTTGAATCTTCCCAACAAATTGGTATCTAGAACTTTGGTTCAAGATTAGTTCCACATTTATTTTGTGGTAGATTAAGTAATTAGTGATCAATCATTATGTTTGTTATTTGTTCATGTTGTTTCTTCAATATTCTATCAAGAAGATGGTCAACACAATTAAGATTGAGAAATTTACAGGAAAGAATAGCTTCAACCTTTGGCACATCAAGATGTGATCCTTGTTGAAAGAATAGAGCATATGAGCTCCTCTGTCCAGTATATCATCGAATATTGATAAGTTAGTGCTTGAGTTACAAGAGGAAAAATACATTCTCTTATCTCTGTCTAATGAGGTTCTTTATGAAGTTTCTGATGAACTAAATGTTGTTGGGTTTTTGCTCAAATTGGAGAAACTTGTCATGATGAAATCAATCTACAACAAGTTTTTTTTTTTTTTTTTTTTTTCTGAAACGACATTTGTTTGGCCTCCAAATGAGGGAAGGTATTCCACTGAAGGAACATCTTGATGAGCTAAACTCTGTTATGATGGAGCTATACAACATTGATATCAAGATGGAAGACAAAGATCTGGAGATGATTTTGTTAGCCTCTTTTCCTCCCTCCTATAAGAATTTTGTGAGTGCTCTTAGTGTAGGCAAGAACTCTATTACACTTGAAGAAGGCAAGTCCATTTTCTATTTTATAGAGCTTCGACTAAAGGCGTCTAAGAATGGTGATGTTGAAGCCTCTGCTTTCGGATTATCGGTGACTAATTCTTTTAAAGGATAAAAGAAGAAGAAAGGAAAAGGTGACAACTAAAGCAAAGTTGATCCTAAGTACATATGCAATTACTGCAAAAAAACCAACTCATTGGAAGCAAGATTATCCAAGGAAAGCAAAGAAAGATTTTGCTGTTGCTCTTATTCAGAATTACTCCTCCTCGAAAAACAATTTAGTTCTAACTATTTGTGAACAACTACAACAACATCCAGAACAATGAGTATTGGACTCAGGTTATTCTTCTCATATGTGTCCACACAAACATTGGTTTGTGAGATATCAGAAGAAGTCTAGTGGTATCATTCTCATGGGTAACACAATGCTCCTTGTAAGTCTATAGGTATAGGTTCTTTATAGATCATAATACATGATGCTGTTGTTAGAACCTTAACTAAATTTCATCATGTTCTAGAGCTTAAGAAAAATCTTGTATCTGTGGGTGCCATAGATTTGAAAGGTTTTTCTTACTGGGTTGATGATAAGTGTCATAATTTAGTTATTTCTAAGATTATAATGTTGGCACTAATCTTTTGATTAGGAAATTCACTTATAAATTGGCCCTAATCCTAGTTAATTTATAGTTAGTACATATATAAGTATGTTATTTACATTTTGGAAGATTAGTCCAATCAAATCTGGTGTTTTAATAGGTTTCAATGGTATCTGGAGCATCCAAGCAATCAAGACAAGCAACAAGGGCACAAAGGTCAAAAGAGGAATATTTTGGAAACAAAATTCAATCAAATTCGCCCAAAACTCGCCCAGGCTAACACCTTTCTTCAGCATTAAGACTTTAACTTGCCTGGGCGAGTGATTCATGTACAAATAGCTCGCCTGGGCGAATAGTTTTCCTTCCCACTAAGTTTTAACTCGCCCAGGTGAATGAAAATAGGCTAAAACACTCGCCTGGGCGACTGGACATAAGCAGCACACCATCTCCTATAAAAAGGCATGCAAATGAAGGAGAAAACATAATTTTTGAAGCTTGGAACATGAGAAACACACCACAGGCTTAGAGAGGTGAGAGAAGAGAGAAAAGGAGTGGAAACTCTACAGGAACGGGCTGGGGATCGCTACCTTTGTCATGTTTTTTGTTGATCTCTTGCTCTGCACCATGATCAATTAGTTTCTCCTAAGGATTGGATGTAATCTTTTGTACCCTTATGTATCTCTTTTAAAATTTGATAGATGTATCTCATTCTGGTGATTTCATTCTGTTCTTAATGCTTGATTCTACTTGATCACTAGTTTCATGAACATAGATTCTAAGCTTGACTGGAAAGTGCCCTTAGGATTTGAACTGAATGATTTTACTCTTTAGGTTACGTTGGTAGGAATAGAGCATAACGTTTAGATTGCAAATAGCACGAGATTATGATTATCATGTTGGGTTATTTACTTCGTATGCAAGGGATTGGTATTCGGTAAATATCCTTAGAATTCTCGAATGCGAGGGATCGATTCGGGATGAATTAATGTGTGCATCAATAATGATAGAAAATTATTTATACATGATAATATTAATTGGATACTGAGGGTATGAATGATAAAATCCAATCCTACGTTCTCTTTAATTAATTAATTTCATTTTATTAGTTTCCGTTACTTCCTTAATTTCTGACGCACTATTTCCATTATTTCCGCAAAACCATCAAAAACTTCAATTATACTTGTTGTATATAAACTATTAAACTGTTACTTTTATTTGAATTAACTGAGTAGCTTAAGTTCCTGTGGAGACGATCTTTTATAAATTCTGTAACTTGCGACGACAATTGGTACGCTTGCCAAAAGTCTAACAGTTGAAGGTGGAGTTATGCAGATTTGAGGGAAAGGAAAGTATGTGGTAATGCTAGGTACCAAGCAAGGAAATTTGTACATCCTTCAGGGGTCCACTATGACAAGCTCTATCTTTATTGTTTCACAATTTGGAAGCCATGTATCCAATGGCTTGTTTGATAATTCTATGGCATCTGTATCTGGGCCACATGAGTGAAAAAGTCTAGATATTCTGAGCAAGTGAGGCTTACTTGGAAATCACAAGGTGGGCCTCATCAATTTTGTGAGCACTAGGTCTATGGGAAATATTATGAGACAAAGTTTCCTTGTACACACAACAAAGGCGATGTTGGACTATGTCCATTTTGATTGTTGGGGGTCTTCGAGAGTTCCATTACTGGGAGAGGCAAGATATTTCCTCTCCATCATCGATTATTAGTATAGGATGACATGGGTATTCATGATAGAAATTTGAAGCTTTCAAATTTTTCAAGCATTGAACCATTCTTAAGAAGAATCAAACAGGTTAGACAATAAAGTGTCTTAGGATATACAATGGCTTGGAATTTATTTCTACTAAATTCAATCAATTTTGTAGAAATTAAGGCATAGAAAGATAGCATATTGTACGTTATACTCCACAATAAAATGGATGAGCAATGCCTTGTTAGAAAGGGCCAGATGCATGCTATCCAATTCAAGATTGAATAGCAGTTTTTGGGCCGAGGCAATCAACACAACATGTTATCTCATGAATCGCTCATCGTCCACTACCATAGACTGAAAGACCCTTATAGAGGTATGGTCTAACAAACTAGCTGAATACTTAATGTTGAAGATGTTTCAATGTCCAACATATCATCATGTAAATGAAGGTAAGCTGGAGCCTAGAGACAGGATGGGATTTTTTATGGGCTATGAAGATGTAGTCAAAGGATTCTAAGTCCGATCCCCATCTAAAAGAATGGTCATTCTAAGTGAGACTGGTCAGGATCTTGAATGCACTCTCAACATTAGAATTTAGCACCAATTGATGGGATTGACTGAATGAGTCAAATCCATCTGAAGTAGCCTAAAACCACAACATCCAAAAAGTCATAAAGGCAAATCAAAGCTCCTAAAAGATACGGATTTAATATAATGTCTTACGCGCTACAAGTAGTAAAAAGAAATCGATTTATTTGAAACATCCACTTATTAGGAAGCAATTTCCTATTCTGAAGTTGTGTAGTAGATGATGGCTATGAATGAAGAGATAGAATCCTTTTAGAAGAATCATACTTAGGATTTAGTTGAGCTATCTAAAGGCAGACGAGTAGTGGGATTCAAATGGATCTTCAAGAAAAAATTTGGACCATCCACTGAAGAAGTCATGTTATAACACAAATATGATAGCTAAGGGCTACAATCAGAAGGAAGGAGTGGATTACAACGAGATATTATCTCCAGTAGTTTGACACATCTGTGAGATACAAGGGGAGCTTGAAGAATGATCAAGATGTATGCTGAAGCTTGGATGAATTTTAGCTTTTATCATGCCTTTCAATTAAAGGCATTTGAAATAATTAGATGTATGAGAGTTTCATCCTATGATCCATAGCATTGCATAAACATCATTCATTGGCTTGCATTCATGGTTTTACAAAAGCACATGGTTTATAAAAAAGCTTTAAGATTTCATGATTGCATAAAAGCCAACTGCTCAAGGGTTCAAGTTTTGGATAAAAACTCTTTTTGACTATCTTAGTCGATTACCACAAATTGGTAATCTATTACTTGAGCCTTGAAGAACAGAATAATCGACTACGAACATTAAGTAATTGATTACTCAGTACAAACACAGAACAAGTCTTGTCTATATTAATCGATTACCATTTATCTGTAATCGATTACTAAGCACTTTGTGAAATGGAAAAACTCTGTGTCAATCGATTACATGAAGTATTAATCGATTACTTTGTTCATACATCTTTTCCAAAAAACTCAAGAATAAATTAATCGATTAAATGAACAATTAATCGATTACATAAGAGTATATAATAAATTACATGCACGTATTAATCGATTACATTCAATTACATCAGTTTTTCTATATAAAGATGTTAAGTCTTTTTTAAAAGATACATCATTACAATACGAGATTTTCACTGATTTTCAAAAGGTTTCTGAACTGAGAGAAAATACACTGAGTAACAAAGCTCTTGTCCTACAATTCAAGATTCTCATGCATCATTGGTAGAATTCTTTTTAGACATGATTTCAAAAGAGTTTTCTTGGAGAGCTTGGTTTGAAACTTCCTTTCTTTCAACTTGATCATTGATTGGTAAACATTTGCATTTGCATTCTCTGGATCATAAGATTGTATCTCTCCTCTAAAACTCTAGTTGTAATTCATTTTTTACACTTCAGCTTGTTAGTTGCTATTACAAAAAGTTTCTTTAAGCTTTTCTAGAGTAGGGTTCTTTAGAGGGAAGAATAGAGAAGGGTTTCTCTATGTCCTTATCATTAGAAATCTAAAGGGTGTTTAGATTTCAGTTCCTTATCTAGGATTGATATTTGTAAGGTTGTAAAGAACAAATTTTGTTGATAGTGGAACTCTAATCATAGTTTAGATTAGAAGAAACTGGATGTAGCTTCTCTTTTGAAAGGTGAACCAGTATAAGTTGTTGAGTTGATTACTTTCTTTATTCTATTCTTGCTATCTTAATCTGAGACTATTCGGTGAAATCTTTATTACTCAACAAGTAGAATTTCTGTTGAGCTGAGTGGTTTGATTGATTGAAGCATTATTGGTTTTAATTGTGATACGATCTTATAACTCTGATTCTTACAAGAATTTTAAAAAGCCAAGTTTTAACCAATTCACCCCCTCTTGGTTAATTATGTGTGTTCATATTATTTTCAACACCTTTATACGTGTTTTGCTGACCCTAGTGGCAATTCTAGACATGGAGTTAGTGCAACTCGATGTCAAAATTGGCTTTCTCCATGGAAGACTAGAGGAAGACATTCTAATGCATCAACCTGAAAGTTTTGAGGTGGAGGGAAAGGAAAATGTTTTAGGTAGATTAAAGAGGTCTCTTTATATGTTGAAGCAATCACTAAGGCAGTGGTACATGAGATTCGATGGATTCATTGTCTCTCATGGGAACATCAGAAGTCCCTATGACTCATATGTTTATCATAGCAATGTGGAGGATGGTTCCCATATCTATCTACTAGTCTATGTGAACGACATGCTCATAGCATCTCAAAATTTGTTGGCAACTCAGAAGCTGAAGTTACTACTTAGTAGTGAATTTGAGATGAAGGACATGGAAGCTTTTGAAAAGAATATGGGCATGGTGATCAAGAGGGATCAATTTCAAAAGAAGCTCTTTCTGTGTTAGAAGGAATACATTCAAAAAGTGCTAAATAGTTTTGGGATGGCATCCTCAAAACCAGTATGTACTCCTACGACATTGTCCATTCGTTTATCTATACTCAGTACTACTCAGTTAGAATCAGATAAGGAATACATGTCTCATGTTTCTTATGCAAGTGTTGGAGGTAGTCTCATGTATGCTATGGTATGCACCAGACCAAACCTAGCACAAGCAGTCAATGTTGTGAGTAGGTATATGGGTAATCCTGGGAAGGAACATTGGTAAGCTACGAAACGTATACTCAGGTACCTTAAGGGTACAACTCATATTGGACTTGTCCACCTTGGAGACACGTCCTACTCTCTCGTTGGTTACTCAAATTCTGACTATGTTGTAGATTTGGATGCAAGAAGATCTGTGACTTGATATTCATTCATGATAGGAAAATCTCTTCTCAATTGGAAGGCAACACTTCATTCCACAATGGCTTTATCCACTACAGAGGTAGAGTACATGGCTCTAGCAGAAGTAGCAAAGGAAGGAATCCGGTTTAAGGGTATGATTAGCAATCTTTGATTTACACAGGAAAAGGCCATCATTTTGAGTGGTAGTCTGAGTGCAATATGTTTAATCAAGGATCAAGTCCATCATTAGAGGACTAAGTACATTGACATCAGATACCACTTCATCCATTCTGAGAAGAAGGTCGAAGACCAGAAAGTTGATAGGAGGAGAATCCAACTAATATGTTCGCAAAACTTGTTCCAAGAAGTAAGTTCATGCACTGTCTAGATCTACTTAACGTAGATTGTTGGAAATAAACTGAGTTACTTCTAATTCAGAAATGTTATTGAACCAAAGTGGAGATTGTTGATTGTTGGACGATGGACAATATGGATAGGGTGGAGGACAGTGGTAGTCTAGTCTTATACTCTTATATTTTGAATAGCTCGTCCAATCTTCTATTATTTGGTGGAGCATCCAATCTAGAGGTTCATTAACATAGGTTGAGTTATAATTGTAGCTATTTTTTGTTGTAACTATTTTTTATTATACAGTTAGTTGTTCTCTTCTTTATAAGGAGCTCTATATTCTAAGTTTAGAGAGTTTGAGAGTGTTTTGAACCATTTCATTGTAAATTATGTTATGCGCAATAAACTTAATAATTTTGCACCATATCTCTATTCTCCTTCTATCATTTGTGCTTCCCTATCTGAATAGAATTTCTGGAATGTTCCCAACAAACTTTATTGTCACTGCCCCATATAGATGATTCTTTCAGCATCACTTGGCAAATGACTCCATAGAAAACCTTGCAAATGTGAGTAATAGCACTAGAATTTACCCACCAAATGTCTTTGAGTACGAAAACTAAATTAACTTTACAACAAACAAAAATAAGAAGTTTACCCTTCTTCACACACCATACGTACTTGGGACACTTTTACTTCATATGTCTCACCTTCTTACAAAAGTAATAAGTAAAATCTTTAATATCTTGCTCTTCTATTTCTTCTCTAATTGAGAACAACTTTATGCAATATATATCCTCAGCTTTCTTCTTTTTCTTATTCTAAGAATGACTTGGTTTAATCCAGAGTCATGATAAATAAAGCCCATTAGAATTTTCCATAGTTAGAATGGGTTGATTAATCCAATTCCATACAGTTGAGAATGATCACAATTGACCCTTTCAAACTTTAAAGGTTGTACCATTCAACTTTGGGATTATGAAATTTGAGTAGCAAAAAATAAGGAGCAATAGCAACATTTATTGTTCACATATATGTCAAATAATAATTCTTTTTAGACACTCTATTGTTCACATCAAAATCTATATTTATAACCACCACACATCAAATTGTGGTTTCATTTGAGCCGAACACAATTTGCATGAATAATTACAAGCAACATCTATATAAATTTAATAAGATTAACTGACACAATAGAGGTTAGTTAGGCAATATGTTGTTTAAATTATTCCAACAAAATATACAAGACAAATTTAATCAAATGGGAACTCTTTAATTTACACAAGTTTCACACATAAACACAAAACTTAAAATTATATGTCTTTATCATCGTCTAGCAATTGCATGACCGCCTAGGAGTCCTTAGATGAGAAAATTATTTTTGAAACTATTTTTAATTTCACACATGAATCATTGGTGCAATATCAAATAACGTTATTACAAATTAAGGCGATATATCCCAATCCATTTAAGTTAATTTCTCACACTACAAAAAAGTTGGTGTTTAGTGGCTGATCATTTCTGACGGTCCAATAAAACCGTGGGAAATATATTAATTTCTAAGTTTAAGTATTAGCAGTCACAAATCATAATATTGTTTTTATCATTTAATATTTAATTTGATTAGAACTTTCTTAATTTTTTTCGCATTCCCCCTCTTTTCATAACATTTGCTCTTTTCTATTTCCTGACAATAACTCTTACATTATCTTCTTTCTTAGTCTTGCTTAGTGTTTTGCTTGAAGATCACCAGCATTTTAGGGTTCTTAAAAAACAATCAAAATTCTTCATCTAGTTTCCCAAATTGTGTGAATCGACAACAAAGTCACGTAGCGATTGTTTTGATCCAAACTCGGTGATTCAAAGTGGCTCCAATTTTCGCTTTCCCAAATCGAAGACTCAACCATTTTCCAATACACACTCAATTGATAGTATCATTCCTCTTACTTACCAAAGCCAGAAGCCCTAACTTTTCAGCGTTTTCTTTATCCAACACGCAGTCTCTGTATTGCAGCTTAAGATTTCGAGCTTAACATTTTTCGGAGGTATGATCTTCAATTTGATTTATATCTTTCATGATCTATGTGTGTGATGGTTTGCATTTGGATTTGGATTTGAATTTGTAATCGATTCCTAAATTGATATTTCCGTTTCTTTATCAATTTGGTATTTATGTACTGGTAGAATATTTATCAAACATTTTCGTCACTCTTGATTGAGGTGTGATTCCTATTCAGACTTTGTACACGAGCAGTGGTTGGGATTCCATAGCATTCGGGTTTAAGGAAGAGAGTGAGACGATGGAGATGCTGATTGGTAACCCTGGAAAAGAGGATTACTCTGTTGAATTTTCCAACTTTCTCTTACATTCATATTTCTCATTCTAATTAGGATGAAGGCATAGAGGGTTTATTGGAGTATCATGGGTTCTTGATAAAATCATTTGAAGAACCATACAAGGTGAAGGAATGCCCATTTCTCAATGCTGGTAAAATCCCCCATATAGTGCAGTGACACTTTTATTTTCAATGATCATAGCCTTATTGTTTGAGACTATATTGGGAGAATGTCTCCAAAAGGCACAACATGCAACCACTGTCCTTTATTCTTTGCATTGGAATTATGAGGATATTCTTTGCATTGGAATTTTTTTGAAAATAATCCACAATGCTGGGTAGGCACCAACATGTAGGTCTAATTTGGCACCTATAATACATTTAAACGTTGGACCATGGTAAAATTTCAGTTTTTCTTTTTAGTTGGATTCCTTCAAAACTGATGAATGAATGCTTTACTTTTACTTTATAGTGAGCAATTCTCTGATACCTGTTCTTATAATAGCATATATTATGTGGGATAATTGTAGGCATCGAATCATCGTCAATATTCAAATCCTATTGTAGAAAGCCTCTCTAGCTTTCAACATTTCCTTTGTGGGTTGGCTGCAGGAGCATGTGCCAAGCTCGTCTGTCATCCACTTGATGTATTCTTCATGATTTTCATGATTTTTTCCGTGCCATCATTTTTTTTATCTATTTCCTAGTTCATTTTTGTAGTCTTCATATGCATGCTTTTATTCTTCAATTGTTGTTGAAATTGAGTTCTATATCTCTACCGTAGTTATAGTTGTTGTATTTTTGTATTTGATGCTTAGAATTCACTTATCTTGGTTGCATGGTTAACAAATTTTTCGGAATTATGAGGATGCTCTTACTGGGTAGGTTCGCTTTTGGGAAGCCCTTGCAACCATTGTGAAAGCTACAACTAGGTCTTAATCTCTATAATATTAACTATTAAATAGTCATTATATATTGTTCTCTTTATCAAGATTATATAATTGAGTTACTGAGAACAAAGTGCCTTACATCTAGAGCTGTCCAAACGGGCCCAACCTATAGGTCAACCCGTTTTGGCCCGCATAAATTGGTGGTTTGGGTTACAAAAAAGTTGGCTCACCAAGACCCCGGGTCATTTGGACCCGGCTCACTTAACCCGCAACCCACTCGGGTGAGCCAGGTTAGCTCGCGGGTTGCACAAAAAAAAAAAAGATAATGGAAAAAATGAAGATGATAAAGATGAAATTGATTTGTCAAACCACGATTCTAATACTCTTCCTAGATAAGTTAATATTGATGATTGAGATATGAGAATTCGACATTTGAGGAGTTAGATTGGTGTTTTACTATTTTAATATTGTTGAACATATTTATATTTGTTTGAGTTTCATGTACATTTAGTTTGAGGTTAAGTTTGATGCAGTTTGTAATATTTAAATTTACTTAAATTGGTTTAATTTGCATTTTTCTACACTTATTTTGTGATTTTTTAATTTTTTTTTTCTAAATTTAAAGAGAGCCAACTCACGAGCCAACCCGGATAACCCACCAACCCGGGGTGGGTTGAGCCGGGTTGGCAAAAAACTAACCCACCACTAAAGTGAGCCAACCCGGCCCGGCTCACTTTTTAGCCAACCCGTGGTGGGCCAACCCAGATGCCGGGCTGGCCCGTTTTGACAGCTCTACTTACATCTGTTATTTATTTTAGTTTTTGATCTATTATTTATCTGAAATCAGTTAGTGCTGCTTAGTGCCCACCAAGGTGGTTCCACTTGACATAATTAAATTAACTTTTGTGGCCCATTTTCCTGTTTTGACACGAAGATCATAATTAATGTAGTAATCCTAGTTTAGTGTTTTAAACTCAAATCCTCAAGTGTTCTTTTAGACCTTTGAAGCTCCACAAGAGCTTGAGCCTTTGTAGTTTTAGCATTCTTTACTTGTTCCCTTAACTTGTTCAACTCTTTTTGGGCTACATGATGTTGTGTCTCCTTTGGAAAACATCCAAGAAATGCGGACTTGTTAAGAGTTGTTACACCAAAAAAAAGGAGCAGACAATTTGGACTTGTACCAAACTAGAGTGATAAGGACATGGATAATGGCTTATTTTCCTATAAATGGTATAAGTTTACAACTTATATTCCCATAAGTAATTCTAATTGAGTTATTAACTAATTTCTTATGTTGTCATATTCTGGTTTCTACTTATGGAGTTTAAATCTAATAATATGCTTCTTTTTGTTTCAATATTTTGGCTTGTGTTCCTTAGTCCTTTAGTGAACTGTCAACTTTATTATAATTTCTATGACATAACGTGTCCAAACCTGACCGAAATTGTTCGAGACAACATGCGTTAGCTGTGGCCAAGGACGCAAGGATTGTTGCTTCTCTCTTGTGCCTTCATTCCATGATTATTTTGTCTTTGTAAATAATTAAGTTATCTCAATTTTAATTAGTTATTCTTTTAGTTGGAATAATGTTATAGATTTTTTTACATGTGCTGCTTCTTTCATTTTTTTATTACAAAGGGATGTGATGCTTCTGTGCTACTTGATGATAAGGCACTTTAAAGGGGGAGAAAAACGCACTGCCTAATAAAAATTCACTCAAAGGATTTCAGGTCATTGACACAATCAAGGCTGCATTGGAGAAGGTTTGTTCCTCCACTGTGTCTTGTGCTGATATACTTACTCTAGCGGCAAGAGAAGCTGTTTATCTAGTACGACACCAATTTTTAACTATATGATATTAGCCACAAAAAATGTAATCAAATAAAATATTAATAAAATCAATGTCATGTCATCACTTAATGACAAAAATAGATGGAAAGGAAAAAAAAAAGTTTAAGGATGTTGTCCATTCATTAAAAATTTTCGGGATCAAAACCAAAAATACCGAAAAGTTCAGTGACTGAAAATATAATTTACCCTAATAATTAATAACTGATAACTAAACTTTCATTGTTTCAAAATTGAATTTTAATCTTTCAGATACTAAAAAAATTCATAAGAAAAATGTTGAGTCAAAATACATTTGTGTCTTAAGACGAATTAGAACCCTTAATTATTTTGATTAGATGTGAATACAAATGTTAAAAGCTCTTATGTGATATCAGAACATGCTTAGAAAGTCTACGTCTGATGTTTTAGACAATAGCTAGCTAAAGTCATGATCTGATACAACATTAAAGGATGTCTTTTAAAGACTTCATTTAATAATCTGTGTTTGAGATTTGTTTTGTAGTGACATTTTCCTAGGATCTGTCAAATCCTATAAAGAATAAATGAATATCAAGTTCTGAAAATTTACAATCCCCATCAAAAGAAGCCCTCTTCTGTGCAAACCTATTTGGTGCAAAAGGAAGTGCATTCATGTTGGTGTATTCAACACGATAGCTAAAGAGAATAGTTTTCTAGCATGAAGAAGTAGTGCATTTATTGCAACCATTAAATACTCCAACAACCTTAATCTTTAGACGCAAGATCAAGTGAAGAGAACTATTTGTTTAGAGACAATAAACATTTGTTGAAGAATACCTATATATACTAGAAGATTTGAAGACATGAATCAAGAACCCACGTGCTCATATTCAAATTCTTTCTATAAAAATATCTTTGTATATTCTTGTAAATTCTTGTGAAGCCCTCAAAACACCTTGAACACCTTAAGAGAAAAGACTAAGTGTTGAGATTATATATATGTCTTTAGACAATCAAGTGTTAGTAAGTGTGGAAGAAAACAACAAATATTTTGATTTGTATTAGAGCTAGTAGTGGTTCGGTAAGACAAAGAGTAGTGGTTGTAAAGAGCTTGGTGTAAAGCTTGAGTTGTAGAGCCAAAAGTGACAGTGATTAATACTTGTAACTTTTTATAGTTAATAGAACTTGGTGGTTTGCTAATAACTAGATGTATTCTTAATGCTTGAGAGGAACCAATATAACTTTTTGTGCCTTATCTTTATTTGCTTTCTCTTTTGTGCTTACTGACTCCGGGTTTCATTTGATTTTTGTTTTTGAAAAACTTTGTTTGTTTTTACAAAATCTGGGTCTATCGTCTGAACCCATTTGCAAAAAATTGAATATTTGTGTTTACACACTTTATCATCAGACGATGATGTTGTTGTTCAAAGAAAAATGTTTTAACCTTCTAAAATCACAATTCAACCTCCCTTTTTTTTATATTTGCTTTTACAGTTTGGTATTAGAGCTCAACCTCTAGGGGTTGAGAACCTGATAGTGTTTACAGGAGAAGATCATGATGGAAGATAACAACAACAATGATCAGTTCATTGTTGAGGGAGCATCCCTCATGAGGTCACCAAGCTTCATAGGAGAAGACAATCTCTACTAGAAAGGAAAAATATAGATGTACATCAAGTCCATCCAGTACAAACTCTGGTTTATCATCACATATGAATATATACCCATTCCTAAACCTAAAGCAGAATGGATAGAAGCAAACCTTGCTATAATGGAGCTAAACACAAAAGCTCGCTATACTCTAACATGCGCTTTATCTAGGAATGAGTATAACAAGATTTGTAAATTGAAGACAACTAAAGAGATCTGGGATTCGTTGAGCATCAATTACGAAGGGACAAAAGATGTTCACCTGAGAAAGCTGCCACTCTGACGCGACACTATGAGAGCTTCTCCATAAAAAGAGGAGAATTTGTGAATGGCATGTTTGGAATACTTTGAGGACTTCAAATGGACTTGAAGCTTTGAGTCACTCCTTCACTAAAGCTTAGATAAACCTGAAGATCCTAGATATACTTCCCAAGGTGTAGGAACAAAAAGCAACAACCATCCAAGAAGTTAGAAACCTGAAAACTCTAGCATGGGATGAACTGTTAGGCACTGTAAGAGTTCATGATGAAAACAATAGAAGTAGCACACAAACCAAGAGGGGGGGTGAATTGGTTCTTCTTGCCCCTTTAAAAAATTACTTTAAAAATCAGAGTTTAATGGATCGTATCACAAATCAAACTTACAATGCCTTTGATCAATCAACCTCCAACCTTTATGAAATGCAGTTACAATAAGATTGCTTATGTTGATTATGAAAGAGTTGAACCAATCAATGACAATCAATAAGTTAGAGAAAAGATTAGAGAAGAAGAAAACAACATATAATTTATATTGGTTCACTTCTCAATTCAAAAGAAGATACATCCAGTTTCCTAACCAACAAGCTAGGATCTTACTACATGCAATCTAATCTTACAAGTTTTACAATCACTCTTAATCAATCCCAGACTAAGAACAAGGCATCTAACACTTATAGATCCTTTGTGATCAATGTTGATTCAAGTGAAGCCAAGCATCAATGAACAAAGATCAAAGCTTCAAGATTTTGTGCTTTCAACATGCTCAAAGGAAAAGTTCCATGGAAAGCTTGAAGACAATTTGATTAATGTAAAAGGAAGTATATGATCTGATAATCCAATTGTGCATATCATGCATTATTCATTAATCTAGGATTGTTAGATTAAAAGAA